>JALPQI010030264.1:0-600000 GCA_025490895.1 Thaumatotibia leucotreta | reverse complement strand
TTGTGATTCAGATTAGGTCTTAAACTGAATCGCATTAGTAGATCATGGCAACTGTACATGACATCTAATACAACCCAGTTTCGAAACGAAAACAAGGAAAAGTTTTCTATCAGACATTTGTTTCATAAATATGCACCTTGCTGCTCCCTGTTTCAGCCCGTGTGATGGATCCCTTCTAATAAATTCACACCTGTGTCACGGCGGTCCCCCTGTCCCCCAGGAGGGACTGCGATTCCAGGGAGTGACAGGTAAGGTAAGTTAATGACGTGCTTCTTTTGAGATGGATGGTCAAGTTTGCGTAGGGAAGGAAAAAGATTACATAGGTGATAAATGGACCGCGTGCGGTAGGTATTGCCATTCGGGAGTAGCAAAACAAAAACATGTAAACAAATCTAAAAACTTGCATTACGTAATCATGCACATTTAGAACACAATCTTGGTTTTATTTTTACCACATTTAAACCTTAAACTTCGAGTTCGCATACGTTTTTAGTTAGAATTATTGATATTTATTAGTATTAACGTGAAAATATCTGCGAACGTGTTTCTCGATATGTGTTAAAAACGTCAAAGGCTATGGATTCAATGGAAGCCATACATATTTGTTTACATTTTTTTATTCTACTGACGATTGGTATATGACTCCTTGCCATTCTGACATAATAAAATTATTTACCCTTAAAGGCTATGAAATATGAATGGAAATCGATTTATTTTGTCTCAACCACATTCATTTTAACCTGTACGTATTTGTTTTTTTTTGTATCTTGACCAACTATTCCAACTAATCCACCATTTGTTACCCAACAGCCCATCACCGCAATATTTCATTGCTGTCACAATGAGGGTTTTCGATAATTTTTCTGCCACCAGGCGGCGCTTCGTACGCACCTGGTCTCGACAGCTGTCAGATTCATACTATTCATAGGCACCTGGGCCTAAAATATTGAAATTCTATTTTATTTGGAAGAGAATTGATATTGTAATGGATTACGACTAATACATGGTCGTCGAACTGAAGATTGAACTCTAAAACAGGCGCTCAAAGTCACTGGTATTCAAAATAATTACTGTAACTTTGTTAATTACATGAGAATTGACTTGGAACTATTTTATTTATTTATTTTAGGTAACAATATGACTAAAGTAATGGTTAAATAAACCTATAAATATGTTGAAAATTAAATGCTCGTATTTATTTTGACAGTTCGTTATACGGTCGGCTCAGTGCTGCCATCTCACCTCCCCATAGCCGCAGAAAAAATATCAAAAACCCTCATTGCTTGCCGTTTAGACACTGCTTAAGTTAAATAATATACAACTTTCAAAAAGGGGAATCCCCAGCAAACTTGCATACAAATAACAGACCAAAAATAGACTCTAGCTTTTTTAAATAAAACTCGAACAACATCGCCACCCATGACAGTGACAGCCGTCACCTATTTCGCTGCCAACTTCGCTTGATATCGATCTGTCAGTGCAGGAGGAAGAAAAAAATGGGAAAACAGTTTTACCTTTTGCTTTAACTTCAGTTACTTTATCCCACCATCCACATGATCACAAAACCATCCGTGTGTGCACAAGTTTATAAACAATGAGGTGAGGCTGCTTGAGTTTCAGCCTTCGATTTAAAAAAACACGACGCTACGCTACTTGGCCCTTGTCTGACCATTGGCGTGGGATCACTGCGAGTTGCCACAAGGAAATAGTTAAATTTACCGTGGGTTTCAGATAATATCCCATGAGCTTTGAAGCCGGGCGCCGGGAGCGGAGGCAACGCGTTCGCAATCATGACGCGGCCAGGACCCCCTAATGAGAACCTGCCGACGGTATGTATACGCGATTTGACAACTAAACAAAATATTCAGTAATTTTCTATACAAATTAATGTGTTTACACGTATCTACACTATCTTATCTCTAATAGATAAACTGCTACTCACAATTTTCGTCCAAAGTCTTGTATTTGACCATGTTGCGTTATTTGTTATTGCCAAGCACACAGGTTCACTTCTGTGGTAAACACTTAAGAATTATGAGACAAATAAGGATTTCCTCTTGATGATTAATAGGTATTTCTATGACAGTAGCTGTATTATTATTTAATTTAATTTTGTACAGTTCAACTAAATTACTTATAACTAGAGCTCAGGTAAATTTTACCTCCTAGAATGTTCTGAGTAGAAATATCATCAAAATTAAATATTAAAAGGCCATCTACTGTCTACTACTAAAACTTTGAATACAATTAATAAATTGCATAGTTTTATACTAGAAATATATTTGTAATGGGCTGAAAAATAAATAGTTATAGTTTATGTGATCTTGCTGCTGGATGATTACATTAGTCTCTAACTAAATTAAAAATTACAATACAATATTCAACAAAATACTTCAAAGTTACACACATCACTTCAGACTATCTAGTTTGGAGAAATAATAATATAAGTAGGTAACAAAATTCTATGATAGAAGCCAAATCGCTTTGAACACTATAGGATGTCATTCCATTAATGCTCAACAAGAGTGACAAAGCTATGGAAAGAGACTACTTAAAAATAAGGTGAGATTTCTATAATGTGTCCTTCAGTCTGTCATGCATCAAAAACATTTATTCATTTTTAAACAGTTATCCTTGAAAATATTCAAATTTAGCATTTATGATTATTTGTGATGAAATTACATGTTAAAATTACTCAAGTCCTAAATACATGAAAATTATTGTCTTATTCTTTTCTCATTAACATGTTTTCTAGTGGTTACACCTATAGCCATAGTTGCCAATTTAATGTGCAGTTTAGGAGAGGCTATTTCCGTAAGTAGAGGCAAACATAATTTTTGAGTCAGCCTTCAGACCTCCTACATTGCTTAGCCCAAACTATAATATCACCACTGTTCCTTTTGTTTCTATATTTGGATATCATGTGTATTAATCAGCCACAACACAAAGGACAATAATTTATAAATAAAACAATATCAGCCATGAATCATCATTAATTATTCGGAGCACCGCTGCAGTATGTTGTCTGTTTTCAGAGCTGATAGTTGGTAACGGGCCATGTCGATATTCCTTGGCAGTGATAGTGTATGTGAAAATTTGGAACTTTTAATTGTTTGTGTTTGTGCGTCATTCCTGCCTGTTACAATGGACTCTTTGCAAAAATTCCGTGCAAATATCTCTGGCACTTATTAGATGTATTTGAAGACACAGAGATAGTTTGTTTTCCTGTTTGTGATTTTTACCAATACTCTATATCACAAATTAGATAATCTGGATCTGGAATGACATAGTAAAGTAGTAAATGTATTATTACTAGTCTGTTAGGATTACAAATAATATGAATAAAGAAATTGAAGTTTGTTATTTTAATGTGTTAAAGTAAGTGAAAAGCAACTTATTATTTATTTTATTTGCTGCCAGAAAAGGCTTGTACCTACTGTAAATTGTAGTATTCTAAATGTACCTATAGCTTGTGGTCTTAAGCGTTGATTGCAAACAGATTGTTTAAAGTTTAGTTAACCACAATGAAAATCACAATTGTTTCTATTGTGTTATGACACTTATGACTGTTATGAAAGTTAGTCATACAAACCGACATGGACATAATACAAAAATGTATTATTTTGTCTGTCGACAAGCAAAACTCACTATGAAAACTGTCACTACTCTTAGTACTCTTAGCAACCTCTTATGTCAGTATTAAATCAGAACTGAGATAGGAACTATATTTCAAGTAGGTATTTGTAAATGAGTTTTGCTTGTCAACCGATGATTTACTATGTACAAAATTGTTTGCAATCAACTCTTAACATACTCAATGCATTTTTAAAAGAATAGGAAATTAATAAATCCTTTAGTATTGAATGACACTTTTTCTGATTAAAATATTTGTGAATAGTCAGTGCCCTTACACTTAGGTTATGATAGATAATATAGTTAAAATATTCCTAACAGCCCTGATAACTATGGTTGCAAAGTAAAACAATAAGAGTTTATGTGACATAAGATTATTTAGTGGGATCACATTTGCATGATATTCTATAGACAAAATATGCTTTGTAAGTCCTACAAATCGAACGGAATGATGCGTCTATTATAACTAGCATTGTGAAAGTCATAGATTGCTGCCCCCAAAACAAAACGATACATTTTTACCTCTTAAAGTATGTATGAAGCAATTAAAGGGTCCACGAAAAAAACATGTCGAAAGCTTAAAAAAATTAGGGCAAATTCACACCTTATTCTATTTAAAAGTAAGGTAGTTTTTCCTTCTGTAATTTGAATTGACTAGACGTTCTTTCCGTGGACCCTTCAATTGCAAATATATCGACTTGGTGATAGTAGGACCCTTGATGATAATTTAGTTATCAGTATAAACAATAGAAAGATTGAATACATATCTACAGGGTGACACCCACTTAGGGGCTTTAATTGTAGGATTAGATTCTACTCACGTAACTGATTCTAATTTTGTTTTGGGACATTCAAAAAGAATACTAATTTGGATACTTTATTAGACCTCAAAGTTACGTAGTGGTCCGGATAAAAAGTAGGAGTGTATGATATGATATCATTTCGAACTGACCGGTTTTTATTATGCAGTAGTAATCTGGACGAACGAAAGCACATTTTGCCGCAATGGTGTAGAATCGAAGAAATGTCCATTATGGATCAGCAGAGACTGTTCATTAGGCTCAGGAAACTGGTCATCAATATCGTTGGTCCCTGAACGTATGGGCAGGTAAAATTGATGACACCATTATCGGCTCAGTCATCATTGATGGCACTTTAAACGCTGAGAAAATCTGAAGCTTTTGAAAGAGCACGTCGCCAACTACATATGGGTTGCCTGTTGACCGTGCTGAAGTTTGGTATTAACAGCATGGTGCACCAGCACATTCTTCGGTTGCCGTCCGTAACAGATTAATCGAAATCTTTGATAATCGCTGAATTGGAAGATTTGGCCCTCATCGATAGCCACCAAGATCACCAGACTTGACGCCGCTAGATTTTTATTTACGGGGAGCCGTAAAAGATGATGTGTATGCGATAAAGTCTGATACGATTGAAGTAATGAGGGAAAAGATCATTGCCAGTTTTCGTAAGATTCGTTTAGCTAATAGTTTACGATCCGTTCGTAGATAAAATCTTACGAAGACACTGATATTGCGTGCGACGAGAAAGGCATGTTGAATTTTCAAGACGAAACCTATAGGTAGAGTGAGCGTTACTTAACTGGTGAGAAGAAGCTGTTCGATTAGAATGTAAGTTTTTGTGTGTTTATTTTTCAATAAATGGGGTCTCATACAAAAAACGCTTTTGTTTTACCTACTCTTGTTTTCATTACGATTGCTTTAATAACAATCATAAATCTATGCGGAGTTTACATCTGCAAGTCGCTTCTGCAAGTTTTAAAAGTAGGCACTACGGAGATACTGGGAAGTAAATTAGTTTACAATCAAATTAAATTGGCATGACATTGTTGATTTGACATCTTCGAAGATAAACTCTTTATCAGTTTGACGTCAAGTTGGCATTGGATTGCATGACATAGGTAATATTATTTAACTTGTATGAAAAAAATCAAATTATAATAAAATATATTTTTAAAATGCAGAACAAAAGATGCTCAGTTTATCGAGCTCAATTAAACCCATTATTTAAAGCCCCTAAGTCTGCGACACCCTGTATATGCAATTATGCAGTATCAGCATGGGAAGTACAACCCCTGCTCATAATCTACCTATTGAACTGACCGATCCAGTTTAACATAAATTATATCCCATGCCAATCCAATTTAATGAAAATGTAAACAATCTTGACATGCCTTTTTATCAAAAAACACTTCTAAAAACAAATCACAGTAAATGTGTAATATTTATAATTCTTTTAGGGTAAAAAGCTAGTTTTTGGCCACCCTTCAATATCTGGTCACCATTTAAAACCTAACTGTAGTGAATTCTGATTAAGGGCGAATAGAGTTCATTTTAGTATGTTATGGCCAAATTGGCTAGTTATGAACAGTGGCCGGTTACCAGTGATTTACTCTATTTTCTTACGTAATCAATGCTTTTTAGAAATACTTCAATAATGTTCAATTAAAAGACAAGTCAATTTTGTTTATTTTATTTCTAAAATAAAATCCCTGTCCGTAAAAAAAGCGGCAAATCAAAATTATCTATGGGCTACCTAATCGTCGCGCCTATATTTTTTTAATTAGCTGCCTTTTTTACTGCCAGGAATAGTTAGACAGACAATATACAGGGTGGAAAAATCGAATGCCACATGGATGGCAACTAGGTACCTTAAATATTGTAAATAGCACATTTTGTGTAAGGGTGACTTTCCGTTATTTTTAAAAACAATAAATTCTGCGTTTAAGGATTTATCAAAAATGAATTACTTCTTAATTGCGGTGCATCTCACATAAGGGGTGAAATCAAATTTAAAAGGTAATTGTTTGTTTTCGTGGCCTTTCGTTATTCTGATTGTATTTGTTATTTAGAGATAAATTAACCTTATCAGTAACCCTTTCAATCTGCGTCATAAAATACGGAATTTATTTTGTTTAAAAATAAAGGAAAGTCTCCCTTACTCAAGATGAATACAAACTCGCCAGTGCTCCGAGCGCTCGCGCTCCTAAATGCCCTCCTGATATCAGCACCAGAGTGTGACCTGCTCGCGTGGCGGTGGATGTCTGTTTGTCGTGAATGCTTGCGATTCTGCGAGAGGATTGATGATAGAGTGTCCAGTGTATTTTGTTAATTGTATTTAGTTTCACGGTGTATTAGTTATGTTACTGTAATGCTGTGTAAATATATTTAAATAAATAAATAAAATAAATAAATAATTAAAGATGTGCTATTTACTACGAACAAATAAATCATGGAAGCCGCACGCCATAGTAAATTGCCTTTCAAAAACGGTCCTGAATTTTAGTTGACAAATGTCACCCCTTCTTTAATGCATCACGGCAATGAATTTCAATATCAACCTATAAAAATTTAAACCGCCATTTAAAAATAGTTGTGATTGGCCCATCAAACTTTTGATTGGCTATATTCTATAACCATTTGTCAAAGATGTTGCGCCGTAATATGCGCGGTGTTAAGAAAAGCGCTATGTCCTGCCCATCTTGGCACAATTGAACAATTGATTTTGGGGGCATTTTTGAGCTGGCGTTAGACGTCCATGTTATATATGGTCGCAGGCTATTTACAATATTTGAGGTAGTTGTCATCCATGTGGCATTCGATTTTTCCATACTGTATAAACCCTTAATTGATATTACAGGTAAAACTAGTGGTGGTAGGTGACGGTGGAGTGGGGAAGAGCGCGATCACCATCCAGTTCTTCCAGAAGCTGTTCGTGACGGACTATGACCCCACCATCGAGGACTCTTACATCCAGCACACTGAGGTCGATGGCCAGTGGTGCATTCTTGATGGTGAGCATGATGTGCCTCTAGAAGACGAAAGCCGTGACTACAGTGTCTTGTTTCATGCAGGCGCAGATCCAGGATTCCTTGACTTATGATATCATCATCATCATCAGCCTATGATAGTCCACTGCTGGACGTAGGCCTCTCCTATTAATTATGCGTATAAACGCATTAGGAGGAAAATACCCATAGTCGCAAATCGCTGGGCAAGCGGATTGGCGATCGCAGTAATGTGTCCACTATGATGACGCTGCTGCCCATCATCAATCTTTTATCAAATAATGGTTAGTGACACTTCAATCCCTTAGTCGACTCTTACGACACCCGCAGGAGGAGTTGGGGTGATGACAAATGTATTCTTACTGCCGTCACTACACGGCCTGTGCCCATAGTGTCTAGAAGAAAAAAAGCAGTATAGTACTATTATATCATATAATATATACATAATACACAAAATGCGCTTGTGGCCCAGCGGTGAAACGCACGGCTGCAGCGGTCGTGGGTTCGATCCCCGGCTCGTACCAATGGGTTTTTCAAAAAACTTATGTACGTAATATCATTTGACATTCACAAGTGCTTTACGGTAAAGGAAAACATCGTCTGGAAACCTGCCTAAATCTGCGAAGAAATTCAAGGGTGTATGTGAAGTCCCCAATAAGTACTGGGCCAGCGTTGGGGTCACACAAAATAGGCACGTTTGATGTCGAGTTGCGGAAAAAATGGCCAGAATACAACAACAACAACAATTATATAGGTAATAAGTAATAATACGAACTAGTAATTGCTAGTAATATTTATTTTCTCAAACATGCAATGAAATAATATTGTTGTTATGTTCCTAATAATAGGCTGGGAAGTATGAAGTTTCAGGTGCGACTAGGACAAGAGGTCGTTAATGGAATTTAATACAAATCTTGAAGGCCTAGGCCGGTAAAGAAATCTTTTTTAATTCTATTCCACATAAATTTATGCAAAAAAACTTTGATGTTTTGTTGTTTATTTCATTGCATGTTTGAGAAAAGCACTATACATACCTCGCCGTATGTCGTAAGTCTATATGTCTTCGGCCGGCAACCCCTTTCGTCCCGGCCTCTATAGTAATGCACTATTCATTTACATACGTGAAAATATTACCTTGGCAGTACTGGACACAGCGGGCCAAGAGGAATTCAGCGCGATGCGCGAGCAATACATGCGCAAGGGCGACGGCTTTCTCCTCGTGTACTCGGTCACCGACCCGCAGTCCTTCCGCAACCTTCGGCGGTTCCACACGCAGATCCTACGCGTTAAAGACAGGTAAATTGTCCGCTAGATGGCGCTGTAACTGTAGAGGCGTTACCTGAATCGCGCTTACAAAGTGTCGCGGTAGTATACACGATGATTCTTAATCCGTGATCAGGAGTAGAAAAACATTAAAATTTAGCCAAAATTAAACTTATTCGGCGAGGTCTCAAGTTATTTCTTCACTGTTTAATTAATTAAAAGTGAAAACCTAATTAAAACAAATTACCACTTAATACATGGTCATCCTACAGTATAAAGTTTAACTACGATACGTCAAGTGCCATCTGTATGGCGAGAAACGGGAATTTGACGGATCTTATGTCAATAAAGACTTCTAACTTATCAGTGCAATACTGATAACGACGAACATAATTGATAGGAGATTATGTTAACGTGCATTACCTAAACTTGGCAAAATTTTGAGCAAGGAAAGCAATTTGTTTTCATACACTACAATTTAATAATTAAATAAAAACAATAAAACTGCGTACTTGACCAACTAAAACAAAAAACATTATTTTAAACACAATTTAACAAGTGTTCAAAATGTCCACCGTGTTGTTCTTGACACAGATCCGCTTTATTGTTCCGCGTGATTGGATTGATTCACTCGAAATCTTCTTCAGAATTCTCAAAGAATCTTAACATTTGTTGATCCAGATCGTCAGGATGATGACAAGGTCGTCCGGGTGCTCGAGCATGTTGTTTCACTGTAAACTGTCCGAAGTCGCGAAGATTTTTGGTGCATGCGATTTATTAAATTGTGACCGGGGATCGGAATGTTTGGATGAAGTTCGTGAAATAACTGTTGGGTTCGCCTTGTGCTATTCGTTTGTATTGACAAACGTACAGTATCGTAACGCTCTGTGTTTGAGTGCGGATGTGGTGGAGTCATGATTTTTGGTGAATAATTATTATTTTCTCATTCAATATCCGTGACTATGACTTTGTTTATTATGCGTATGACAAAAGTGATTGACAATGTCATGGGCAAGGTTTACTCATAAATTGACATTTGCTAATAACTTTGTAAAGAGGTTACAATGCAACCTCATTAAAACCGATATGGTAGTAGTAGAGTGACAAGAATTTTAGGATAAAATTTAATTCAAAATTAAAACATGATTAAAAAATTTATAAATTTGTTTTCACGTAATTAGTACTTTAACGTAATCCCCATCAATTACTGAGTTAGAAAAAATGATTCCTGATCACGGATTAAGAATCATCGCGTATATTGCGATTTAGTCGTTTCCTTTTGTGATCGGCGATGTTTCCACGTCCAGACATGTAGCTTAACAAATTGGCCGTTAGATGGCGCTTTAGCCGTGGGGTCAACTCCTGAATCGCGCTAACGAATGTCGCCTTAGAATATGTGATGTTATATGGGGTGTGTGATCTTAAGGTGCGTTCAAACTAAAAGAGCATTCGCTGTTCTAACCTCTCAATCTACGAAATTCGATCGGTACACAAAACGTGATCGGTTGATTTCGTAGAACTGGCGCTAGAACAGCGAATGCTCTTTTGGTTTAAACGCATCTTTAAATAGTCGTTAATCCGCCTTCTGTGATCTGTGGCGATTTTACACGCAGATCCGACGCGACAAGGATTGGTTAGGAAAGCTTAATTAATTGACCGCTAGATGGCGCTTTACTTTGAAGGGGAATCCTGAATCGCGCTAACGAAGTGTCGCCGTAAAATCCACAATGCGAGTGTGTTATGATTATGAAATAGTTTATAGGTCCTACGATTCACTTGTTAACTGCCTTTTTTGATCTGTGGCATTTCCACAAGAAGATCGGATGCATTAAAGACAGCTAGTTTAAATAATTGTCCACTAGATGGCGCTGTGCCATTACAGGTGATTCCTAAATCGCGCTAACAATGTTTCGCCGTAGAATTTGTAATATGTCGGCTTGGAAGAAAAAGCAGTAAGGAAGCGTATATCTCCGCTCAAAACGGACTCTCGAATATTGGAGTCAGCGGGCGGACCTCTAACATTTACTCCGCCCCGCTGGCACCATTTTTTCGGAGCTTGTTTTGAGCGGTGATTACACTTCCTTTCTAAAATGTTTTTACATTTGGATCACTTGGATATTAGGGCCATTTTATTCAAAGCTGTACCTCCAAGTTTTTTTTTGTATTTAGAACTTTTAATGTGATTTCCACTAAGAATCGCGAGCTATTTCGATCCTCATAGGAGAAAATTTTAGTCCCAAGGTTTTTTTTCCCCTCCGTTACCATTTTTTTCTACATTTTGTATGGCTGTAACCTGCGACCATATATTATATAACATGGACGTCTAACGCCGGCTCAACAATGCCCCCAAAAACAATTGTTCAATTGTGCCAAGATGAGCAGGTCATAGCAGTTTTCTTAACACCGCGCATATTTCGGCGCAACGGTTTTGACAAATGTTGATAGAATATAGCCAATCAAAACTTTGATGGATTTTTATAGGTTGACATTGAAATTGTCAACCAAAATTCAGGACCGTTATTGAAAGGCAATTTATTATGGCGTGCGGCTTCCATGTTCTATTTGTTCGTAGGCTGTAATGGAATGGAAAGTGAAAAATGTATGTAAATTTTGGGACAATATTTTTCTCTCATTAGGACCGAAAGAGCTCACAATTGTGTTTTCTTCGATTTTGAGGTCCAAAAATGGAAAGTATCATAATCATTTTACAAAATGTGATAGATCTTGTTCAGTATCAATTACTCTGCCAGTCTACCAATTTTCATCAACATCGAACACGTGATCCAAATGTATAAACTTGTTTGAGAAATGCTGATGCTGTCATTACTTTTTATTTTGCATTTAATTCTTTTTCCATTTTGAAATCGCTAAAGCTAAATACTTGTTGTCTGTCAAAAAGTTTCGCCGGAACTTCGATATATTATTGCATGTTGAATGGCGTCATATACATTATCTTAGCTCAGGGGCTACGCAGGCACCAAAAATTGCGTGACTTAAACCCCAACTCTTCCTGTCGGTGTTG
This sequence comes from Thaumatotibia leucotreta, assembly GCA_025490895.1. Taxonomy (NCBI): domain Eukaryota; kingdom Metazoa; phylum Arthropoda; class Insecta; order Lepidoptera; family Tortricidae; genus Thaumatotibia; species Thaumatotibia leucotreta. Next base: position 588,274 of record JALPQI010030264.1, on the reverse strand, counting down.
TAAGAGTTGACTAGGTGATGGAAGTGTCTCTGACTACTCATTTATTGACGGCTTTTTTATCATGGGCAGCAGCGTCGTCATAATGGACCCATGTGATCGCCAACCCGCTTGCCCATGGAGCGACGTGACTATGGACATCACCTAATGCGGCGCTTCCTATGCGGACCGAAAATTCAAATAAAAAAAGTGTATACTACGAAATGGCCTCATCTCAGCATGTTCCTAGCGTGTGCCAGCTCTGGTCTTCCGATGAGCAAAATTCGAATTCTGTATCGTTTTATTATTACAGGGACTCATATCCGATGCTGCTAGCAGCCAATAAGGTGGATCTGGTCCACGTGCGAGCGGTGAGCGAGGAGGCGGGCCGCGACCTCGCTCGCTCGCTCAACGTGCCATACATCGAGACGAGCGCTAAAGAACCGCCGCTGAACATCGAGCGAGCTTTCCATGAGGTTAGTTCGCATAAATGACCGCTAGATGGCGCTATAGCGTAAGGTGTAATGAGGGTTTTTGATACTTTTTCTGCCGCTATGGGGAGGTGAGATGGCAGCACTGAGCCGACCCTTTAACGAACTGTCAAAATAAATACGCGCATTTAATTTTCAACATATTTATTAGGTTTATTTATTCTGAAAACCATTACTTTAGGCATATTGTTACCTAAAATAAATAAATAAAATAGTTCCAAGTCAATTCTCATGAAACTAACAAAGTTATAGTAATTATTTTTAATACCAGTGACTTTGAGCGCCTGTTTTAGAGTTCAATCTTCAGTTCGACGACCATGTATTAGTCGTAATCCATTACAAAATCAATTCTCTTCCAAATAAAATAGAATTTCAATATTTTAGGCCCAGGTGCCTATGAATAGTATGAATCTGACAGCTGTCGAGACCAGGTGCGTACGAAGCGCCGCCCTGGTGGTAGAAAAATTATCGAAAACCCTCATTGGAAGCACGTTGGACCGGCAATCTAGAGGAAGCGGGTTCGAATGACAACCAGAGTCTTTCGCAGTTGATTTTTTCTATGGTAAGCACATCTGATACGACATTGTGGGATTAGCGTAAGGCCTTGGCGCTTAGTCAAGTTGCCAATCGCTAACGTTCAGTAGTGTATCGTAGTTTTCTCTGTCACTCTTATTCTATTAGTGTGTTTCCGCATATTTATAAATTCGAACCCTTTAAACGAAGCGTGAAGAGGCATCTAGCGGGCCAGCAAGGCGGTGGCAACTGACAGGTTACTGCTGGTCTCCTGTTCGTTGCCGTCGCGATTTGGGCTTTACTTTTCACTTATCGATCTGGTGGAGTGGAGCCACTTTGTTGTGCCAATATAAAATAGTGTGACAAAGTGATAGCGATTGGCATCAGTGTATTGAGTATTTTACCACTAGATGGCGTTTTACTGATGTCATTTCATTCCTGAATCGCGCTAACGATGAGTTGTCGTAGAATGTATGAGTGATATAGAATGCTAAGATCATTTATACGATTCGACGTTCAACGCCACTGTCAACTTTCATTGTTAAGGAATAAGCTAGTGACTTGTAATATTAAATCATAGATTATTACTTACACTGAGAGTTGATGGTAGCGTTATAGAACCGCCGTTGGACATCGAGCAAGCTTTCCATGAAGGAATTCTGTTTTTTACGTAATTATTGAAATTTGTTACAATTTCATTTAATAAAATGTACTTATAAAAACAAATAGTTTTATTTACATTTCACGCATCAAGTAGGTATTATTTATTTCACGTGTTAGACTACTTTTGAAGTTGTTTGTAGATGATTAAAACGATTGACGACTAATGATTAATACTTAACAATAAAACGATTTGGGATCACCCTAAATGCGTGACGTCAAATTGATGTCATCGCCGTCATCGGCATGAAAACTACGGGCCCTGGTGATAATCGTGAAAATTTAAATATTTGTTTTATACTATTCAGTGATGACGACTGTTTTGTCCCCAGCTCGTCCGCATAATCCGCAAGCATCCGCAACAAGAGGAAAAGGATCGCCGTCGTCGGAAATTCGGCAAATGCACGCTCCTCTGAGACTGTGGCCAACTTCACACCGAACGGCTTCTAAGACCACATGGTTCTATAGCTAACTTCACTCCGAGTGAAGCCTTCAAAGATACCTATGGCTTGGTAAGGCAAGTGCTCTGAGATCCATGGCCAACTTCACACCGAACGGCTTCTAAGACCACGGTTCTATAGCTAACTTCACACCGAGTGAAGCCTTCAAAGATACCTATGGCTTGACGCTAGTTGCTCTGAGACTGTGGCCAACTTCACACCGAACGGCTTCTAAGACCACGGTTCTATAGCTAACTTCACTCCGAGTGAAGCTTTAAAAAGGGGAATAGTTTAAAAAAAATGGCCCAATAGTAAGTCCTCCATTTATCTGTACTAAGATCTGTTTCCCAATTATACAGCCGCCACCAGATTAGCGTTAAAAATATCGGAAACAATCAAAGGTTTTTCTCGTGAACGTATGAAAATTTCGTTTTTTTCCGACTTTTTATTTGTGAGCACGGTAATCAAATTAATAGAGGCCTACTTGAATATTTGTTGGCACTATGTCCGCTCCCATATATTTAATGGCGACTATGCTAGTAATAATGGATTCCTTACTTTGAACAGTTTTAAACGAAACTGGACCAAGATAAGGGTTTGTTGACGTATATTTATTACATTAAGCGAGTCGGAGAGACGTAAAACCGCAGTTATTCGTTCGTAGAATGCAAAGCATTTATTTATCTGAATCAGCGACAAGTAATAAATATAAAACAATCGCTTTACTAATTCGCGCGTCGTTCCATAGATGGCGCCGTTTAAAATTATCTTTATTATTTGTCTCTGCTCAAAGTGTAGTTTGTAAGTTATAAAGCATTTATTGAAAAACGTATTTTTTAGATATTTATTGCATTTACACATTCTTTTCCTATTATTTATTAAAAGTAAGAACAAATTATTGGTTTGTATATAGAGTAGATATCAGACCAAAGCGCATTACTTTATAAGTGTTATGGATATAGCTTTTATTTGCACAAAAATGTATCGTAAATATAATTGTATATAGACTGCATGTGGTTTAGGAATATACAACAAATCTTGGGCAACCAAAGAACTATATCAAAGTAATTTTATACATGAAACAGTACACCATTGCTTACTATTAGTCTATTACTGAATTTGATAAAATGCCACATGATAATGTTAAGCGTATGAATGCTATAGAAACAGCGACATCTAGCGATAAGAGTTGATATCTAGTTGGATTAGGGCAGTCAAGATGAGAGAGAATGTTGCAAGCCTTTACCGGTAGAGGCCACTGGGTTATTTCTTAGGCTTTCTTATTTTAGTAGGATTTTATCGCTACATTCTTGTATTCTATTTATATTAAAATGGGTTAACATTGAGTAAAATACCTCTTGCATTTATTAGTGCATGTAATGTATTATGGCGTTTACATTATTATTTATTATTCAATGAAACGTCACATGATTATACATAGTTATACTTTAGATTTTAACCTATATTTGCTAGTTTTATCGTAGTTCGGTTAGTGTCATAAAAACTTGAAAGAGGTGCCCTCTAGTGGTAAAAGCTTGAACTGTTTGTATATGGATAATAAATAAAGGGGTAAATTAAGAAATAGCTGATGTATTTAGAGGCGTAAGTAGAGTTTCAGGACAATGTTTCTATAGTATTTGTAGCGTAAACTACGGACAGTGTTAAAATAGAGCTTTAAGTGGTTATTTTACTGCGAGATTACCATTTGCTACTTAACTTATGCATACATATATATTTGTAGGTGGTCCATTAAGTAAAGGACTTATTAACACCAGAAAAAAATATGTTTGCATAGTTTAAGTAGCATAATTTAGCTTAAAACTATTCAGAAGACCGTAACCATGGCAATAACAGACAAAAAAAATGGATTAACCCATCTAACGAAAATGTTAACATATTTATTTAACTAATTGGCTAAATATATTCGCAATATTGCAAGGCTGAAAATACCAAATTGTAATCAAATTGATCTCCAAATCATTCGAATTGTTTGTTTCTCGCTCTAACGCGAGAGCGAAAGAGATAGAATAATAATTAAGGTGTCTACACATCTCAGTAAATATTTTGTCACCGATAATAACGCATATACATGACTCATGACTGATGTACTGCGCCGCTGGGTGAAACATTGTTTGGCTTTTAGACAATGCATAGACAATCAAATATTATTTTGATCCATAGTTACTACAGTTATCTTATTAACTTGAATTGGAGCTCGACCAGTAGAAGAACCTTATATTACTACTGGACAATTATTAACTGTAAAGAATCATGCGACTCATTATTACACTAATATTTTTAACTAAAAAAAGATGTATATATACATATACAGGATGTATCACCTCGTAGAGCAAAGAAAGAAACCCATTAATGTTTAGATCATACTAAACAACTTTTACTATGGGGCCAAACCCGAATTTACGAAAAAAATGTTGACAGTTTCATACATTTTGATTGCGTGATCATGAACACGTTGTATGGGAGAGTATTTTTTTTTCGCGAATTCGAGTTTGGCCCCTTAGTAAAAGTTATTTAGTATGCTCATACTGTATATAGATTATTGTTCGTACTGTTACTGCTAAATTCAGTTTGTCAGACTATAACATAGTTTTGATGATCTGGTGAAGGTCGCAGGATTCCGCTGGATGCGGGTGGCGCAGCGCAGGACCGGTCATTGTGGCAATCTTTGGGGGAGTTCTATGTCCAACGGTGGACGTCTTTCGGCTGATGATTTTGATGTGTAGACACCGATTTATCTGTAGGTAATAAAATATGTATGTTATCATTGGGAGCATTTTATAAGAGTGCGTGGGGTCAAGGTACAGTTCACCATCAGATTTTTCGGTTGGGTGTCTTGAAAAAATAATGCAAGTTTGAGTGTCGATTACTCCTAAGCTATTCGGCTGAGCGGCATCAAGTAAATTTATATTGAAAGCTTGATTTGTTTTTTATCACGTAGATCACACATCTGCAGGTAAAAGTTAGTGAGAATCAATTTATGTTTTTTTGTGACATCCTTTCAACTCACCGAAAAATAGTCCGGTCTTACCCGGGGTTTACCGGGGGTATAAGGTGTTATCAAATTAGTTGTCGACCGCTTAGGGTTTGCATGCTAGTGCGAGAAGTGTGTCATTTTACGTCAGGTTTGAAACTTCTGAGGGCCATCTGCACTAAAAAACGTCGTACGAGACACGTGCAAAAACGGAATTCGTAACTCGTGTCGATTTAAAACACTCCCTATCGGTCGCGTTTTAAAACATCGCCACTCGTTTCGAATTTCATGTTTTTTCACTTGTGTCGTAATGTACTATTTCCTAACTAGTGCGAAAAAACGAGCTTCGCGCGCGGTAAATTCCTCATTTTGACGCACTTGTTATGAAAAAAATCGTCCCTTACACGTGCAAAAACTTTTTTTTAACTTGGGTGATTGTCGCCCGCGTTTCACTCGGGCTCCAAGTTTCACCCTCGCCGAAAAAAAGTTTTCCCGCACTATTTAGGAAATGTACTATTCTATATGACCCCCGCACAATAATTTAGCACTAAATGTAATAAAAGTGAAACGAGAAGGAATTGAAAAATTGTTATAAGTGTTCCTAGTTAAGGACTGCTTGTGTTACTATCGGATATATCTCAACGGCACAGGTACCTACTCATATATATCTAAACAATAAGGGCACCATGAAACTTGTAAGGTTCTTACGTAAGTTTATATCAGTACACAAAATTACGGAAACTTGTGTAAGTAGGTGAATATTTCTATCTCATTTACTATAGCTCTGTCTCTACTACTTACGTAAAAACTTCAATTCAAGCCGATTTCAAAGAAATTACTTTTGACAGTTTAGATATGAGCCTTATATTTATGACGTTAAGACTATCGGGAAAATAGTGAGTCTTACCCTCATATTAATAAGGATTAAGATTTCATAGAATGAACTTTTGACAGTTATACACGGTGCTCGCGAGCATTGCGAGAGATTTTAACTATGCATTCATGACATCTAAATAAACAAAAAATATTATGAGACCTATTGTCAAATGCCATAAAATATATTTTTTTTGATTATTTGAATACTTTTCAACATTTCGACTACGTTTTATCATAACAACAATTTGTTAAAATTAATTTTTTAAATTATTTTTTTAGGGACAGGTTTTCTCGTCAAGTCTATTCTTATTTTTTGATTGTCAGGCAAAAGGTGTGGTAATATTAGAACACATTGTGGTAGCATTGTAATCAAAAAGAAGTTTTATGACGAGCTACGTCGAAAAAAGGTTAATTATCTCTGGAACCAAGCAGAATCCAGGAAATTTTACGTAACATTAAATACTCTAAATATGGTCAGGAATTCAGCATTTAAATCTTTCGAAATGCTCACAAGGACCGTGTATAACTGTCAAAAGTTCATTCCAAGAAATCGGCAACTATAGAAGTACGTCCTTGTGTTGTTGAGATATATATGAGTCTTGCCCGCTCTGATGTAACTGATAGTGACTCGACTGGCATTTGTGTTTTACACAAAATCTCAGAGCGCGTACTGCTGAGTTTCATTGTTTAACATTTCACATGATAAAAATATACAACGTGTTACACCACCCACTGAAAACCTTGAACGGGGTGATTTGGTAGGTTATACTGAACAACTTTTACTATGGAGCTAACCCTGAAATGTCAAAAAAAATATGGCTCTTTCATACAAAATGTAGTTATCGTTCGGTCACAATGTATGAACAATATTTTTTTTTTAGATTTCGTGATTGGCTCCATAGTAAAAGTTGTTCAGTATAGCCTTCTAAATCACCCCGTTCAAGGTTTTCAGTTGGTGGTGTAACACCCTGTATATACCATTCTTCATTTGAAAGTAAAAACGGTAAACAAATATGGCTGACTTTTCATAGCATTTGACGTCTTTGACACATAGTCAAAGTCAAAGTCAAATAATTCTTTATTCAAATAGGAAAATCGACAAACTCTTTTGAATCGTCTATGTATTAAAACTACTTTCGGTTCGAACCCTACACCGCTGACCCAAGAAGAACCGGTAAGAAACTTGGCGGGAATTATTTTTTCAAAAAATCATGGTACATCTTACAACTAACATTCATTAAAAAAAAAAAACATAAAATTGATTTTAAATAAATTGAAATATAATAATAATAACAAGAGATGTAAGGTAAGGTGGGGTAAAATGGAACGGTTTTTTAATGGGGTAAGACAAAATGCTACTAGCAGATGCTGTGCCAGAAGGACGACTTTTTGTCTTACCCCATTATAAAACCGTTTCGTCTTACCCCACCTAAGGCACTGGTCTCACCACGAGCTACTAAGCTATGAACTATCGGCTATAAACACGAACAAAAGATACGCACTCCCGTGTAAATAAAAGAGACACGACGATACTCGCCCAGCTATCAGCTATCACCGCCGGGCGAGTATCGCCGTGTCTCATTTATTTACACGGGAGTGCGTACCTTACCTTACGTTCTCGTTCCATAATTTAGCTAGCGAGACAAGAAAATTCTACATAAACTATCATGAATGTGAAATGTGAACATGAAACAAGCAGGCAGGTAGATTAAGTAGCGTAGAGGCCGCAACACCCCATAGCACACTAATTACGACGCCATACGCCATACGCCGTACGCCATACGCCGTACGCCGTACACCAACTGGTAGACATCTCCAGGCTTGTAACTGGCGATAAAGTTTTTAAGATTGCAAGCTGGATGTTTTGTGTAAGTGATTTTGTTGAAGCGAATAACGTAATAAGCCTCAACATGATAACTTTGACGGAAACTCCATTGATATTTAACCTTTTGGACGCTAACGACTAATATAACGCCAGGTTCAACGCCAAAGACCGATATATAAGTCTTGGAACAAAGAGAAATATAGACCTAAATGTGCGTAAAATTCAATTTCAATTTTGACATTTTGTATACGTGGCGTCTGGGTGACGGCTTTGGTATTTGACATGGCGTCAAAAAGGCTAAGTGTCAGAAAACGAAATTGCATCATGCAATGTATATGCACTGCATTGCAAACAAAATTATTTTTTACGTAAAGTGGGGTGAGTTAAAATAGGGATAAGACAAAAATGAGACGCCATAGTGTATTAGGTACTTGTTTGTAATATTATATGTACCGGTAGTTTATGTGATTGCTCCTTTATCATCTTACGAATGATTTTTGTGTTACAACAAATGCGAAACTGATAGTGTGATTTAGACCCCATGTTTCAATTTACCCCATTTTACCGTATCTTTTATAATAAGGAACAATTTTGTATGGCAACCGCAGTAACCCCATTTTATAGGCAAGCGTAGTTTAGCACATGACAAATATTGTATATTGTTGTTAATCTATGTTTTATATGTTGTAACATACAATAAATGTAGAAATGTATGAAATCTATTTTTTTTATTTTCATGGAGGCCATAAATAATCTCCTGATCCTGACTTACTGATAAGTTTGACTACGAAGCTGGAGGTTCCGCGGGTTCGAATCCCGGCGAGGGCATTATTTGTGTATTTATTTATCACAAATATTTGTTCCTTAGTCATGGTTGTCTATGTATTTAAGTTTCTATATGTATCATTTATTATATATATCTTCGCCTGGTACCCACATCACAAGCCTTAATTGAGCTTACCGTGGGACTAGGTCGATTTGTGTAAGATGTCCCAAGATATAGATATATTTTTTTTGACTTCTCGATATTTTGATGGCATTTTCGGAGCTTTTCAAACGTCGTGACTTCGGTGGAACATTTATTATACGATTTCCGTGAGAGTCGCATGAGTTTTTGGATATCTTGGTAAAAATCAACGACTTAGACAATAATATACAGGGCGTCCCAAAGTTATGGGCTATGAAGGGGAAGTACCTTAAATATCGTAGATAGTGTATTTTGCTGAAAGAAGACTTAATATTATTTTTGAAATTTAGTAATAGTGCATTCAAAGTTTTTCAAAAAATTACTTGCTTCACCCGGAAATCGAACCAACTACAATTTTTTTCGAATTTTTAACCAAACTTGTTTGGTTATTCTTTTATTTTTCGATACTATGTTTCATTAGAAAAATTGTTATATTTTATCCATTCTTTCGAATGAGATCAAAAAATTAAGAAAAAAAATTTTTTCGTATTAATATAGGTTCGATGCCTAGAAAAACATTTTTTTTTGTTTTTTTTTTAATGCTGTATTATTTAATTTTCAAAATAAAATAAAGTCTTCCTTCAGCAAAATATCCTATCTACGATATTTATGGTACTTCCCCTTCATGTCCCATAACTTTGGGACGCCCTGTATACGCTTGGAGCACTTTGCGGATATCTATTTATGATACAATTGCATCAAGAAAGATTCAGCGAAATGCAATCCATAATTGCTCGAGCGTCTACTCAGGGTGCTTAGCCAAGTTGCCAAACGCTAGCGCTTAATCGTCAATCGTAAGCGAAAGGCAGGTAACTGTCTTTGTCGCATTAATATGGAAGAGCGACAGAGGGAAAACTACGATACGCTACTAAGCGCTAGCGATTGGCATCCTGGAGCCCTACCGCGAATCACGATTGACGTTTTGCTTCCCTGTCACACTTACGTTCGAATTTACAATTGCGAGAGAGAGGCAACAATTCGCTCGTTTTCGCGGTAGGCGCTATGTACCGGACACTAACGACTTACCAAAGTTCCGCTACTCAGCGACAGATGGCGCACTATGGTCGGCCTTCTAACAATCGCGTGGACATCTCAGTCTTAACCAAAGTTATTATTTAAGAGTAAAAGATGGATAATATTGTAATACAATGACCGGTTTATTAGAATCCAGCAGTATTTTTTCATCTATTTTATAGACTACGAGCGTGGAGACCTCTAAACTGGCATGATTGTCAGTCAGGTGAAAATCGTGTTTCCGTAATAGTCATTATTTCGGCTCTGTGGCCTAGTACCTACTAAGATATTTAATTATGTGCATTATAAGAGTGTAAGATGCAGCAATTATTTTCATTATCCAAAATATGATTAACTATTTCGTAAGTGTTATAGCGGTCATTTTGAAAAAACATTTATTGAAATTACTAAACTTTGAGTTTTGAATTAGAACTTCAGCGAACTTCAGGTCAATACCTAAAATAAAATCAAGGACATAAATTTGCCAGCATATTAGGCAAAAAATTTCTTTCGCCTAATCGAGCTCTTTCGAAATAAAAACATTTTTATCACTATTTATAATGTGCTTTCAAAAAATATCATAGCAACAAATCACATTTTTACTACTTGCCAAACAGGAATTTAAACCGGTAGGTTTCTAACTACAGTTATTATTTGACTATGTAGGTAGTAAATAATATGCTGAATTACATATCTAACCTTTTAAATACCAATAATGGTATATAAACGTTTTATATACCAATTAAATATTAATTAGGCGTTAGAAATATATATTTTTTATTTTTTCCTTAGTGCTACAACACTAGGAATACCCTTCCATAATAAATTAGCAAGTGCACATTTACGTATCAATATTTATGTAGGCGTTATAGTAAATGTACTTAAAATACACACTTTTATTTTGCATCCTTCTACATTATTATATTTATTTTATCCAAAATCGCTTAAATAATTCCCAATTTTAATTTGGTTTGATTAGCAAAAAAATAAAAACATAACTTTTTTTTTACATAAAAAACAACTCCTATTAAAATTTTAACCACTAAACTACAAAGAATATAATTCTTAAAATATGAGGTAAAATTATCAAACTTTAATGCCTTGTGGTTTTGAAATTATATCAAAAACACTGGGAGTCGTAACGCATGTCCACGCGATTGTTAGAAGGCCGACCATAGTGTGGCGCTACTAGTGGTAAATGGGGAAAATAACGCGAATAGAAATATAGTGTGGAAAGGAGGACGCACTCTAGCTCCTAGCAAAGTATACAGGGTTTTCCACGAGCCACTGAAAACCTTGAACGGGGTGATTTAGTAGGCTATACTGTACAACTTTTAATATGAGGCCAATCACGAAATCTAAAAAAAAATTGTCTTTTTCATACATTTTGACCGATTGATCACGATTTTATATGAAAAAGGCAATTTTTTTTGAGATTTCTGGGTTAGCTCCATAGTAAAAGTTATTCTGTTTAACCTACCAAATCACCCTGTTCAAGGTTTTCAGTGGCTCGTGGAACACCCTGTATAGAGTAGGTACCTAATTTTATTAGTACATTGTGCATCAAGGGAAGTAAGTACGGAATTAACAACGAGAGTGTTAGAAGCCCGACGCTGTAGGCGGAGGGCTTTTAATGACTCGAGTTAGTATTCCGCTTACCGACGGTGATGCATACAATGTTTTTCAACACACTTGCCGACAAAAAGATAAGTTTTAAGAAAAAATACGAGTATTATTAAATGACATACTGACATTTCTATTACTCCCTAGGGAAATTCATTTTTCTATTACTCCCGCTATGCATGCAAGCACTGGCGCGCTTACGGTGCATGCAGACCAAAAGAGCATTCGCTGTTCTAAGCTCCTACTCTACGAAATTCGATCGTTACACGAAACGTGATTCGTTGATAGAGTGGGGGATAGAACAGCGAATGCTCTTTTGGTCTGCATGCACCTTTAGACAGCAAGTGTGATGAAAAATATAGTAACTACAAAACTGTACGAGTATATTACAGTACGTCTGGCAACCCTTTACAAACCAAATGCATTCTCCTAGTTTATTTGAAATAAGAATGATGTACAATCATTGGGTAAGTTTGTCTATCACTGGTGTATGATTCCATCCTGGCCCCAATTTCACCACATGGACAAGTGCTACAATTGTAAATTTACTGTTTCTTTAATCTGGGGCGTCTAATAGGCTACAGTTACCGTTTACCATCGGATGGGCCGTACGTTTGTTTGCCACCAACATAAAATGTAATGCAGAAACTTTAATAAATCAGCAGGAAATAACTATTTTTTGCGAAGCAAAATTACAACTGTCACAAAAACACGACAATTGTAGCGAAATTCCGACATATGCCGAACCTCATGTCAAGATTGAATGAAAATTGTACTAAACTTTGCGACAGTTGTCACGGGTTTCGGAAAATAAATAGTAGGTACGACTTAATAATGTTATTAGTAATCATTTTATGTTGGTGGCAAACAAGAACATGGACCGTTCGATAGTAAGCGGTAGCCGTAGCCTACGGAGACCTGTGACGCTAGTAACAGTAATCTTTTACAATTGTCACACTTGTAATTATGGTGAAATAGGCCACTGGTGGATTGAGTAAATAGTTGTTACATTGACACGTGTAAACCAAAGCTGTGACGATACGGAATTATCAAGACACGTTTAGGAAGCCAAATATTTACCCCTGCTAATATGATCTATTGTTTGTTCAAATGGTCCTTTTATGCTATATCTTAGTCACACTGTTAATAAACAGCAATAGGTAATATTAAGTTACGCATGCCACACCATTCGCTGATGACGCGCGCACAAGCGGTGTGCCATTTAATATGACATTTACATAAGTTACAACGCCGTGTGGTGACGGCAGTAAGAATACATTTGTCACCACCCCAACTCCTGCGGGTGTCGTACGAGTCGACTTAGGGATTGAAGTGTCATTGACCATTATTTGATAAAAGATTGATGATGGGCAGCAGCGTCTTCATAGTGGACACATTACGGCGATCGCCAATCCGCTTGCCCAGCGTGGCGATTATGGGCATTTACCTCCTAATGCGTCTATACGCATAGTTAATAGGAGAGGCCTACGTCCAGCAGTGGATTATCATAGGCTGATGATGTGATGTGTGTGATGTTGATAAGTTACAACGCGCTCGCCATACACACGTGCACGCGCTGCACACACATCCTGTGTGGCTTGACTTTAACGAGCTTCGCACGTGCGTAAAGTTCAAATTCAGTTCCATTAAAACTTTCATTGCGGACGAGTGCCACGCGCTACGCTCGTAGCCAATCCCATGATTTCGCTTTGTAGCGAAAATGGACCTCCCACAGAGAGCTCTCCTCGGGAATCCCCGCGAATGTGTTAAACCACCCAACTATGGTCCAATACTACAACTATGTTCAAATTTGAACTCCTAAAGGTAGATTTAGACCAAACGAGCGAAATTTCAATGTTCATTCTATCCCCCAAAATGTAAATACACCTTAAATAAGCATCAGCCCCTATCTTCTTTCTGGCTTTGTCGACGTTTTTTTTATTATTATTTGTCAGCCTCTAGCCTAGTTGGTAGTGAACTAGTGACCCTGCCTACGTAGTAGGAGGTTCCGGGTTCGAATCCCGGCGAGGGCATTATTTGTGTATTTATTTATCACAAATATTTGTACCTTGGTCATGGCTGTCTATGTATTTAAGTATCTATATGTACCTATCTATTATATATACCCAACTAGCAAAGAAGTCATATAAATCAAGAGTTATACGACCTTTAGCCATATAAGAGTTTTATAGTCGTTTTTAGTTAACCTGTTAGTCAAATAAACGTTTTAAATCTGATAGTTTAGTCGTCCTACCAAATAGTCTAATTACTATGGCAAATAAACGTTTTTGCGACTTAATTATACAACAATCATGTAGAGGTTTTAAAGAAAACGTTTACTTAATGATGTTCAAAGTCGTATAAACGTTTTCGTCTTATAAAGGGTTTTGAAAAAACAGAACCGTCGTAATAAGGTCATTTTTACAACGTCTACATAATTTTATTGTTGTATAAGTGATATCATAAAACCTTATCTCGACAGTTATATAGCGGTATTGAGGGTAACTTCAATACGACAAAAAGATATCAGCGGGACTGTTATCTACCTTTTATTCAACAGTTGGTTGTATTAACGTCAAACAAAAACTTTGAAAAACCTTTAGTTGTTCCCGAACCCGTTATATTCCTTTTATTGAACTATATGTTTTTAAATTGATTTTAAGTTACGGTTATAAAACATCATGCAATTTAAAGTCGATTTGAAATTAATATTATAAAACATCAGTCGCCATTTCGTGAGCATCACAGTACTATTTCAAAGAAAAAAACCATGAACGTTACATCATGGAAACGGTACAAACGAAGTGGCGGACTAGTAATGGCGGCTTAGTAATGGCGGACAATTTGTAGTCGTTATAAAAACCTTTATTTAAGATAAAGTTATATTGTAGTCGTATAAGTATAAATCCATGACTTGTTCCAAAATGGCTAACCTTAACTATAATAAAATATGAAGAAATACTGTTATAAATTATAATTATTTCGAATATATTAAGAGCGCGACAGCAAAAAACTGTATATCATCATAAACTTTAACAGTAAAGTGACCTTCCCATACGAATTCAGCTCAAGCCAAATGTGCAAACGCTCAATATATAGAACAATAATTTCTATTACAAAACTTATAAAATTACCTTGTATTATTTTTCCACACACTTTTTGTCACATACACCAAGTTTTGCGCGTATCTAAAATAAATGTCAGGAGCAGTCCGATAAGCAATGAGTAAGGATTACACTAAACCTTCTATAAAACAAAATGGTCAGTTATAAAACATTTATTTGATATTTAGGTCGCGTAAAGGTTTTTGTTGTACTCTTTATACAACGTTTTGGTCATTCCTAAATCGTTACAATACCTTTAATAAACGATTTAAGTCGCCATGCAAACCTTTATTTAACCTTTATCTCACCAATAAGTCTTATAATTTGCGCCACTTTCGCCTTTTATAACCGTTTACCTTACGTTTATATGACCAACCAAATAGGACTACAAGTTATATGCAAAACGTTGTCTCAACTTTTATATGACTATATTTTGCGAGTTGGTATATCGTGGCTTGGTACCGACATCACAAGCCTTAATTGAGCTTACCGTGGGACTAGGTCGATTTGTGTAAGATGTCCCAAGATATTTATTTATAATGAGGACTTTTTGCCTATGAGTAACCCGATTAATATAACAATTACACCTAATGGAAGATAAGTACCTATTCGAGAAAGTTTTAGACTAATGTTGATAGCGTTTAGACTATAGTTAAGTAGGTGGTTTTACGGTTTTGAAACATTGGTGACGAGGCATCTAAGTAAGTGACAGCTTTTGTATTTGACGCGGCGTTGAAAAGGTTAATACATTTATGATTATTATTCCCGTTCCAAGAAAGACCGTACCTACTCCTTACCTCGCAAAACACATTGATGTGGTTTCGAAAGCGTTGGGTAAAACCTTCTCAAACCGTTTACCAGAAACCTTTACAGCGGTTTGTATACTCGAATCTGCTTTAAATTAGCCTGTCGAAGCCAGAATAGCGTGGATTTCAATGATAATACGTTAGTCACTAACTTCTAGCAATTAGGAACTTTTGATTGTAACCTAGGTACCAAAATTATAATGAAATTATAGTAAATTAGGATACAAGTGCGAGAAAATTGAAGCTTTAAACGAGTGGATCGCCCCCATCGAAAAAAGTGTTTTAAGTTACTAATTTCCTTTTCTCAAATGTATCGATACTTCCATTGTTGTTATGTAAGGATGCATTCCACGAAAAAGTCCAATTACCTATACAATTTTTAACTTATATTTGGAATATAAAACCCTGGGGGCTTATAGATAGAAAACAACCATGCTTGAGAAACAATAACTTAATAAAACCAACACGAAAACTAGAGTGGCTTGTTTAAATGTATACAAGTAAGATAAGATAAAACATTGGTTGCAGAATGTAAACCACCCAAATCTACGAACATCGCTTTCTTTCGGCCTCGGAATATTTAAATAAGGGTCCCTTGCGACCTGTTGCGGTGACAGAGGGTCCCGACGGTTCCGGACACCTTCCGAAGTTAACGAAAATAGGCTTGGCCATTACGAAAATCTTTCAAATATAACCTTAAAAATATTTAACCGGACTATTACGGCGTTAGTACACGTAGAAACTACCATTGCTTCGCCAAAGTTTCGCATGCAAATGCGTAGGTGTACTAACGGCGTTAAATTTGGATACTTAAGCTGATCGTAGTTTTGTGAAATATATTAATAAATAAAAAATAATAAATATCTTGGGACTTCTTACACAAATCAACCTAGTCCCACGGTAAGCTCAATAAAGGCTTGTGTTGTGGGTACAGTCGACAAAAAAGTCTCCTTTACAGCTCACAAGTGCAAGCATCTTACCACGGATGCGCGATACACACATAGAAACTCGCATGCAACGAACGCTCATGCTGCCGCGTATGTGTGTGTTATCTATAATTTCAAACTAAGTAGTCTAACTACGCGAGAGATGAGTTCACAATTTTTGCCCGTTAAATAGACGCTGCGATGGCGCGGTTGGTCTAACGCTGGCTGTTAACCCAATTATCTGGGTTCAAATCCGATGCTAGACGTTATGGCGCACTTGATTATTTTTGTCATGTTTTTAGAAATTGAATAATAACAACTATAACAAGTCGGTAGAATCATTTGACTAATAAGAAACAAAAAACCCGTTTCTTAAACAGCTGGAAGCGGGTAGATTGTTCATGTTTCGAATATTAGTAGAATTGCATGATTTGTATGCTGCTCATGGTTTAAATATGGATTACACTTTACGGCGTAGATTTTGATAATTATGATAGGTTTAACGTATAAGTAAGTAGCATGTTAACGTGTTCAGACAAGCAACTTCAATGTTATCAAAAGATGATGTTAGGCATACTTACCAACTCGACGTCTTTGTAGACGAGGCACTTTACTGGGCATACCTACAATGCTTCCCCAATATTTCAATAGTTCTATCCTAAGATGTGATTGTTACCTACTGTTTTTTTTAATGATATACACATAAATATACTTTCCACATTTGCAGAAAAGACGCCTTCTACGGTGAAGTTTATCGTATTTAAAAAAATTACTTGCAGGATACTTACTTTAGATTTTTTTTATAAACTACAACTAATAATAATAATATTGTTTTATATTTACACCCAAGTTAAATAAGGAACTATAGGACAAGTATACCTACTTAGAATATTTTTTTTTGTTATAAGCCGCACGTGTGTAATAATACACAAGAAATATGTTGGTCTTGTTAATGCCTCGTAGGCCTGTTTCATCATTGAGCTTTTTATTTTAAATATCAAGGTTCATCAATTAATTTAGATAGTCTGCGAGGGGTTAATATCAGGATATTATGAGGATGTTATGTATTAGTTCAATTCTGGGGACGTTTGGCATAGTTTTTTTTTTATTAAATCTACAGAATAAAAACACGAATTGATTTAGCAAATTGTTTATTAGGTATTATACTTTGAAATATTATAATATAACAAAATAACAATTATATCGAGCAACATTTTTCTATACCTAAATTGTTGTTTTAAAAATTGTATTTGCAATCGCTCCTATAGTATACCTACTGTAAAATGTGATGTTGATCATCTACAACATCAGCACACACCTATATATTTGCCAAGCATTGACAAGAAAAAATACATGAAATAAAACAATGGAAAAGGATTTTATCGCATCAGTCATCTGTAGATCAACCTTGTAAAGTGTTTGAAACGTCATGATGTAATGAATAATTAATAAATATACGCGATATAATCCGTTTCCATAATAGTTTATAAATTAATGCTAACATTTAAAACTCTCACACATTATTAGTAGCATTATATTCATTTGCTTATATGTTACCTGCAAGGTAATTGAAACATTGTTTACTCGGTAATTAAAACAAAAACTGATACACATGTATGAAACATTAATTAGAATGCCTTAATTATAAAATACTTAATTCCCATCACATAAATAAGTTACATGTTTTTATTATCTATCTACCTACAGCCTATAAAAAAAGAATTACATAAACTGGTATTTATATGTAAATTTCTAATCGTAACATATTCTAGAGCAATAAAATTACAGCTTTTAATATTTTAAAATGCTGTAATTGCATATTTAGTAAAATAAACATTAAAACTTTGCCACCAAGAGAAATTACCGGATATGAGATGTTCGACATTCGTCTCTCAGCAAATGATAGAAAAAGTAGGAAAGTAATAAATAAAATAAAAATTTTAAAAATATATATTTTTGAGCTTATCAATGGTCAAATGAATAAGCATGCTTTGTCAGTTAGTTAGTAACTAACTTCATCAGCAATAACATCATTAAACACATTGGATTGCCCATTAACTAGTTGACTATCAAATGATTTAAAGTTATGTCAGGAACGTTTCAAACATATCAAAATCTTTTTTCTCATACAATTTTACATAATAATAATGTTTTATTTATTTATTAAAACAAAAGTGGCATGACATTACAGCACAACACCAATGCGTCATGAAACTAAAATTATACTATTGAAAAAAGATACAGATACACATCACATAATATAAATCAAAAACATTAATTAGATCTAGATTTACGATGTTCAATTTTATATACCTATATTTGCCTGTATGTTAGGCAAAATATTATGGTAGAATGATTAGGCATTTTAAATATCTGTTAAGTAAAAAAATGTAAGTAAAAACCTATTAAAAATTCAAAGGTTGACTAATTCAATAAATTGTTTTAATATTTATATTAAGCTTCTGCACCGTTATTCGAAACCTACATTAATATTTGAGAGAGGCAATCTTGTTTACTATGACGTGACGGTTGCTGATTTGACTATACTCTACTCTTTTTACCCCCTCTATCAGTTTCCCGTTTGTGCCACCAGGGTAGGGATGGCCGCTCCCTCGTCATTGGTGTCTCGTTTACCGAGACGTACGGTTCAGTCACAAATTCCTGGAATTTGTAAGTGAAATATATTTTAAAGTCTTAACGGTTTTACCGTTCGAATATAAAAATTTGTTATTAATCTTATTTTATTTTGCAGAGTTTTTGCAAAATAACGATGACGGACACATCTAGTGCATCAAGCACTAGCTCATCGTCCGATTCAAGACTATACCTACTCCGGCATGGGAGCCGAAGGCGGCGTAACGATGCCATAGAAGGTTAGCGGTATCCAGATCTGTATTAGTGACATGTTGCAATCCATGAGTAATGTACCTTTCTCAGGCAAATAAGAAAATGAATTAGAGGGCAACGTGAGCAGCGAGATATATACAAGGCTGAAGAAATTTGAACCCACTGTTCTTAAAGAAAATGGTTTGACACTAAAGTTGCATTTAACGATGTTTTAGAAGAACCATCCGTTCCAAAATACTCGCCCGCTCATGTTGACCTTATAATCTCTGTTCAACATTTTGATTCCGAAAACTGGACAAGCGTCCGATATTCAGAGGTACATAAGCTTTGCTGCTCCCAACCGGCCTTTGTAGGCCTCGAGACAAATGACTAATTAAAGAATTTATGTTTTTGACGCATTAATAGCATGGTCTCGTACTGCTGATGAGCTGTCTTTTCAGGCGTTAGAAAATAAAATCAGATCTTTTTATGGAGGGTAGTTTTCATAAGATCCCTAATGATGCTTTAACGACAAACTGGTCTTAAAATAGGTACGAGTGATAATCGTGAGAGTTTAAATCAATATATCTGTAATGATTGCAACTAACATGTCGTCACCGCGCTGACCTTATCCGACAAAGACGAGATTGTATCCCCCGCTGCCTAAGTGTCAAAGAGTCCATAAGAAAGATACCCCGAGCTCACATAACTTTTATTGGAAAAACACGGTGAAATTTCCTAAACTTTTTGGCCGGTCTGACCGCCAACCCAAAATAAGCCTGCTGCGCAAGCAAGTGCTAATCTATGTCGTGATGCTCAAAAAAGGCCCACGCAGGGCATTTATGACCAGTCTAACTGCTTTATGAATATGCTTAGACCTTTCTTACAAAAATTTTGGCCGGTCTGACCGCCAACCCAAAATAAGCCTGCTGCGCAAGCAAGTGCTAATGTGTATTAATGCTCACAAAAGGGCCTATGCAGGTATTTTATGACTAGTCTAACTGCTTTATGAATACACCTAGACCTTTATTACAAATACTTTTTGGCCGGTCTGACCGCCAACCCAAAATAAGCCTGCTGCGCAAGCAAGTGCAAATCTATGTAGTAATGCTCAAAAAAGGGCCAACACAGGGTATTTATGACCAATCTAACTGCTTTATGAATATGACTAGACTCGTCTTACAAAAACTTTTGGCCGGACTCACCGCCAAACCAAAATAAGCCTGCTGCGCAAGCATGTGCTAATCTGTGTAGTTATTCCTAAAAAGGGCCCACGCAGGGCATTTATGACCAGTGTAACTGCTTCATGAATATGCCTTGACCTTTCTTACAAAAACTTTGTCGCTAGTCTGAACGCCAACCCAGAATAAGCCTGCGACGCAAGCAAGTGCTGATCTGGGTAGTAATGCTCAAAAAGGGCCCACACAGGGTATTATGACGAGTCAAGCTGCTTTATGAATATACCCCGACTTTTCTTAAAATTGCCTGCGCAAGGCAATTATAACTTTTTACCAATGGGCTGGCGCGATCCCTTTCGCCCATCCAGAATAATTTGCAAATAGCCAAGGTCAAGGAAAGCCTCGCCAGCGTAGCCTGGGCCCGAGACCCCAAGGCCCCAATGCCTATAAAAACACTACCCGACTAGGTCAAAACTTCCCACGCAGGGACTTTAATCAAAAGAGGAAATTCTGACTGCAACAGTTTTCGAGCGGGTTAGTTTTTATTTATTTTTTTGGAAAGATGAGAATCATTAAATATTCCACGCTCACTATTAAAATTGATTAAATCGTTTCGAAATTCGTTTTACCTAAGGCCCCCGTTAGCATTGCCAAATGCAGGAAACAATTCAAAGAATTATTGAGAAGGGCGTGCTATACATTACACTCCTAGTTTTTGTCACGCCGATGTTCCTAATCCCAAAAAGCGACTGATCTTAACGTCCAATATTCAAATCTTAATTCTATACTTACCGATCGTAAAGTTCAAGTTGGTGAAAATTTCATCGAATTTCAGGGTTCATTCAGCCCTCAGATTTGCTAGTAAAAATAGATCTGTCAAACGCCTATTTCCATCTGCCTGTCGCAGCCAGCGAGTCTGAATTTGTTTCAAAGTCTGATTTTCAACAGCTGCAGAGGACCTGCTTGCCTTAAGGTCATTTCTGACCAATTGGGTTGCCCAGACCTTTCGAGTTTTAGTTAATTTAGACTTTTTTCTCCTAGCAAATCAGAACCTCGGCCTTTATCACGAAAAGCCTTAAAAACGGTGCAAATTCTAGAACATTTGGGCTGGCAGGTCAATCATGTTAAGTCTATCCTTACCCCTCGGAGGGCCATAGAATACCTGGAAAATTGTTGGTATCCTCATGCCAACAAAAAGTACTTTCCATTAAAGAAATGCTTGGCCCTGAAAATAAATGCCGTTTTTGAAGCAAAAAACCGGTTGTACAAACGAAAGTCAAAGCATTGTGGGCTCCCTAAACTTTGTCCGCTTTCCAGTACTCCGTGGACGTTTCAATCACAGAGCCCTGTTAGCATTTGGTGCGAGTCCCCTTCACCAGTCCATATATTGTCGGTTCCCTATATATACTAATGGAAGCGCTGCTCGAACTATCATTGTGGATAAACAATAAAAATATAAAATGATGGGGGCAATAAGAAGATAGGACAAGAAGAGTCAAGTCTCCATTCAAATCAAAGAGAAATGCTCGCGATCCTAAATGCCCTAAAATGTTGTTGCACTTACCTAACAAACTCTTCCATGATAATACAAAGGGACGACAAGTCTGTAGTTGCCTTCCTGAGGAACGAAGGGGGAACTCTGTCATCCTCCCTAATGAATCTATGTTACAAGGTGTTTCATCTAGTAGACCAGTACAACATTAATTTACTAATTCACTATCTCCCCGGTAAGTTCGATTGCGAAGCAGACCGCCTGTCTCGCCTGCCTGTCGTTTCAGAGTGAAATCTCCTTCTCCTACCCATAATAACAGTGAAAATATTCTCGAAATGGGACACGCCGGAAGTACACCTCGTGTCGGCAAAGGCGTATGAAGTGCCTAATTATGTATCACTGAACGCGGCAGATCGTCAAGCCCAGTTTCACAATGCATTCAGTCGAACGTGGCGTTACCAGCTAGCCTGGATATTCCCGCCACCATTCTTAATACCTCAAGTATTAGCACACGCAATGAATACAGCTTTAGGAATTTACCTAATCGTAGCCCCCCTGTGGCCGATAGTTTTTTGGAGAGCTGATCTCAAAAATCGAGCCCTTGCCCCACCATTCACAATACTTAGTCTAGATCAGGCCCTGATAGACACAGCCTCAGGTCATCCCCCGTCCCAGGCTCAGGAGTTGATGCTAGAAGCAGGAAAATTTGGGGATGGACAGAAAGCATAGAAAATTGGTCCCAGCTACAAAAGAATTTATTACTTCTAGCTGGCGAAAATCATCGTTAAAAACTTATAAACACCCTTAGTATAAGTGGTGCTTATGGTCGTGTGGTCGCTCGTGGTCGTTAATGTGAATACACCCTCAGCAGCCGATTTTGCTAGATAAATAATTGACCTGCATCAAAAATTAAGCAGGACAAGCTTACCATATAAGTGTACAAATCTGCGATTGCTACCTTAACAGACCCTAATTTGCAGGTCAACCTAGCGTCACATACGCTTGTAAAATATTCATGAAAGGCTATTTCCAATGAAACTTCAAAAGTAAACAACGTAAAGACGTACCTATACGGGATACCGGTACCTTAGTAGAATTGCTTAAGAAAGGTGGTACTCATCAATGAACATAGCTTTTAGGAATGTTCAAAACCTGCCTCTATCTTATTGTTGTTTGTTCAAGTCATAGGGTATATGACCTTAATTTACTATCTGTTAATAAAAACGATTGTATTGTATCTTATACATCAATAATATTTTGGCCAATTTCTGGGTCAAAAACTGATTGTGCCTCTTAAATTATTAACGTTATTGTAAATGTTAATACCTAATTTACTACGTTCTGTTAAGTACATTAAAAGAGCACGTGGCAAGAATCTAATTTTAGTTATGTACAGTTTTAGTTAAATGTGTAAAATTACCAATACCCAAACAGGGTTCATGTGAACTATTATTATACAATAAGACCTTGTGTAACACATGATTATATACAATAAATGAATTATGAATTAAATACAGTCAGGCTAGAATTTAACTCAAAATCAGGAAACCCTATTAATTTATTGAATTAAAAACGGTTATTTGTTTGCATTTAACTCAAAACTTAAAATATATGGACTTGGACCCTATATTATTTGGTATGGTGACATTTGTAAGTCTGACAATGACGCGGGCATCGATCCAAGCTACTCCGGGTAGCTAGTGCATCCTGCAGTAGCTTCGAAAAATTTGGTACAAATCCTTCCGTTGGATGAAATCTTAGCTCGCGATAACTGACGCACACAAAACACTTTTTCTAACGTTTGCTGTAGAGAAATTCGACAATCAGCACCCGTCTTAGCTGTAACTGAATGTTTTACTCCCGTTGATTATTCAATTTGAAAAATAATTGTAAGAAGATCTTATAGATTAGGAGCAAAGTGTACCTAATCAATAAAAATAGATACATTTTTAATTGATTTATTTATAATAAATTACAATACAACATAATTGAAAAATCCAATGTTACATTTGACTTACCACCAGTTAATTATTACAATTGAGTTTGGTCTGTTGTAGATACATAATTACATATGTAACAATGTATTCAGGTTTAATACAAGCCTAGATTAAGTTGAAATAAACTTGTTTTTCAGTATTATTGTATGCTAAAGTTGTTTTTCAATAAACAGTATTACTGTATATTATGTGTTTTAATCCATATATCATAATATAAAAGAACATATTTATTCTTATCACACACGAATGTGACTGTAACTTTACCAGTTACCTAATTGTTTTCACATGATTCACATTGGTGTCTTGCCACCAGGCGATAACAGACAGGTCTCAAATATTAATGTAGGTTTCGAATAACGGTGCAGAAGCTTAATAGCAGTGTTTTACCCTACAATAAAACACATATTAAGCGAAACACCTTATTCGAAACCTACACTTTATAATCCTGCCTGGCGGTTAAAATGCAATGTTCCACTCTCACAGTTACTTTTCACTAACTCACTACAAATCTTAGCACTTTCACTTCACTTCACCTTTGTGTAAGTTTTGGTGACGGTCACCACCGTCACTATCGTATCTATCTATCTATTATATCACTGTTTTGGTGGAACATTGCAAAACGTGTAAATAAAACATTAAATTTGAGAACCAATGACGAGGGAGCGGCCATCCCTACCCTGGTGGCACAAACGGGAAACTGATAGAGGGGGTAAAAAGAGTAGAGTATAGTCAAATCAGCAACCGTCACGTCATAGTAAACAAGATTGCCTCTCTCAAATATTAATGTAGGTTTCGAATAAGGTGTTTCGCTTAATATGTGTTTTATTGTAGGGTAAAACACTGCTATTTTCTGATCGTGTAATCCGGCGAGATAATATAATAAGGCAGTGCTAGATTATTTCAATTTTATTGTGAATCATACGAACGTTATGTAAATAACAAACATGCATTAGCTATGTCACCAATTTTATATTTTATAGTGAAATCAACTGTTTTGAATGTTATGAAGACAATCTTTGTATTTTTTTTTTAAATTCAAACTATCTATATTTTCGGTTACAAAATTAGCCCACGTCCACTTGATCTAACAAATCAAAGTAAAAATAAAGTAATCAATTGAACAAATTGGATACTAGTCACAACATAACACGACCTGGGTCGCATTTTATAAAGTTACATTTTACTATTATTGCGACTTCCAACTTGCACCAGCTCCCCGGGCCCCATCGATGACATCCAGCCCCAATACCCTAGAGTCAAACTACCACTAGCCGTACACGGTAAAAAGTTTTTTCCACAATAACGCTCACCTTTTTTCTCCACAAAATTTTACGGCCGTCTTTGTCCGACTTAAACGATTTTTCGTCAGTAGGTAAATATCACTACGTTATTACACCAATCAAAGTCTAGATATTTCATTGCAAATCGCAGTCTGTTATCTATGTGGTCCCTTGTCAGCGCAATTTTTTTCGCGGGTCTTCGACATCTTTATCCAGCCGCGCTTAAGTGGTTCCGCACGGTCTGCAAGATCACATCATGCCTGGCTGCTGTCACACGGGTGCTGAGAAACGGGTCGTTTGAATGTGACGCAACAACGTCCTGATGAAGCATAGACGCGTCAGTATACGCTCCAGGATTCGGGCCGAAATGCTCTGATTTCACATTTCCCGTCTCAGCAAACCGGCGAACCCACAGCCCATAGTTGCACTGTTAGTCTCTGCAAAGTTTTAGTATAAGATTAACATGTTTCGTAATTAACTGAACGTCAAACGTGTCAATATACTCGTACTAGATAAATAATAGGTAAATCATTATATTTTTAATTGAAATTACTTATTCACACAAAAACCATGCGTTTCTTTTAATAAGTAGCTATCTAAGAGTATTACTTACTGATATCATTCATCTTCGTGCGATTTCACTTAACGAAACGTTCTGTTTATGAATAATAATATATAATAATAATTTCGGCCCACTTCAATCCGAAATACGCGTATTCTCCATGTTAATACAAAACAATCAAAATCAATAGGTAACAAGAAAGTAAAATGAACAATGCTTGCAACGAAGGTCGGTTAGCAATGAAATGAAATTTAATGCCATACCCATTACCCACAATATTGTTATAACGATATGTATATATTGCGGGTAGATTAATAAAATATTCACCTCATTCAAGTAAAGGTAATTGGCGTCAAAGAATTTGAATGGTAGCCTACGATATTAAATATAATTAACTTTGAACCTTAATACTAATGACACAAAGTTGTAACTAACGTGAAACTAGACAATAACCTTTTATAAAATAAGGCGACATATTTTTTTGACTTTAGGCGAAATTGAATCTTGAATCAATGTATTATGGTCTTACAGTGCGAACATATTTCTAAAATCTGTATTATTTTGTAAAGTAAATTTTATGATAATTATGATAAGGTAGAAAATACAAGCTCTTAAATTTGAACTATCACGCACACTAGCACAGGACTTCTTCGCAGTGTGTGTCGTGCGTCTGAGATAACTTGTTAGTGTGCGGGGCCTGTAAAGGGCGCTCTTTTGTCGACTGTACAAGGCGACGATATATATAATAGATAGATACGTATAGATACTTAGATACATACACAGCCATGACCAAGGAACAATCATTTGTGATAAATAAATACACAAAGAATGCCCTCGCCGGGATTCGAACCCGGAACCTGCAGCTTCGTAGGCAGGGTCACTACCAACTAGGCTACAGAGGCTGACATATACTTACACATATATACGTACATTATTTTATACACTATGATCTTACTATTCAAACCACATAGTCTTAAATTTTGTTAGTAAAGTTAGATTTAAAAGTTGTGTTTACTAAATTGATTGTACTCGTACACTTTGCCACTATGTTTTTTAGATGATTATCAGTGATCGGTTTATTGGATTCTACTGGCGGGTCTCCAATAGTAAATTTAAAAATAACCTTTAATTTTATTGCCATATTTCTGTTTCATAAAGTATGCTCTTGTGGGTATAATACAATACCCTGGGACTAGGTTGATTTGTGTAAGATGTCCCAAAAATATTTATTTTATTTATTTATTTATTTTATAGTGTTAAATTTTTTTTATACTCACACCCGTAATTTTTTAAAACACGATATCCCGATAGGGGGAACCCTAAAAACCGATCACTGATGATGATATACTCGTATTATAATCTACTTAATGACACAAGTTTCAGCTCTGTTGATTTTTGTTCCACTTTACATACAACGTTACCCATGGTCCTTTGTAAGTGCAACCATCAGAGAAGTAACAGGTCAAACCTTGTTCGGCAGCGACAGCGGTTCTACCGCCAAAAACGAAATTCGTAAATTTCGAGGATATGTCTCTCACTCTAATGACGCCTTCGTTTGAGTGACAGAGAAACATTCTCGAAATTTCCGAATTTCAATTTTTGCGGTAGTAGGCCAGGCTACTATGCTTAATTAAGTCTGCCTTAAGCATGTAAGTACATAGGTTTGGCTGTCTAGCCTAACGCGAAGTTCGATATCCGTTTTCGAGGATTTGTCTCTCTCACTCCAATGAAGGCGTCATTAGTAAGGCAAAGTGCACGAAATATGTGAATTTCGAAGTTAGCGGTTGCCCTATTGATAATTTTACAATATTCGCGTCCCTTGAGGTGAGACCCGGAAAATATTTACATAAAGGTACCTGTTGCGATAGGATGGGATCGGGGATCAAGAAATATCGGACACTTGACATACTTATCGAAAAAATAGAGGATTGACTTTTACCTGCACGTTAAAATTTTTATGTTTTTGTGCAAAATGAGCAGCAAAGTGAAAGTCAAACGACTTTTTGTTCAAGAATGCATTTGCAAGAAGCACTACGTAATAGCAAGTTCATAAAATATATATTTTTTATATTTTATTCTACCACTTTCTAGACGTGTGCCTTGTACTAAAGTCAGACAGACGGACAGACGCACATAGCGAAATTATAAGGCTTCCTAGTTTACCACGGAACCCTAAAAACTACTTCCAATTTGTATTCTAGTCATACAGCAAATTTTGAGTTTTCCCAAAACCCGGCAACACGGGAATGCACTTATTTCTTGACCGCCTTGTATTTAATTAGGGATGGTAAAATACGTCCTTATACTGTATTGCAGTATGGGTCGTTCCCGGTAACTTATCCGATACAGTAGTTATGGTAAATATTCCAAATTTAAAGTTTCCCCATGGTAAGATTGGGAAATTACCGGGAACGACCCTTCAGTGATAGCAACTAAAGTTTCGTAGCACCGTGGTGTAGCAAGTACGCGTAGCGCTTGTATGTTTCCACGTAGTAGTACAATTCGTAGCGTGTAGTGGTCTGTTTGTATAGTTCGTGAAATATAAATTGGTAACTTTCTACCTACATTACAGTAAAAATAAACTCGAACTACACGACATTAAGATGATTGAATTAACACTTTCATTGCGGACGAGTGCTACGCGCTACGCTGCGCTATAGCCGATGCCGTGATTTTTCCGCTTTGTATCGAAAATGGACCTCCCACCGAGAACTCCCCTCGGGAGTTCCCCGCGCTCAAAGTGTTAAGGAAATGGCTTACTGCGCAAGCATTTTACAGTATAGATTAATTTTGAAATTTTTCAAACGTAAACTATCAATAATTTATACAATGTCAGTAAAATGCTAGTAAGTATAAAATTGAGCATATTAAACCCAAAATAAAGACTTGCCAAAAAGTACTATAATTATTATTTGTCACAGTGTAGGTACAATATTTTTATGCATGTTTTTTGGAAAATATTATAAATCTCAAACAAATAGTTGGTAACCCTACTTCTGGCTGAAATGATGATGATGACCTAAGGCGAGATTAAGACACCCAGGTAGCGAGACAATTAGAGGGGCTTATCCGGTAAGCCGGGTGAACACGTGACCCGCCTACTGAGCCAATCTTGATGCAACCACAGACGACCTGCTAGATGGGGCATACGCTACGAACAAATAAAACATGGAAGCCGCATGTCATATTAAATTGCCTTTCAAAAACGGTCCAGAATTTTAGTTGACAAATGTCACCCCCTCTCCAATGCGTCACGGTAATGAATGTCAATATCAACCTATAAAAACTTAAACCGCCATTTAAAAATAGCTGTGATTGGTCCGTCAAAGTTTTGATTGGCTATATTCTATAAACATTTGTCAACGATGTTGCGCCGAAATATGCGCGGTGTTAAGAAAAGCGCTATGTCCTGCCCATGTTGGCACAATTGAACAATTTGCTTTTGGGGGCATTTTTGAGCTGGCGTTACACGTCCATATAATAAATGGTCGCAGGGCATACGCGTATACTGTTCGTCTGTAAAAAAATAGAAATTCTTTATTTCCAACTATAAATAAATAAATATCATGAGACATCTTACACAAATCGACCTAGTCCTATGGTAAGCTGAATTAAAGCTTGTGATGTACCAGGCGACGATATATATAATAGTAATAGATAGATACATATATAGGTACTTATTGCATACACAGCCACGATCAAGGCACAAATAATTGTGAAAAATATATGCAATAATAATATCCTAGTCGGGATTTGAACCCGAAACCTTCAGCTTTGTAGGCTGGCTCTTCGTCTTCGTAGGCACTCTCAACTAGGCTACGGAGGCTGACAAAATATAATAGAAATTATTTATTTCGGACTTTTCCATATACAGTGTGTGGTCTACAACCGGGGCGAAAATTTAAATGATGCATTAATAAGCTATGCAATAATCATTTCCACATAAGTATAGTCATTACAAAAAAAAAATTGCTTTTTTTTTCCTTGGAATTTTTGTTATTATGGGTTCTTTTACTTGACTTGAATGTTATTAATAACTTATCATTTTTGTAACATTGAAAAATGTACAAACACTTAAAAAAAACGTACCAAATTACATTAGTGTAAAAATAAAAACAAAATTATTGTTATGACTTCGTACCTGGTATACTATCTTGATGTCTTGCGACTGACAAGCTACGATATCGTGATGCCGAGATCCAGTACTTCGGGTCCATAAATTTGAATAACAATATCTCCAAACTTATCAATTTTTAAACATCGGGACCTTTACAGGATTATTGCGGATAGCTTAAGGAGTTGCCCATTTCATTTTTCTCCCGTATTCAAGGCCACACACTGTAGTGTTAAATAAGAAATTACTTAAATGACTGTTACTATTTAAGCTTAAGTGTTGGGAGATCGAGTGCTTGACAAAGGGCGCTGTTCCATAAAAAAAGGGTAAACAAATATGGCAGACTTTCTATAGCTAGGTTTGTTTTAAGATTTTGAACTATTCGGATTGTAGATTTTTATTTTTATTGAAATTTGATATCATTTTCGAATAAATTATATTCAAATATATAGCGAAACGCGTTACTCACGTAAACCCGTCATATGCTAAATATTTAATTTTTATTTTCTTTTTCATATTAGGTAGACGTCTGACCGTTAATTATGGGTCTCACGTTAGTTATACGTAATGTTATTCATATTTTTTCGTTTTTTGCCAGAGGCTGGTACATAGAGCACAATTTTCCTTGAAAAACTCAAGTGAACATGAAGCAGGCGATTTTTTTGATATTTTGAGTGTTTTTTTATGTATCCACGTATGCTACTATAAGTGTAAGTTGCCGGTATTGCCTGGTAGAAGTGGTAAGATCCATTGAAACTTTTTAATAGATTTTTATTCATTTAACGAAATTAACTAAGTATTTCCGAAACTATACTCAGATGCAATTTCGTATGCATATGCATCCTCGGTACAATGCCACAAGGGCCAATCTTAGATATAGGTTAGGTTAAGTAGATTAGTTAGATTTAATCTATGTACATAAATTGTAGTTTTGAAAATAAATATTAAAAAGCATTTAATAGTGTGTAATGCATAAATATACCACGATTGTTTTTTGTCATGGTAATTGCACCACCTTAAGAAAACTGTGACAAAAAAAACAGTTTTAACCGACTCCGAAAAATGAGGATACCTCCTTCCAACTCCGACTGTTTTTTTGTATAATATATGTTACTCGATATCTTCCAAAATCGTAAACCAGTTTTTTTTTTAATTGTACTTATAGTCGGCTGACAAGCAAAACTCACTATAAAAACTGTCACTACTCTTAGCAACCTACTCGTATATACTGACATAAATGTCAGTATATTGAATCAGAACTTAGATACGATCTCTATTTCAAGTAGGTATTTGTTACTTAGTGAGTTTTGCTTGTCAACCGATGTTATATAATCCCGATATGTTCCCGTTGGCATCAAGTTGGGGTCAGATGATGGAATATTCAGAAATCGGTTGAAGTCGGTTTTTAAATCTGGTGATTATACTACTAAGCGAAGTCTACGAGAGGAGATCTGTGGGTGCTACTTAATTAAAGAAGTAATTCTAGCAACAAAACGTGATTCAAATGCAAAACTTTAAACAAAAGATTCGCCTAGAGTACAGGCCTCGCCCGAAATTTGTTTACCGAAATTTGTTTATCTATCTTTTGTCTACTAGTAAGCCCTTGTTTCATCAAGGTGACATTGATGATGGATGCGACATTTGTAAATTTTTTATTTATGCTATTACTAGACGTCGGAACTATGAGCGCAAAACTTTAACAAAACTTCTCAAGTGGACTTGACATAGCACATACATTCATAAAATATACATATCTATAACATTGTAAGTTGAAGATTCCGAGATAGGGAATAAAATTGGATACAAATTTTTCAATAATATTCGTATTTTTCTTCAATATGTCAATTTTAAAGTTATGCACCCATAGTTTCGAACCCTAGTTATTACAAATTAACGTATGAAACGTTGAATTGGCTTTCTTTAGAGGTCCGAATTTCTTAGTGATTAAACTTCTGTATGGTTTATAATATGTTTTGTCTTCGTTGCACAGTCATGGCGATTACCTCATCATCAAACTCCTAAAATATGGAATATGAAGAGCAGTCATCGACGATAAAAAGTCCTACCTAATCCTTTGAAATATAATTTCATTCCTTTTTATATAGATATACTAGTATTATCAAATGAAGGATGATTAAAGGTTACCTAACTATAACGGTTATAACCTACCTCTTTGTCTTTGGCTCACCTATTTAATTAAGGTGCGTTCAAACCAAAAGAGCATTCGCTGTTCTATCCCCCGTTCTATGAAATCAACCAATCACGTTTTGTGTAACGATCGAATTTCGTAGAGTGGGGGGTTAGAATAGCGAATGCTCTTTTGGTTTGAACGCACCTTTAGCTGTCTATACTAGAAAAAGAATTTCCTCGTCATGTATTGTTTACACGTATTACCACTGAAACAAATCGTACAAGTAAAAACCGGCCAAGTGCGAGTCGGACTCGCGCGCGAAGGGTTCCGTACCATTATCAATTTATTATTTAAAAAATACAGTTAAATCAACCTACCTCAAAAACTATAGGAGATAATTTGATCAAACCAAAAATCGTTGATAGAGTTTATTAATGTGCATAACATATATTTGTTTTAGAATTTTATATCGCGTAGTTTAAAAAATAGAGGGGGGGACACATTTTTTAGACTTTGAGAGCTGATATCTCGAAAACGATTTGCTTAAATAAAAATGAGATTTATAAACCTTCATATCATTTTCAAAGATCTTTCTATTTATACCCCACACGCTTATATACAACTAAATTTTTTTTTCTATCCCTCAGTTACATGTATGGAGGGCCCCCACCCGAATGTTTTTTTTTTACAATTTAGTATCATAATCCTGTAGCGGTTCATACAACACATATCCTTACCAAATTTCGTTACTGTAGCATTTATAGTTTCCGAGTAAATCGGCTGTGACAGACGGACAGACGGACATGACGAATCTATAAGGGTTCCGTTTTTGCCATTTTGGCTACGGAACCCTAAAAATAGAAGAACGAAATTCTTAGGGAGTGAGTCCAACTCACACATGGCCGATTTAAACGCCCACATTTAATCTAATCTCAATAATCTACATCGTTTTTATAAGAAATTCAACTCGTTTTAAAGAAGCCTTAGAATAATATTTCTTTCTGATATTAAACAGGTTTCTGTTAAAAATAAACGTGGCTGATAGCCGCTCATTCAAGTTGGATTTCTTTGAATATTCATGAATTAGATTAGATAATCTTCGAGCTAATAAAACAAGCTGAAAGTCGACGAAATTTCTTTCATTGCAGCAAAGCATTCGCGTAGCCAGTGTGGGAGTACACTCGTGTAGGTGTATTATAACTGGGTTTTTTATGCTATAAAAACAATTTACTTGTAAACCACTTTTTATATCTGACTTTTGAAATGTTATTTTACTCAATTAACGTACTTTTTATCTGAACTAAATAAATATATTTACTTTAAATTGTAGTGCGATATAAACTGTCACAAAACCTACTCGTGTATAATGACGTATTTTTAGTTAAAAAAGTAAATCATGTTATAGAAAAGTTGATAAATTAAAGCACCAACCCTGGGTAACAAAAATACTTGCCACATGGTTTGTTAAAGTAGCTGCCCGTTTTCATGTGAAATAGTTTGTGTGACTCTATCTTTGTTTACATTTGTTAAATAATATAGGCACATAAAATTATCCACATTCTTATTGATTGTATATTGTACAAACACGTTCATTCTAATATCATTACATTCAGTACACTTGTTCAAATATGAATTGTAGACAGTTTTTTTAAATCCACCAACTACGCCTACTTACAAGCTTCTAATTTGTACAAACTGGGTTATTATCTAGTAGGTACGGAATTTCATTGTATTTTATGAAAATAAATTCCATAATTATCGCGATGTAATACTGTAATGCGCAGTAAAAATTAAATAATAAATAAAAATACATTTGTCACTGACCATTAATTTTGGTCGAAGATTGATGATGTGCAGAAGCGTCATCAATTCATCATATTAGACACCACTGCAATCTCTAGCCCACTTGCTCCGCGTGCCGATTTTATCCTAATATTACTCGAAATTAACACGAGGTTGCCACTGAGAACATTCTCTTTCAGATAAGGGATTATTACACAATTCTTAACAGGTGACTATCGTGATAATGTATTTGACGTTTCACACACTGCCAACTGTATCAACGCATGAAGTGCCCGTAGCCGATCCCGTGATTTCTCCGCTTTGTAGCGAAAATAAACCTCCCACAGACAACTCCTCTCCCAGAGGATCCAAGAAACATTCCTAGAATGTTGCGTAAGGCCATTGAGATAATTAAATATCCAAACTTGGGATCCAGTTGTTCATCTGATAAAGGAACAGTCTAGACATAAATCGTGAAGCTGATTTATTTGACGGTGTTGACCAAACCCCCCCTTTTTAGTATTGACAATTTTTCAAAATTATCTTAAATTTCCTTATGAATCAAAATTGTATGTTTCGGTTTAATGCATGATGATCTTAAGATGTACTTACCTACTACAAATGTTTTTTTAAAAGAGTTGTCCCGCTGAGTTTAGTGCCGATCCCAATATTGGGATACCTTCCTAACAATACAATCATACAAAGGAAGGAAATACTTCTCAGGCAGAGGCGTAGGGATAGAACCGGCGTAGATTATTCATTTTGTCTCTTGTCTTCATTCTGGAAATACTTGTAATGAATAACTGGCTTAGTTTGCAAATGTAGTAAAAACCCTTAAAATGTATTGTCTGTGGTTTAGTATATTTTTCTTTTTGGGTAGTTTTGTACTTATCTTTCTTATTTTGATGGAGGTAGATCTATCAAATTTCCTCCATTGTCAGTCATCCGCAGACCACGAACCCTGTAAAGTGTTCGAAACGTCGGAATGAAGTTAAAGTTAGTTAATTTAATATACGCGAGTTTATCCGTTTTCATAGTTTTATTTCATATGTAATCCTCGTGGTAACCGAAGGAAATATTATTTAAATAGTTTAAGTTATGAAAATCAAACGGAAAAGTGTAACGGGTTTCAGTAATGAAGTTTCGGGTCAGAGAAAGATTAGGCTAACTATAATAATAATTTTAGTCATTTTTTTATCATTTTCCAATACGATCCATTATTACGAATGCGAACCAAAAGCAGAACATTTACACCTGCCAATACCAGCTTATTGATAACAATGTAAATAAAGTATAATACATATTACGTCGTTCCACATGTGTTACATTGGGTTATTACGTTATTGGTTCAAGGTAAGTGCCTCAATTAACGAAGTATTGATAAACCTATTTTTTAAACAGATGTCCGTTGGGGCGGAAAGGTTCTCGAATTGCGACCACGTACCGGAAGGCACAGGGTGGGTAGGCATGTGGACTGATGACCTGGTGAAGGTCGCAGGAGTCCGCTGGATGTGGGTGGCGCAGGACTGATCATTGTGGCAATCTTTGGGTCTATGTTCAGCGTGGACGTCTTTCGCCTGATATGATGATGATGGTAAGACATAATGATAATAAAATTGTTTATTTTCGGGAATTTCATATCCATCAAGATCACACAGTAAAAGAAATAGAAAAAAATATTAATAAATGTTCTTTTTTTTTATTAAATTATTTGACACAATTTTAATTAAAAAAATTGCAATATCGTCCCACAAAACTGTTACAACAGTTTGACTGTGGGAGCGGCAGTCTCTTAATTAATTGTTTTGACTGGGATATAATCGAACTGATTGTACTTAATAATAACTACCACTAAAGAAGCATTACTTAGCAATCAAGTAATGCTTCTTTAGCAGTCTCCTGAATTTATTATAATTTTGTTCATGTCTGATGGCTTCAGGCAAGCTGTTTAGTAAATATGGAATACGCTTAGGTAAGCTCTTTTTCGATTTCTGTGTAAAAGTTACGAATTTAATAAAATATAATAACATCAATCATTGGTACCTTATATTGTACCGTAAAACCACCAAACTATAGTCCAAACTCTCCCAACAATGGTCCAAAAGTTATTCGAATATGTTCCATTAGAACAGAAGGTTGAGATTGATGCTTATTTAGGAGTTGAAAATTATGGACCATAGTTGCAGTATTGGACCATAGTTAGGTGGTTTTATGGCATTAATCAGTGCAGATTTGTGGTAATCATACGTAGCAGTTACCTTAAAGAGTGCAAATAAGCGAAATCAATTGTTATAAAAGACATTGTTAAAAAATTCGCATTTCGTCTTCTTGTTTTGAAGACATTAGTCGTTTTCGGACCAGGCCAGCTAAATTTAAAGGTAAGGCTTTTTTATTCGCTTATTTCAATCTGGAGTTCTTTTTTACACTTATTTTATCTTGTAGTCAAATATACAAGGCGACCTTAGCCATTGGATAAACCTTGAAGATTAACTTAGGTTCATTACTTAGAACAGACATTTCGTACATATTATGGTAATGTTAAATGATCAAATAAAAAAATTATGTAATCCAATAAATTTTATTTCATATAATCGACAACAAAAAGAAAGATACTGTAGGTATACGACCTGACGTCATGTATCACTGTACTGAGAGAGCAACTTCGAATAGATTTGGCAATTAGAACATTTAATTTTAATATAATTAAACGGTTAAATTGACCTTTATTTGCTCACTACTCGTGACATGTTTCGGAGAGCCCAGAGGCCTATTTCTCGAAAGCTTGTAACTTGTAACACAAGCGGTAGCCCTTATCTAATTAATAGTGTTAAAAAGAGACTTCCACTTGTATTACAAGTTACAAGAGTTCGAGAAATGGGCCCCAGGTCTCCATTATTAAGCACTGAGTGAGTCGCGAACCGTGAATGAGGGCTCAAGGGAGCTACCACGATCTACTAATGAATTGTGATGTGCCACTTTCATAGAAAAAAGGCTGCATTTCCACCTGAGATGTGCGAGAATGTGTTTCTATACAAATGACACCTATTAATGACTCGAGCGAGGTGTCATTTATATGGAAACACATCCTCGCACATCTCTGGTGAAAACGCAGCCTTATTTTACTGTCAAAAACTGAAAAGCCGAAGCTAAACCGAATCTCATTTAAGGTTTCATGGTAGCCCCTAGCAATGTACCGAGGAGAGAAGTTTCATAAATTGCGAAACCCCTACAGAGAATGTTCTCGGAAACTTAAATTTCATAAGCTATCTAACCACATCAAAACCGTTGTATATACATGCCTTTTAATCCTTAAATTGGCCGTCATAATGAACATAGTCTTCGACCCACTTTTAGTATTTTTTTTAAGATAAAATTTTCTGGGCTACTGAGGCTGGCTTAGGAGGCTACCCACGTAATTTATTTATATTTGCCAATTTAAGGGTTAAGGTATATTTTTATGCCTCGTTTGTTTAATTGTGAAATACAATATTCATAACACTTTTTTATAAGATCTCGTGAAAACCTTATCAATGAGAACTTACTCTTAAATTCTCATGAATCTTCATCAGCTCGAGTTAAAGTCACGTGACAAGATACCAGAGCCCCCTCCCCCTGGTGATCAAGAGTGGTACTTTGACGGACCCCCCCCTAAACAGGTCACGTAGTATGGGTATGTTCCCTAATCATATTCCCGCAATTTTTCTTTCTTTCTTTTCTTTCTTTCTTTCAATTTTGAGAAAGTTCTGCAACTTGTACATGTACATTGCTAGTAGTCCCCCAGTACTTGTCTTCTCTTGTCGCGCGTAGTTTAGTTATATTTAAAAGTCTAGACAATAACTTAAAATAGCTGTAACAAATGAAATTATATAATTTTGATTAAGTGCCAAAATTGTGCCAGAGTTAATGAAATCTCACCCATTGAGATATTAAGTAATCTCTTAATTATGACGAGTTATTTAAAAGGCCAAAATCAACGTTCATTTAGCTTTGCGGATCAATTCTTTAGTCCGTCGTGATATTCAATTATGCAAAGAGCCGTTCATAGATGACCACAAAAGCAGAGCCTCGACTTCATCTAGAGTACCTACCTAATGGGGCATCGGATATTACTTCTTTTATATGACGATATAACACAGAACAGGGACAAAGATATGTAATACTGTGATGATAATGAAAGATAGGTTTTGCCTGTGACCATAATTATATAACATGGACGTCTAACGCCAGATCAAAAATGCCCCCAAAAACAATTGTACAATTGTGCCAAGATAGGCAGGACATAGCGTTTTTCTTAACACCGCGCATATTTCGGCGCAACATCTTTGACAAAATGTTTACCTATAGAATATAACCAATTAAAACTTTGATGGACCAATCACAACTATTTTTAAGTGGCAGTTTACCGCGTTTGGACCGTTTTTGAGAAGCAATTTAGAATGGCGTGCGGCTTCCATGTTTTATCGGTTAGTGGTATGTTTTATTTGTTTTTTTTTTGTTAAGTTACGTAACATTTTGTAACTCTAATGTGGGAGGAGAACCTATCAGCTGATACAGTGCCGGGTGGTCATGGTTCAAATTGATATTCAATGACATAATAATATATTATCAATTATCACCTTTGTAATTCGAAGCCATACATCACGAAGTAATAGACTTCCTACTACGAACTTCGAAAATGAGTATATTATGTCTTCGTCATTCCAAAGAAGGTATAAAAAGTGTGACAGTAATAGATACTCAAAATTTAATTTAAGATACTGAAAAGTACTAGTAAGTACTCTGAACCACATTGTCAAGTCACAACGTGACTCTTTGTTGTAAATGTCACCTTTCTTTTATTCATTAATAGAAGCGCAAGTACAAGCTGATTACCTCTAAAATAGATCATTTCATTCATTTAAACCTCTATTTCATCACACTTGCTGTCTAAGCGCGCCATTGCTTGCATGCGTAGTGGGAGTAATAGAAAAGTGAAATTAATAGATGGCGTCGGGCTTCTAACACACTTGTTAGGGAGGTATCTCTTGATGCACAATGTACTATTGTACAAATTGTCCAAACACTAAAAACTTGAGTTATCCGAACTCATCTTTATGAAAACAAAACGCAAACATAGAAAAAAAAACTAGCAGACGAATCGTACCAGCTACTGTGCTGCGTTTTGTTACACGCAGCTTATACATTGCTATTTTCCTTCTATTTGATATAAGTTAGGAACTGTTTTTCAAACAGAATACCGTTATTTAGATCTCGTCCAAAATTAATTATATTTTCACCCACATTTTGATTATCTAAACGATCATCCGAATTCGGATAGTTGTTATAAGTAGGCCTTCTACAATCTACACGATCTGGTCCGACCGTCAACCGTCGGCATCGACCATTTTTAGCATTCGTTCTACGCCATCGCCGATCTGGTTTTGACTCAACTTGTCAGTTTGTATGCGCTCACGCTTTGGCATCAACTAAATATCAGTTGCGTAATTTATAACTGCGTTTCTTCGATTTATTTCATTTTTAGATTGTAAATATTTTAAGCTGTGTGGTGACGGCAATAAGAATACATTTGTCACCACCCCAACTCTTGCGGGTGTCGTAAGAATCGACTAAGGGATTGATGTGTCACTGACCAGTATTTGATAAAAGATTGATGATGGGCAGCAGCGTCATCATATAGTGGATACATTATTGCGATCGCCAATCCGCTTGCCCAGCGTGGCGATTATGGGTATTTACCTCCTAATGCGTTTATACACATAGTTAATAGGAGAGGCCTACGTCCAGCAGTGGACTATCATAGGCTGATGATGATGAAATATTTTAATTTGCATAATTACTTTGACATGTGTTTTATGCTTATGGCATTAAAGTTTTTCAATTTGAATTTGTCAACCGCGTTCTACTCGGTCTTTTTTTATATCAACCCAATCAAGGACACGATAGCTGGCGGTTGGATCCGATCGTGTAAGGCCTATTAAGTTTCAAACTGTTTATTGCATGTTATATCACCCGTCGTAGCGTTTGCGTTGCGGACACCTGACTAAACATATTGATGAGGATTATTTCATTCATAAATTTTATTGTTTTGCTGACATTTCTACCAAAACAAATGACAAATTTAATATTTACCCTTTAAACAGACATTAAAAGACCGCAAGTGGATAAAACCGTGAAAAAACACACCTCATTATTAATCAAATGACGTAGATTCTGTAAGAAAAAAGTCGATTAAATGGAATTAATGTTGGGCAAAAATTACATGCACACATAAGCCATCAATTTCAGTAAAACGTTCGAATGTATAATTGCTCTTCTCACAAACAAGTTAAAAACTCTGACAAAAAAACGGGTCTTAATGGCATAAACTTACGTTCAATATTAACCTGACGTCTCGGGCATGACGTTACACCCATGGTTGACAAGATGTGTCGGCCTACGACCACGGGTGTAACATCATGTCCGAAACGTCAGTCCATTTGTATTAGACCATATCACTCTAGAACCTTGTCAAAGTCAACTGTTCTTTATTCAAGTAAGCTTATTAATAAGCATTTTCGAATCGTCTGACACTATCAAGAGAGAAAAAAAATCTACTACAGGTTCTAAACCTACACCGTCCCTGAGAAGAACCAGTAAGAAAATCTATA
This sequence comes from Thaumatotibia leucotreta, assembly GCA_025490895.1. Lineage (NCBI taxonomy): Eukaryota > Metazoa > Arthropoda > Insecta > Lepidoptera > Tortricidae > Thaumatotibia > Thaumatotibia leucotreta. The sequence goes on along the minus strand of JALPQI010030264.1, from coordinate 548,052 downwards.
CTACTTCGTCGTTTTAAAATAAGTCATCATCATCATCATCAGCCAATTGACGTCCACTACTGGACATAGGCCTCCCCCAGAGAGTTCCACAAAGATCGGTCGTGAGCTGTCCGCATCCATTGGACACCCGCAACCTTTACCAGGTCGTCGCTCCATCTTGTGGGGGGGCCTTCCCACACTGCGCCGGGTGGACTTATTTTAAAACGACAACGTAGTAATAGATTTCTTACAATCTGCTTTGTAAGTTACCTTGACAGTTCACGAGTGATCAAGGGTTCAAATTGGTTGACAATTTATTTACAAAGTAGGAATATATTTCAGAGTTAAGGTACGGTTTGATGAGGCTAGTGTGTCTTCGGCGTTTTTGCCATAAAACAATCTGAACCAATTTTATCATAGGATTAAAATTAATTTGAGTTGCGATCGAATTCGTCAGCCTCCGTAGCTTAAAATGTAGTGACCCTGCCTACGAAGCTGAAGGTTCCGGGTTGGAAACCCAGCGAAGGCATTTATTCGTGAGCTTATCACAAAAAATTCTTGGATTTTATATAAATTCATATTTAAAATTTTATGTTCACAATACGGACGTCAGCTTAAAATACTAAGTTACTAAAAGTTTCAAAACACAAATTAAAATTTTGATAGAACTTACGTTCTGTATGCTTAGCACATGATTGATATGTCAGTATGTAGCCACGAGATAGATATTCCATCTTTTACTAACTATATGAATAAAAGAGGGATGGATAGTCTATCTCGCGGCGACATATTGTCGCACTAATCCTGTGCTAAGCCTACTGTTGGCTTATGATGGTACCGCGTCTAATCGTTTGTCGGCGTTGCCGTCACCTTCTAACAAGTATGCAAATACGAAAGTGACGCGTAGCACCATAAATAGATAACCATCATAAGCCACCTGTGCAGAAGAGCTTTTTAATTTTTAGTGAAATTAAAAGCCTTCATTGTAGTCAGGTTTGTAATGAAAATTAAGCACTATATTTTAACAAAAACTCGGTTTAGGTATCCATTTTATATACCATAATTTCTAGTATAAATTCTTAAAGACATCATACATAACTTAATGGTCGTTACGAACCTGACTGCAATTAAGGTTTTTGAATGTCACGCTAAAATAGGATGTCTCTAAAAGTGAAAATGCCCAGAAATATTCTTTTAGCCCTGACAGATTTAAAACCGTTGGTTTAACACATGAATCAAAGTGTTCAATTGAATTCACGATCTCGCAACAAAAGGTTCGTATTGTCGCATAAACCTGAAATAATTTACGAGATAACATCCACACCCAATTTAAATAACAAAAGCTTCCTGCTTCCCTTGGCACTTCATTTTATTTCATTTTGGAATGTGGATATGTACATCAAAATAGATTACGCCTTACATTAAGATTACAACGGTTCTTTTTTAACACGTTCGAAGCAGATGACACAGCGTCATTGATCAACAAAATCTGACTCCTATGCCGGTTACACCCGTTTGTGATCAAAGTAATCTCCTTGAGAATCACAGGCTTACAAATCCCGGTTTTTTGATAGGCGGGAATACAGATCCAACACGTAGAGACCCTTTGAAGAAATTTGCTGTGTTGTACACCTGCTGCAACCCATCAATACATATGAGTAAACCGGTCCCAGTAGGCGTATACGAGTAGAGACTATTGAGAAGTAATGGAAAAGACTAATGGGCTATGGTGATGGAGGATGGATGGATCAGAAATGGAACTATAGAAAAGAGGTCCGGACACCTGCCATAACAATGAAAAAGTAATCTTATTCTTATGCCACTAGCATAAATCAAGTTCTTACTCCTGTGCCCGTGGCATACAAATACGAACGTTTTAGACTCAAGTGCTGTGTCGCCGGTATAGGAGTACAATCTTTTGGGTCACAGATGCGTATCACTGGCATAGGAGTTATGTCAGATAATCTCGATCAGCATATTATTAGTGAAATTCCGGAGACTAACATGTTAACGGTAAAGTAAAAACATGTAAACAGAATTTTAAAATGTTTTTAATATTCTATGGCTATGTTATGTTACGGAGGGACGCTCGACCAGACTCGAGCGGGCTGTCGAGCATCCAATGTGCTGATTTACCTCATATCCCTTAGCTGGAGCTGCAGGTTAGTGTTCCAGTAGCGTTCCCCCAATACTTCTCTCTGGCCTTCCAATTTTCTTGCAGAACCGCAGGACATCTCTAAGGTTGACCTCCCTGAGTACCTTCTCCTATTTTATGGCAGTAAGAATGAATTTGTCACCAATCCAACTCTTGCTGTGCTTGAGGGACTAAGAGATTGAGGATGGATGATGGGCAGCAGCGTCATCATAGAGAATGCACTGCTGCGTTCATCAACCCGCTTTCCCAACGTAGCGACTTCACCCATTACCTCTTAATTAGCGTTGATAATTTCCGGATTTAAACCAGTTTTTTCCAAATACCGCCTTTTTTTGGGTTTTTGAGGAAATAATAAATGAAAGTTTCCGCTTTAATTTTCAACTCTAAACCTATGTGAATTATGTCTTTTCATTTATTACCAGGAGAACGTGATGTCATAGACGTATAGACAATTTAATTAGATAAAATGAGTGACAGTGACAACGATTATTTCTGAAAAAAACTAAAAAAAAACAAAATTTTCGGCCATTCCCGAATAAACATTTGATTTTTCCCACATTTTCAACGCTACCCCTAATCTGCCGTGCAATTCCTAAACCACAGTAACTGACAAAAGTCGATTTTGAGATACTAGCAAAAAACAGTTTTAAAGTAATATATTTTCCAAGATTTGATAGTTATTGAGATTTTTTTTTGACCAAAATGAAGCATTAAAATCATACAATATGATAAATTAAAAAATACGTGCTTCTGCATTTTCTAAAATTAAATATGTGTTTTTTTCGAAATTCTGTGTTTGTACTGCGATTTTAAAAACAGGGAAAAATATAACAATTACTAATTAAGACACAGTAAAATGACCACTTACTGCACAAATTTTGCGTGATTTTTAGAGATAGGCGGCATTTTACAGGTTAAACTGCAGTAAAAGGGACTAGTGTACTGTAATTTAACTAGTATTTTGATTGAATTTTCGTGCTACGAACTTCATTCACAGCAGTAAAATATAGTTTTTTTTTAATAAAGTAATTAAAATACAACAATAATTTGTAACAGCCTTACATGATGTTATTATTAAGAAATTCCAACACGCTTATCAAGTTTCATGCCAATGTGAGGCACAGAAGGATGTAAAAAACGATTTAAAAGTTACTTGGAAAACGCAGTATATTTAGGGATTTGTCGTCAATAATACAAAAATAAGACAAAAATTAAGGTTTATTACCACATTTTCTTAAGAAATGAAATAACAATCAACTTAAGGTACCAGTATCGGTTGTAATCATAGCAAATGGCACATTATATTTAGCCTTACATTGATTTCAATGAGTAAGCTCACGACTGATTACGGCGTAGCACTTCTACGATTAATTTTAATAAATATAATTTCTTACGTATTCGTGTCGGTTATAAATCAAAAAGTCTTTAGAATACCGTATATTATAATACAAAACCCTATAAAATAATAAATTTTCATCAATTATGACCTATTACTACAATAGTACTCCGCTCTTGGAGTATATTTATGTATGACACGTTATAGGTTTTGTTATGTTTTTTTGGAGAAAACTAGGAAACAAATTTGGTTCGTTAAAGCACCCTGTTAATAAGATAAATAAACGAAACCTCTTTAGTCATAATTCTAGAACCGCCGGCCGGTTTGTGGAGGCCTTTAATAAGGCCATGGCAGACAGTGTTAAACAAACTGATGGATGATGGGATGATTATTTAGAAAATAAATTATAATGTACTTTTTTGTTCGGTAAATGTTTTTTTTTAATTTCTAGTGAAAGGTAATTGTTTTGATGTTAAATTAAAGTCCCTTAAATCTCCGTGACTAATTTAATAACACCGTATATATATTATGTAGCAATTCATTAAAGAAATGATTAAGAATTTACTTTCATATTTTTTGTTTAGCTTTGAATTTAAACTAACATAAAGAAATTTGTTAAATGCATCTGGAATTACCGTATAAGAAACTTAAACCAAAAAGTATGTAGCAATCTTATCGAATCCCAAAACAGGTAAATACAAATTTCTAAATACTCGATTATTGACCGGTATTGGCGGTATTCGTATAATTCATATGTATAATCTACTTCATACGTTACGGCGAGGTACCGCAATAAAGAACAAATGTATCAATATTAGGTATGACATAAGGATGATATTTGTTGGCAAGGCATTGCTTTATAAAATGATACGGCCGCCTAGAAACCATAACTCGCATATTAAATGTGTACAAACTAAAGAGAAGGTTATTTTTTTGTCTTTTAAGAACCTAATAATTAGGTAATAACCAGTGATCGGTTTTTTGGATTCCCCCGGCGGGTCTCCTATAGTAACTTGAAAAATAAACTTTAATTATATTGCCATATTTCTGTTTCATAAAATATGCTCTGGTGTGTATAATACAATAGTGTTAAATATTTTTTTATAGTCACACCCGTATTTTTTTTATACGCAAAATCCCGCTAGGGGGAATCCAAGAAACCGATCACTGATAATAATACCTTTATGTGTTTAATTATATAAGTTTTTACTCGTTTATCAACAGACGACACCTTGGTTGTTTTAAATTGTAAATAGGTCAAGAATTATTTTTATTTATTTTATTTTATTTTATTTTATTTAAGGAGAACCAACAGCTTCACATCTTAAATAGTAAGTAAGAATACAAACAGAAAGCCAATTACAGGAACTCACATATAGTGATAGAACAAAAATTTTACTACCTTAACCCTTTACTGGGGCCATAATATTTGCTATTAAATTGTTTGACTTGACACCATTACATAAGTTTGACTTTAATTTGACAGTGGTGGCAACTCTGGTTGACACCCGTAGGTAAAGGGTTAAACAGGATGTTCTAACGATATCACTATAAGCTATCTTCAAGGAAGGTCCGAGATGGAACTACTCGTAACTCGAATTTTCCACTTAAAATAAACGTCTAAATGCAGTTAAAATAGTCAAATTGTTAGAACTAAAAGGCTGGTGCACGGTCGGAACTATTTATTTATATCTAGTAAACCCGTAAGACTTGGGAGCGTACAATATGGTTAACGGACCATTTACGTGTGTGTCAGTAACAGCTGACCAGGGGGCTTATGATGGTTATATCGTTTACCAAATTGTCATTGTCTATCCAATTCTCTACATTCAGTGACGGACAGAACATGGTTGCGGGCACAGATACAATAATCGTGCGGATGATTTGACAATGACAGTTTGGCATCAACTACAATTGTGCTTTATTAAAGTTTTAGACGATTTTGGTTGGATTGGGGCCTCGCTGGAGCTTATGATGATCGCATATTTACCGTTGACAACTAAAACAAATTGTATTTTTGTTAAAAATTTAACTTTTAGTACCATAATTTTGAAATTGGCGGCGTTTACTTTGAGTGACGGATCTCATCGACGCACGTGAATTCTTGACCGGATAATCTGACGTTTAATAAACCATCAAAGTGATCAAATTTCAAGTTAACTTGACAATTTTGTCGGGCTGCTTGAAGTGGCCGATAAGCAGTATCGTGGGTTTTTTTTTAAAATAATAATTATATGTTCATTAGTTTTTAGTGAGAATACTAATAATTACACGTTGATTCAAAAGCTAGTACGTTCTCTCTAGTAAGACTAGTGTATTCTGTGTAGTAGTCTCTTGTAAGCACACTCAACGAGCGATGGAACGGGCAATGCTTGGGAGTTTCTCCATGAGATCGAATTATGAATGAAGATAGGTATACGTGAAACTAAAGTCACCGACGTAGCTCAGAAAATCTCAGAGTGCAAGTGGGCTGGACAAAACGCCCGAAGAACTGATGGCCACTCACTGGAGCAAGCGAATATTTGAGCCATGGCTTGGCCTGTAATATATCCTGCCTTATTATCCTGACGGATCACTCACACTTTGTGGTAAAACTATAATAGTAATTCGTTTACCTTTTTTTACCTTCACCATTTATTATTTTTGTCAACCTCCGTAGCCTAAGTGATAGGGACCCTGCCTAGAAAGTTGGAAGTTTAAGCTAGAATCCCTGCGAGAACATTTTTCTGTTTGTTTATCACAAATATTTGTTCATTGGTTGGTTGTTTTAAATAATGTATTTCTGTTGCCTGTGAGCTTTTGGGACTCAAAATAGACCCCCAAGGGGCTTTTTGATAGTTTTAGAAGGCTCAATCATTATTTTTAATTAAAATAAACTACTAACAAAGGTGCTACTATTAAGTACTACTTACTTACTAGGTACTACAGGTTCCTCAACCTAAATTAATTTCCAAATAAATCGGCTAGGCCATCTACTCTGCGTCCCAAAACCTTACTGGCAATGGTTATGGGTTATGCATTTCTTTTTTGGCCACCCTGTGTATTGTTGCTTACTGTCCACAATACAACTTAACTCAAGACAGGAACCAGAAGGTAGTGGAAATGATGCCAGTTGTTTATCAAATTGGTAAATAAATTCGCTCAATAATATATTCTAATGTAGGTAAATAATACTCAATATTGATACAGATTATTAACTAGTTGTTTTAATATTCTAGCTGACGACAATGAAACAAAATAATCCAGAAATATTACCTCAACGCCGCAAGTGATGAAATAAAATGAATATGAAAACACTGCTGACAGAAAAAGTAGAAGTAAAAAGACAATGCTACATGCATGAAAAAATAACTAAACAAAATGACATCCTGAAGGAGATTAATAATAAATAATAGGTAGTATACTAAATGTATGTCAGTCAATTAACGGTAATCTATAGAAAGCATACCTACATACCATAAAATGCTTCAACTTTTCCATATGTTTCATATTTTCTAAATGAAAGGTGCAAGTTATGAAATTAAGTTAATTATGATATTACATTTTTAAGTCAAGATTATTTAATTGAAGAATTAGGACTGATATTGTAAATTTATAGTCATACATGCATTCATGGTATTGAGAGATTTTCAAAATGTTTTTACTTTCATGTTAAATTAGAGTCTTTGTATATTTATCTTCTAAATCAATAAGCATGTCATGAAACCTAGCCACTATTATAGGTACTTATACTGTGATTACACATTTGTATTAATCATCATCATCATCATCATCATCAGCCTATGTTAGTCCACTGCTGGACGTAGGCCTCTCCTATTAACTATGCGTTTAGACGCATTAGGAGGTAATAATTAATAATAATTTGTATTAATATTGGGTCATTACCTATGAAATTGGTGTTTTTGGTCATAGACTTTAGTTGATTCCTAATTTTATTGGGTTATTCCCACCTGTTACCACCAACTTGACACCAGTGGTAACAACTGGGAATTTTTTTCCCACCTGTTACCACTGGGAACAACTGGGAATTAAAATTCCCAACTGTTACCACTAAACTAATAGGTGGTAACTACTGGAAATTCTTTTTCCCAGTAGTTACCACTAAGTTAATATTTAGTAGTCCTATTGCAATAGGATACCTAGTAGCCATAAATTTGACACCAGTGGTAACAACTGGGAATTTTTTTCCCACCTGTTACCACTGGGAACAACTGGGAATTAAAATTCCCAACTGTTACCACTAAACTAATAGGTGGTAACTACTGGGAATTCTTTTTCCCAGTAATTACCACTAAGTTAATATTTAGTAGTCCTATTGCAATAGGATACCTAGTAGCCATAAATTTTGTTATACAATGGTAACAATTTCCAGAGACTATAATTATTATAAAATGTTATACTACAAATAAAGACGAATTACACTGTTTTTTTTATTCAAAACAAGAATATTTCAATATTTAATTTTTCGTGTAAGTACCTAAAACCTTGTAGTAGTTATAATAATCTTAAAAAAGGATTGAGATTCGTAATCCGTTAAAACAACATGATGAAAAATGAAAGTTATCCCTCCTACGAGCCGGTCACCTGTCATCCCTTTTTACCTGCCCCTGTGATAATCAAGTCAGTAGTTCTTAATAATTTGGTTCAGATTCAGAGTAGGTAATACTGATAACATATTTTTTAAAAAAGTTTAAAAAATATTTTCAAAATGTATTCATTTTAGACTTAAATCATTTATTAACAAAAATATAGTAACAAAAGGGAAATTTAAGAATAAATAAATAGTTATCACGCAAGCACTGTATTCATTTTTAGTAAAAATCGATGGTTAAGGTGGATTCGACCCTATCCCTGCCGCTTATCTGCTAAAAGATGGCGCTACAATTGCACAAACACCATATTTTCGTCATTTTCTGCTAAACCGAAGATCAGAGTTAACATGTTTTGAGATACGCGCAAGGAGCAAAAAATCTAATGTACAAATTGATAGCAACCTGCACAAAATACTGTTCTTCTAAATCGCAATAATGCAAAAACTAGAAAATTATGTAATTTTACCCTGTAACGCACACTACTACACCTCCCGTCAGTACCCAATGTCAGTTGTACAATCATTACTCATCAATAAACTAGATGGCGCCAGTTAAAAGAACAGCTTTTCTAAATGGTCTAAGTTCTAACTAGAGGGCGCCAATTAGGAAATGACTTTATATTGTATTGTATATTTGTGAAGCAAAACCAACTGTTGGTTTGGTATTAAAATCCCTACTTTTAACTGTACAGATATAACAACAGCTGTAGTAAAGAAGTTATTCCCGTACTCTTCGGGTAATACCTATCCGTCGCCGTTATGTACAACTCTTTAGAGTATTATATTTTTTGGTACAGCTACTTACTGGTAAATAAAAAAGTTATCAAAGAAAGTTACTTATGTCCCAAAACACTAGTATTTACCGCAGCGGGTCTCTATTCGCTAGGAACAATGTGGCAATATAATTACGAGTATAGATTGACCTAAGAAATTCATAGTATTATACTTGATCAACGGCACTAGCACATATCGTGCATGACAGGAACCTTGTCGCGGCTACCCGTCCCTTTTTGATTACATTGATTCAAAAGAGATGAGAAGTTGCGAGCAGGTCACAAATTGCTGCCAATATTGTTGTACAAGATGTGCTAGGGCCTCAAGTATAATAAGTAATAAAATGTGTAGGTATTTTGGGTAGTTCTATGGAGTTAGAAGATTGAAGAAATATATTCATTAGACACGTAGTAGTAGACCAAATTGAATGATCTGATGGACATTTGCCGACTTGCTTTATTACCAACTACGATACTGATGATGTACTAGTGGTTTATCGGACATTTAGATTTTAGACCTTGTTGGAGTAACATTTATATTACTAAATGTTAGCCTACATACCTACTATGTTAGTCTCCAACTAACATTTTACATTACATAATATGTAAGGATAGTGTTATCCTGTCTAAGTTTACCTACATTTTCGCCTACCATCCCATAAGATGCTAATTAGATTGTCCGATATCAATTAAAAGTAGGTTAGGTACGAGTACTTACTTAAATACAAACGCAACGAAGATTTTCCAGACACAGGTGAACAGCTGGACGCTCAATTTTCGGATGCTTTATACCATATAAACAAGGTGCTGTATTTCCGTTGTCAGAGAGGTTTCAGGAGTATTAGGATGCAGTGTAGTTAGACCCCCTAGAGTTTAGTTCATGTTTCAGAAGTACCTACTACCTAGGCATGTTACAGTAGCTAATACCTACTATTTTACGCGGTTTCAAAATTTTTCATCACATTTGCTTTCTAAGCGCGCCATTGCTTGTGCATATTGCAGTGGGAGTAATAGAAAAGTGAAATTCCTTAGGGAATACCAATATTTCGTCTCATAACATATTCTTTGTCTGCAAGTGTTATAAAAAACATTGTATGCATCACAATCGGTAAGAGACATACCTACTAACTCGAGTCATCAAAAGCCCTCCGCCTACGGCGTCGGGCTTCTAACACTCTCGTTAGTGATACTGTACTTACCTCCCTAGATGCACAATGTACTATTATCGACCGCTCTGAAACATTTAAAAACCTTCTAGAGGGACTCTGTATTCCAACCTCACGGGAATGTAGGTATTTGTTTCTTGGCCACCTATTTAGTATAGCCGACGGCAATGGTCAAATGGTTGATAGTGGCTGTTTTCCTAGCTGTAGATGTTTGTCTGATAGCATTGCAACAGAATGTATTATTATAAATTGTTGAAGGTAGGTAGGTAGGTACTTCTTGAACCTAGTATCTACAAAACGTACTAGAGAGGGAAAGGATACTTTCAGGCACTGTCCGCTTACCATAAGCTGCCGCTGCGTTTTTAACGCGGACTTACTTTCCATCCCGCCCGTAATCGCGTCTTGGGGCGAGCCACCCGTATAGAAAGCACCTATGTAAGTCCGCGTTAATAACGCAGGGGCAGCTCATGGTACGGTTACTGGTTCCACAGGAGGCGAGTAAGGGATGATTTGTCGACTTTTTTCTCGCTCACTAAACAAAGAGTAGATATAGATCCTATGTCAGTAAAATTAACAAATATACCTATACATATATATGTAGATGATCGTTGGCTGTTCACACTGCCGCTTCCTCAGTGAGGGTTTTTAATATTTTTTTCTGACACTGGGGCGGTGATATGGCGTAAGGACCAACAAACTGTCAAAATAAATACGCGAATTGAATTTTCTATATATTTTGTGGTTTATTTATTCTTAAAACCATTACATAAGGAATAATGTTTTCTAAAATAAATAAACGTTTCCGAGTCAATTCCCATGAAATGCCTTTAGTACTTACCGTTTGGTATTCGGATTTGATAGCTGGCTGCCAAATGGGAAATATAGTTTTCCGTCTGGTAGGATGAAATGGGACTAACTTTCCCATCTCGTATCTGGATTTGGTACAAACCTGGTTACAAACCGGTAATGATAAGTCCCGATTTAAAGCCAGTTACCTATTGGGATTTTAATCCCATTTCGAAGCTGGTTTGGTAGCCAATCTACTAAAGGATGAAATGAACAAAGTTCTAGTAATTTTGTTTAGTGTCAGTCATTTTGAGTTCCTGTTTTAGGGCCCAATCTTCAGTTCGGCGACCGTTTTCTAGTCGTCATACGTTTATGAAATTAATAAACTCCAAATGTAACGATCCAAATGTAATTATAACGATAATGGCGAGACATTTCGAAATTATACTTCAAATAGTCTGGTCCCGCCATTATAACGTTATAATGGCGGAACCAGGTCCTGAATTCTGTCCATATTCTGTCGATTCATATTGCATCATTTAGTACTTACTGAATTTGTACTATTTGGTACCTGTTGTAAAATAAATTATACTTCTTTCATTCCAAAATTATATTTGAAATAGTCTGGTTCCGCCAGATGAAGCAGACTATTTGAAATGTAATTTTAAAATGGAAGAGGTACTAATTTTTTTACAAGAGGTATCAATACCAAATAGTACTAATTCAGTACTAAATAATGCAATATGAATCGACAGAATATGGACAGAATTCAGGACCTGGTCCCACCATTATAACGTTATAATGGCGGGACCAGACTGTTTGAAGTATAATTTTGAAATGGAAGAGGTATTATTTTTTTACAACAGGTACCAAAAAGTACAAATTCAGTACTAAATAAATATTGCAATATGAATCGATCGAATTCAGGATTTGGTTCCGCCATTATAACGTTATAATGGCGGGACCAGACTGATTGAATATAACTTTGAAATAGAAGAGGTACAATTTTTTTTACAACAGGTACTAAATAGTACAAATTCAGTACTAAATAATGCAATATGAATCGATCGAATTCAGGATCCGGTCCCGCCATTATAACGGTTACCTCCAAATACAATTAGAATTTCGATATTTCATGTTCAGTGCCTATGAATCTGACAGCTGTTTGGACCACACGCCTATATAGCGTTGCCTGCAAAAGATCGAAAACCCTAACTTACTGGCCAACGATACAGTAAATATAATAAACAGTAGCCGTACCATGACTTTACAAGTATCGGTAACATTAGGTTTTATTAAATACGTTGAGCAGGCCATCGCGCTCGCTCCTATTTGTAAGCGCGAGCACGATAGAATGCACGTATCGAGTAAAACCTTACGTAATTACGTATCCTTTACTTTCCAGCTCATGGCACGGCTACAGTACCTACCTACTCTTCTGTACTCTTCTGCTGAGAACTAATATTCGCTAAATTTAAATATTGGTGGCCTAAATATATGCATAGCTAAAACATAGGTTTCAATCTGTTGAGTATCGAAAGTTAATCGCCTCGTCTGTTCTTGTATCAACGTCTGTGCTATGTACAAATTGTTTTATATCCATGTAGGAATACTTCAGTAAATAGATGACGAATAGTACCTAATACCAAAGTTTGGGGCTACTATTAACGATGTAATCGAGAGACTGGGTTGCCGAATGGTTGACACATACATATTATAGTTTTTATATACATAATATATTCTTGCTCTATATTCTATACTCTGTTTGGTTAGATATTTAAAAAAAGGTAAACAATCTTGCAGTATCTTTTTATTGAAACTACAAGTAGAAAATAAGTTTTACCAAATATACGTAATATAACAAAGGAATACAGTGATTTACATTGTTTTGATTCATTAAGTACCTAGTTTGGATTTTTAAATGCATTTTTCAATAAAAAGATAGTGCAAGATTTTTTACCTTTTTTAAATACCTAACCAAACAGAGTACAAGTGAGACAATTTTTACATTTACAATTATGATCTCGTTTATACACTTTTCGACCCAGCGAATATTCGATCCGGTAGCAGTCGAGCCAACGTATATTTGTGACCGAGATTATGGGATGACAATCTCGGTCACAAATATACGTCGATTGTCCAATCGAAACATTAATTTTGATTTTAGGATACATTATTTCTACGATTTTCGATACAGCGAATATTCGATCCATAAAAGCCACTCAATAGCTTTTGGTAACTGTGGTTACCAGCTGTCACTCTTATTTTACATAGGAATAAAAGTAGCAGTTGAGCCAACGGACTTTTAGATACTCCTATAGTGCGTACGTATCTCAGTTCCGATTCAATAGTGACATACGAGGTTACTAAGAGTGGTGACAGTTTTCATAAGAACTCTACCTGAACTTCACTCCACAGAATGTGATATTTTTCTGCGCGAGTGCAAGACTGAATTTTCATAGTAGAGGAGAGTGGGGTACAGTGGATCCCTTTTTTTTACAAATGTTGTAGTGGTGTTATTTTTATTTGTAATTTTCTACATACCTTATTGTCCCACCTATTCCTTAGAGGACACATTTTCCAGCACAAGTATATAATTTACATGTAGCTTTAAAATCATTTTCATTATAAAAAAGTGAACTAAAGTTACCTCTTCAATCAAAAATCACAGAACAGTTCCTAGTTTGAGGTAAAAAAACCAAGAACAAGACTTTTGAGGTATAATTGAAAGTATCTTCCGTTATTTAGTTACTCCAATATTAGTATCACACAGATGAGCAAATTCGTAAAAAAAGAATACCGGATTATTAAAGCGATAAATAAAGCTAATGCAAAATTACCACAGTGCACCTTTATTCACTGTACCCCACTCTCCCCTATTTTTCTGCACAGTCTGGTTGGTACTGTATGCAGATATTTTCTCGCATAATGCATTCGCATAATATAGTTTGATGTTGGTGTTGAAATGTAGACCTCTTTAACTCTTGTCGGTTTCGATCGCCGACACTCATGTAGAAAATGCTCACTTTCATCACTTGTATTCAGTAACAATATTTATTCGGCAAAACACAGCTCATAATAATGTCGAAAATTAAATAGTATATAAACATAGTACTTCATTAAAAATATATGAATGTTTCTTGTCACCAAGTTCAATACCATTTTCTTGAAACGTGTTCCGTTACATTTCCATTAGGTTCTTTCCGCTGAAGTATCTTCCCAATCTTCAACTGTATTTCAATATTCAACTGAAAAAATATGATTGTATAAATATAAGTATGGTTGCGAGATTAACAAGCCAAAGAAAAAGGCAAGTGTCATGATTTGGCAAGTAACGATTAAGTTAGCGTTTACTCGATACGTAAAGTAGGCGCTCGGCGCTTGATTCATGATGTACTGGAGCATCATGTGAGCGTGATAAAATGCTTTATGTATAGAGTAAACTCTAACGCTGAACAAAGTGTGCCCCGCCTGGAAAATGCCAGTGTTATGACCAGCCAGGTCAACAGATTTGACCCAGTGTGACTTTTTTTGTGGGGTGAGGTGAAACGGCGAGTATACGTTGAAGAGGCCCAAGTCCAATAATAAGAGCATTTTGATGAACTTAAAAGTGAAAACTTGTGATGGGAAATATCGAAGGAAACATTCATGTAAATTAATTAATAAGCATGAGAAATGGACTCCATTAATTAGGTATGTTTTTTTGATTCCAATCATTGTACATAATAGTAGTTTATGCAACTGTACGTAATGCCTGATTACGTATAGTTGCATACACTACTTTATCTACACACATATCATAAGTGCTCTAAGATGCGTTCAGAAACAGAGCCTTCTCATACTTGGCTCTCGACTTTTGCGGCAACAGGTTGTTAGTTGCTATCATAACTGCATTGAGTATGTCCGGCGGAGTGCTCATATCGTTATCCGAGTCACTGCCACTCATTATCAAATAATTATCAGTATTATCACAAAGTATTTACAACTTTTCACAATTTTTCACTTGTAAGGCAATAAACAAAAGGCAGGAATGGCACCGATTTGAATTTCTGTATTTTTTTTAAATCATAGACAATCGAATGATGTCCCTATTCTTGTGTCACTCGATATGAAAATATCGTCCGATTGTTACTAAAAAATATACTGAATTAACTTATTGTGTTGATGACTGGCTGAATATTTATAGATACCAGAATAGGCACCCCACTTGAATCTGACAGCTGTTCCAAATTTAAAACTCATAACCTCCGGAAAAATCGTATATAATGTTAACTTTATGTATGTGCCAAGTTCTGATGGTGGGTAATGCTGGTCATTGTCTATTGTTTCTGGACGCATTTTAGAGCACTTAACGATATTTGTGTAGATAAAGTTGATTTAAAATTTTGAAATACGCCTCAATAAAGAAAGTTTCTGTGCTACTTTGTAATTTTATCACGTTTCCCAGACATAATTTAAAACATTCGACAAATTTGTCAGCCTCCGTAGCCTAGTTGGTAGTAACCCTGCCTACGAAGCTGGAGGTTCCGGGTTCGAATCCCGGCGAGGGCATTATTTGTGTATTTATTTATCACAAATATTTGTTCCTTGGTCATGGTTGTCTATGTATTTAAGTATCTACAGGGTGGAAAAAGATTTTGGGTCAGTGAGGGCATCTACCAGATCCCGTATAGCTACGCGAAAATGGTCTTAGAAGACCTTCCCGCGATTTTCAATTAAAGAAGATTAGCGTTTTCAGATTTTGGAAAAAGTATACAGGGTGCGAGGAAATGGTCATTTTTGATAAACTGTTTTTTTGATGCCAATCGATCCTGTTTCTGTTCAGGATTAAAAGCTTGTATGGGACCAAAAAAAATTTTTCGGCTAGAAAAGCCACAAATCGAGATTTAATATTCCCATACAAATTGTATGAAAATTAAAAATTATTTTTCACGCTTATTTTTTTATGCCTATCGATTCCATTCCTATCCAGTACCAATAGTTTCCTACGGGTCAACTTATGGCAATGTACAAAAAAGCCTAAATTTCAAGAAAACCGTTTTCACTTTATCTGTCACGATAATTAGTCGTCCTATGCTAAATGATAATAATAATACTGTATGAAATCATTAGCAACATTAATTAGCGTCACAGATAATGTAATTGATTTTCACTTTTTTCCCATAGTCAATGTATGAAAACAGTTTTTTTTTTATTTTTGTTTTTTTTACGTTGCCGGTAGTTGACCCCTAGGAAACTATTGGTACTGGATAGGATTGGAATCGATTGGCATAAAAAAAATTAAGCGTGAAAAAATATTTTTTAATTTTCATTCAATTTGTATGGGAATTTAAAATCCCGATTTGTGGCTTTTCTAGCCGAAAAAATTTTTTTGGTCCCATACAAGCTTTTGATCCTGAACAGAAACAGGATCGATTGGCATAAAAAAAAAACTTTGTCAAAAATGACCATTTCCTCGCACCCTGTATACTTTTTCTAAAATCTGAAAACGCTAATCTTCTTTCATTGAAAATCGCGGGAAGGTCTTCTAAGACTATTTTCGCGTAGCTACACGGGATCCGGTAGCTGCCCTCACTGACCCAAAATCTTTTTCCACCCTGTATATGTATCTATCTATTATATATATCGTCGCCTAGTACCCACATCACAAGCCTTAATTGAGCTTACCTTGGGACTAGGTTGATTTGTGTAAGATGTCCCAAGATATTTATTTATTTATTATTTATTTATTTATAACACACAGAAAAATTCTTTATTTTGACGGGCCTAAGCCCGTGCAAGTAAGACGGAGGATTTGGGATCTAGTAAGATATTTTTGCCAAGTCATAATGATAAGTTGATACTCGATGCACATTACCGCCGCCGCTTTTCCAACCCGCCATGCCGCGTGCGATGACGTTTTAAATAAATAGTTGCCAGTTCGTGTGTTTTGCTAGTTATGCACATTGATAATGCGCAATGCGTCCAAATTTCCTGTTAGGTTTGCGGATAAGTTAAAACATTGTTCATTAATCCGTCGAGGCAAACAGTCGTGTTATTACCTATTACTTTGCAATTTAAAATCGTACGAATTAAATATTGACCTCGATTCTCACGATCTGTGTCACACGTGATCGGGCAGTGCAAATAAAAATGGACTCATAGTGTTTCCATCGAGTTAACAATGGGTGACAACAGCCCATTTTCCAGAAGTTCGAAGATGCAACGTAGCCCTCCCTCCACTCCAGTACCTTCAACCGCCAGAAATCAAGATGACCTAACGACAAGTGCTAGAGTGCAGAGCAACCTCAACGCTGTATCTACGCCGGAAATTCAGAACTGGATGAGTGCCATTGAGCAGTGTCTGAATGAAATATGTTGCATTTCGACCGAGGGTAAATTGAACTCTGACCAAAAATTAAAAATGCACAATCTCTGCCGTAAAGTAGCCCATGGTACTGGAAACTTGGCGGTTAATTATCAGGCACTTAAACAGAAAGCATTGCTACAACAACGTGACCTCCATTCTCTTGAAGAAAAGCTAGACCTATCTGAATCCATCCGAGCCCTCAAACTAACGGTCGAGACTTCAACCAGACCTGCTACCGATGCGCCGCCTTCCTTCGCCGACATGGTAAAAACGAATAATAATAGTCAGATCCGTCCTAGCAATTTGAGCTCAGTGGCAATCTACCCTAAAGATAATTCCAAATCGAGCGAAGATACGAAGAGCTTAGTACAAACGCTGATTAATCCCGGACAATTGAAACTCCACGTCAGAGCACTACGTAAAGTAAGAAATGGTGGAGTTATCATTAGCACCGACTCCAAGGATGATATCGAAAAACTGAGACGGACTTTCAAGACCACTTCCCCGGACCTCACCGTCAATGAACCCTTTAAGCGCAGGCCCAGAGTTGTAATAGTGGGCGTACCGGCAGCTCTACGAGAACAAGATGTTTATAATTGCTTGTATGACCAAAATCTTGCCGACAAGCTCACAGACTTAACTAGGGACAACATCTTAACTAGTATTAAACTAAGCCATAAGTCTGGTAAGAAAGATGCGGATACCTGTAACTACGTCATAGAAGTACCAGCCCTAATCCGCAAAGCTCTCATTACTCAGGGCCGAGTTTTCATTAATTGGTCATCTTGTCCTGTGAAAGACTTCACTATTGTCACTAGATGCTTCAAATGTCAGCAATATGGCCACGCCGCCAAGACTTGTAAGCAACCAGAACAAACATGTGCACATTGTTGTAGTATAGGACATTCGGACAAGGCGTGCCCTCTCAAAGGAGAACGTCCCAGCTGCGCAACATGTAAGCTCTATAAGAAGCCCAACGACCACAAGACAGGAGATCCAGAGTGTCCAGCAAGGAAAATGGCCGAGCGTCGATACATTTTCTCAGTCGACTATGAGGGGGCCTAAATTTTTAGCTAAGATCATATTATTTAGCCTATTATTATCTAGAAAAATGTACTAAATTTCTAACATAACATAATCAATAACCCACTAACCTAAACACCTGTCGCTATGTAAGCAAATAATTACGTGCTACTATTCGACCTACTTTACTTTGCCCGTGCGCATTGTCGTTGACGTTGCAATATTTGTAATGTCGAATCTAAAATAAACTGCATAATATGTAAATTGAATATACCTAAATATTTTGTAGGTATCACCTGTTACAAGTGATAATCGAATTTAATATTTGTCTTTTCTGTGTATGATTTTATTTTGTTAATTTGCTCTCATAATTAGTTTATAATATCTTTGCCTGAGATACAGGATCTTCCTAGTTCAGGCGCGTCACAACTATAATTCCTAATATATAATAATGTTAGCACTTTGTCATACTAGCTATAAGGAAATTAATCAATATTTTTTTTTTTTTTTTATTGGTATTTCAGTTTTTTTGTACCTACTAACAAAAAATGCTAGTATTCTGTAACTTGGACTACTATTACGTATGTTGATTTTTTGTACTGGTGAAAAAGTAACCCATGTATATATATACACATATATATATGTGGTCATATGTATATGTGGTCTGTCAAAAAAGTACCTACTACTGGAAAATAAACCTTGAAAATAAAATTCAAATTTCAATTACATTGGTGACAGACGTCCTTTCAGGACGCCTACACAGATCAGGGGATAAGGTTTAAATTTATCAACATTATTTATTTCTCATTTCTAATACCTACCCTCCATACTTAACTTTAGTGGGTATACCTGCTTAGCCAATTTTGCTATTTGATATTGTCGCTTATTGGAAAGGATGTCGATTAATTTAACCATACCGATAACTCTTTTCACAAAATAATTATTGCCGAGTGATTTAAAAATGCCACGAAGAAAAAAAACCTGTGACGAAATGGAGCTGTGGAAAAATATTATCCTGAATTACATGCCAAATTATACAATTATGTCACAGGGTGGATACGGCATACAAAAACTAAATCTGACATTTGTCTGTGCCTATGTGTGCGTACGGGTATGTTTGTACAAGCGCAACTCGCACAATCACGCAACAGGGCTGCCTCAGATATGGCAGATTAACTAGTTGGTACTTAAGTAACAAATGAATATATACATTAACCTGTACAATACACATTTAGTAATTTCTAAGTTAGTATATAAATAAAATACTCACTTTCACCACAGAATAAGTAATTATAGCACATCTCCAATTCTAACGGAACAGAACACCGCAACCCAAGGAAACTATTGTTTTTCTCACGTCCAAGAAATATCACTTTTTTAACACCATTTTATCATTGTTACACGTGTCATCTACATAATAGTTACATATTGTGATAAACATTTTCATGTTAGTTTTAACATCTGCTTCGATAATATTGATGATGATTTTAACCAGCTTCGAGTTCCCTCGCACTTCCTCCAACTTCATCATCAGGCCTATCTTGTGGTATTTGACCCAACTGCTAATCCTAAAAAGCCAACATAGCATATCATTATCTGAAACCAACTCCGAGTTCCCGCGAACTTCCTTCAAGTTCATCACCAGACCCATCTTGTGGTATTTGACCCAACTGCTAATCCTCAAAAGCCAACACAACATATCATTATCCTTAACCAACTCCAAGTTCCCTCGCACTTACTCCAAATTCATCATCAGGCCTATTTTGTGATATTTGACACATGCTCACCAAGAGGATCCTAAAAAGCCAACAGAACATATCATTATCTCAAACCAACTCCGAGTTCCCTCGCACTTTCTCCAAGTTCATCATCAGGCCTATCTTGTGGTATTTGACCTAACTGCTCATCCTATAAAGTCATCGTAGGATATCATTGTCTCAAATCTATTCCGAGTTCCCTCAAACTTCGTCCAATTTCATCATCAGGCCTATCTTATGACACGGAACCCAACTGCATACCAAGATAATACTAAAAAGCCAACATAACATTTATCGATGTCAAATCAACTCCGAGTGCCCTCGTACTGCCTTCGAGATCAATCATTGTCAGGCCCATCGGTGGAATCACATGGGCGATGAGCGTTCCTGACTCAAAAAACCTGCGTTAAAAAAACTGTCCACATTACGTACTTACACAATAAACTATAAAAAATTTGAATCAAACGACTTGTTTACTTACTACTAACTACGTAAAAAACTACAAACTACAGCTTACTACTGAATAATCTAATCTAAAAAAGATTGTAAAATGTTACATTGCTAAAAATCAATCCTTATTTTCATCTCTATTCCGTAAACCCGGTTAAACTTACTTTAAACAAAGCACGTGGTCACGGTAATTAACGAAACCAACATTGTCCCACCACTAATGGTACACGTGCTTCGTAAGAAAGCAATAGCACATTGCATTTTTGATTTGATAAATGGGACAGAAGTACTATGTAGTATGACTTTTCTGCGGAATGTAGTTCAGTCTATTAGACTAGCGGCCCATGCTGAAAAAAATATGGGTCATTTGAACCACCAGGTGACCTATCCAGAACGATAAAAGAGCATAAAATAATAAGATTCAGCACTATGCCGTCACTTGTAAGCTGTCCAACTGACTCCTGGTGAGAATTTAAAAGTACAGGTAGAGTGAGTACATTTTGGTCATATATTTTTGTACGGCATTCTTACCACCGATAGATCCATGAAAAATAATAAGGAAACGCACAGTGGCGTACAAAAATTGTGCGCCACAAAGTATGTTTTTTTTTTATTTTCCGACATTCACCAGGGTAAATTTGGCCATTTGATTTTGTACGGCATCTGTGTCATACTATTTCAATACTGCTTCTAATTCATTATTCCGCAACGCCGTACAAAAATCATGCGACAAGGGAAAAAATCGAGGATTGCAATCCCCTCTCTTTCCGTAGTCCAGGGGGTGATTTACAAAAGTACGGCTTCGGTTCCAAAACATAATCTAGCACTCAAAAGTACTATTAAAAATATTGCTGTCAAAAAATGATAGTCCATTTGAATGTATATCAATAATCATCTTCATTTCATCGTATCCTTGATTTTTACAGCTGTAAAATCATTTGATCCTGTACGGGAACTTCTTTTTTAACATGATGTTGTAAAACACAATCCTTACATAGTATTGCCGTTCAAAATAAACCGTTCTAAAAAGAATTATAGAGAAATACAAAAGCTGAAATTTTGCAAATTAATGTAAAAGTATAAATATCATAGATTAATGAAATATAGCAATTTTTTACATTTTATCCCTTGTTTTAAATAACATTAACATAGATAAATTAGATGTCCAGCAGTGGACGTCTTTTGGCTGAAATGATGATGATGATGAGATAAATTAGGAAAAAATAATGCCGTACATTTTTATGCAGACCATATATTTTAGGCTGATGAAAGTCACGCTACAATTTTAAGGGTACTTTATGGCCATCTGATGCAGTGCGGTATTGACATATTTTTGAAGAGAACAATTGATAATATGATAAAATCACTATGACGTCTAGCAGAATTGAAACGTTGTGTATATTATGTCCAAGAATTGAAAATGAAAAATCCCAGTATCAACAGTTATGTATACTTTTTGGTTTAATATACACTTCAAACGTTATTGATACATACATATAATATATAATTGATTTGTTTCATTGTAATGATGTCAATAATTAAAACAATGATTTTTTAGAAAAAATCTATATATTTTATGATAATAATATTTTTTTTTTAAGAAATTAGATAAATTTATGCAGTATTGGAATCAGTTACTCAGTTGTTATCGGAATCAACGTCTTCATCGACGTCCGAATTAACTTATCTATTATTTTCTGAAACATAAATATGTATTTGTCAAAATCCAAGTCTTACGTACAAATTTAAGATGTAAAGATTTATTTACCTATGACGTCATCACTTTTATAGTTTCTAACTAGGAACCTAGAATCAAGAAAAGACTATGACTATTAGTAAAAATAAAATATCTAAATGCCGTATAAAAAAAACACCTTACATTTCGTACAGTTTTTTTTTTCCCTTTGGACCAACGAAAATATACGGCATATGAAAAAATATTATCTATGCATAAAATACTTTCAAAATAAATTTATTTCATGTTGTATCAAATCACCCCCTGGACCACGGAAAGAGAAGGGATTGCAACCCTCGATTTTTTCCCCTTGGTACATCATTTTTGTACGGCGTTGCGAAATAATGGATTAGAAGCAGTATTGAAATAATATGACACAGATGCCGTACAAAATGAAATGACCAAATTTACCCTGTTGATAGTCGGAAATTAAAAAAAAATCAGACTTTGTGGCGCACAATTTTTGTACGGCACTGTGCGTTTTCTTATTATTTTTCATGGATCTATCGGTGGTAAGAATGCCGTACAAAAATATATGACCAAAATGTACTCACTCTACCTGTACTTTTAAATTCTCACCAGGAGTCAGTTGGACAGCTTACAAGTGACGGCATAGTGCTGAATCTTATTATTTTATGCTCTTATATCGTTCTAGATAGGTCACCTGGTGGTTCAAATGACCCATATTTTTTTCAGCATGGGCCGCTAATCTATATTTTTAAATTAGAACTTCTTGTTGTCTTTGCATACCAATTCACACAACACTCCATGTAAAGCAGTGAAATGCACTTTTTCGGCTTTTTTATTGCCAAAAACGAGCGATATTTACGGGTCTGTTACTTAGTCGCAACTGAACAAGCACGACGAGCGCCGCGTCTAAGTATATCAGTGCGAGAAATATAACTGCTGGTGACTGCGAGTCGCCTTATAGGTAATGAAAGTCTACAGGAGGTGGTCTGTGACCAGCAAGAAATGCTACCCTTTGTTTACGAGTAGGAGCATATTAAATATCAACCTTGTGAAAAAATGATCATTTCGATCATAGCCCATGATGCATAGTTTTCGTCTAGTCACACACAAAAAAATCAATATCCTGGGACATTTTCACACACATCGGCCTAGTAAACGGTACGCTCCATTAAGACTTGTGGTGTCGGTATTTTTGGATTGTATTGTATTCAGGGCATTTTTTAGCGTCTCGACATCAAACGTGCATATTTTGCGTGGTGCCAACGCTGGCCCAGTAGGTACTTGTTGGAGACCTCACATACATCCTTGTTTTTTATCGCAGATGTATGGAGGTTCGTCACGATGTTTTCCTTCACCGTAAAGGACTTGTGAATATAATATAATATGACATACATAAGCTTATAAAATAAAGTAAATGATTCGGGCTGGGGATTGAACCCAAGACCGCTGCGTAGTGTGCATTTTACCGTCCGACAACAAGCGCTATTATTTGTGATGAACGACGATATAATGAATAATACATAGATATACAGGGTTACTTTTTCACCAGTACAATAAATAATAGTAGACTAAAATACAAATTACTAGCATTTTTTTGTTACTACCCCTTCAAAAAATGCTCGAACTTATCCGCAAATCTAACAAGAAATGTGAACGACTTATTACGCATCTATCGACGTGCATAACTAACGTTTATTTAATTAAACTTTACGTTTAATTATTTAACTTTTCATTCATTCATTAATTCATTCGTTCATTCATTCATTCCAAATATATATTATTAGTAGGTATTTACTAACGATCACTAAAGTTAGCAGTGTACGGAGATATAGAGAGACAGGGGTTCCTGTTGTATCCCCACACTAAAAAACGGTATACATTACGTAAAATAAATATTATTCTAACAATAAGTTTAGTGTCTCCCTGGCACAATTATTTGGAGTTTTCAAGAGATTTTTATCTATTTCTATATTGCATAAACAACCGCTTTTGATGACAAGGTCACATACCTAAAGACACCACATACCATAAGGTGAAAGTGCAAATAAAACATCATCATTTACCGTGTCCTCTATAGATACTTACCGTAAAATTTCATTTTTTTCATCGTTCTGTCGATGTCGGTGGTATAAAAATATACATGTACATGCCACATTTAAGCTTTCTAGTTGATACTAAAGGTGCATGCAGACCAAAAGAGCATTCGCTGTTCTATCCCCCACTCTACGAATTCAACGAATCTCGTTTCGTGTAACGATCGAATTTCGTAGAGTTGGGGGTTAGAACAGCGAATGCTCTTTTGGCCTGCATGCACCTTAACGATCGCCGAGCTTAGCCACGGACGGACAAATAGACACACATACTGGAATATAAGGGACTGTGGTTTGAACTCTCAAATCTTTTTCTTATAATGAACAGACGGTCACCTTCATCATCATCATCACAGAGTTATTCACTTGTCGTTGGAGTATCTTCCAGCCCTCTCTTTCCCGTGCAAGATATGCATAACGTTTTCTTGTCGAGTTTTTTGCCATGACAGTAAAGGAAAATACATTTCTTTTTCTTTATAATTGTTGAAATGGAAATACAATTTACTCTACTGTAGACTTACTAATTGAGCATAATTTAATCTAACAAGGTCGCAATTCTAACCTAACCTAACCGAAGCCACTTTGCCATAGCAGTGAATTACTGCTGACTTGCTGAGGTCGCAGTTGTATCCTAACCTAAACCACTTTGTCATAACAGTCAATTGCTGATAAGGTCGCAATTGTAACCTAACCTAACGTACTTACATTGATATAGTAGACTTACTAATAAGGTGGCAGTTCTAACCTAAGGCACTGGTCTCACCGCGAGCTATCGGTTAAAAAACACGAACAAAAGATGCGCACTCCCGTGTAAATAAAAGAGACACTCACTTTTTAACCGACTTCAAAAAGGAGGAGGTTTACAATTCGTCGAAATCTTTTTTTTTTCTTTATGTATGTTCCCCGATTACTCGAAGACGCGTGGACCGATTTGAAAAATTCTTTTTTTGTTTGAATGGGTATACCTTCTAGTTGGTCCCATTGTCACCGAATCCAGATCTGATGATGGAATCCTGGAGAAATCGAGGGAACTCTTCAAATGTTGTAGGCACACATGACATTTTTCATTTATTTTCGAAGACTAATCAAGTATTTGCGTCTAGTCATGAACGTTTTAAGTTGGTGATCTGATGATGGAAGGTACAACTCCTTAGCAATTAGGAGTTGGGGGATAATTCTTTAAGTATAACATATTTCGTGTATTTTGGAAGCTATTTGAGTATTTGCCTTTAGGTGGTCATCCTTTCATGTTGGTGAGCTGATGATGAAAGGTACAACTCCTTAGAGATTAGGAGTTGGGAGACAATTCCTTAAATATAACATATTTCATGTATTTTGGAAGCTATTCGAGTATTTGCGTTTAGGTGGTCATCCTTTCATGTCGGTGAGCTGATGATGGAAGGTACAACTCCTTAGAAATTAGGAGTTGGGGGATAATTCTTTAAATATAACACAGTTCATGTATTTTGGAAGCTATTTGAGTATTTGCCTTTAGGTGGTCATAGTCTCATGTTGGTGAGCTGATGACGAAAGGTATAACTCCTTAACTATTAGGAGTAGGAGGATAATTCTTTGAATATATCTATTTAAGTGTTTGCTTAGTAGTTATGACATGTTGGTTAGCGGTAAGTGATTCTTTAAATAATATAGGCATGCTAAGGCTGTTACCTATAATCTTTGAAATTATTCATACTTGCTGATGATACAATGTATATCTCCTTGATAATGGGATAATTCTTTGAATATAACAACTGTCATACATTTTCGAGATCTATTTAAGTGTTTGCTTAGTAGTTATGACATGTTGGTTAGCGGTAAATGATTCTTTAAATAATATAGGCATGCTAAGGCTGTTACCTATAATCTTTGAAATTATTCATACTTGCTGATGATACAATGTATATCTCCTTCATAATGGGATAATTCTTTGAATATTTAAGGTATCCAGTTCAGGTTTTCTGGCCTATTACAGTGCAGTACATTCTAATTATAAGTATTTAGAGCATACTAAATAACGATTTTATACTACTAAAAAGCAAAAAATAAAATATTTTAAAATAAAAATAAAACCGCCTTCAAAAATTCGCCCAAACTAAAAAGTCAAAAATAATTTTAGTTCCTACTTCTTAGGATTTCCTACACAAACCTTTAAACCTTTTACCCTATTCATTGAAATAAAATATTATGGCTAGGTATCCTACAGATTTCTTAGAAGTCGGTGCCAAGCCAAATATGTTCTCTTCGCGAGTATATAACTGTATTTGATAGAGGCTAGAGCTTTGTAACTTACTGTCACTCCGGTTATGCTTTCATCAAAATGACTGAGGTAGAACATTCTGTTGATAAAAACATAATCAGAGTGACAGTAAGTTACAAAGCTCTATCTAATATATACCTGAATGAACGTATTTGGCTTGGCACCGACTTCTAAGAAATCTGTAGGGTACCTAGCCATAATATTTTATTTCAATAAATAGGGTAAAAGGTTTAAAGGTTTGTGTAGGAAATCCTAAGAAGTAGGAACTAAAATTATTTTTGACTTTTTAGTTTGGGCGAATTTTTGAAGGCGGTTTTATTTTTATTTTAAAATATTTTATATTTACACGGGAGTGCGTATCTTTTGTTCGTGTTTGTAGCCGATAGTTCATAGCTTAGTAGCTCGCGGTGAGACCGATGCCTTACCTAACCCACTTTGTCCTACCCAGTTCTAACCTAACCTAGCGTACTTTGATACAGTAGTGACTTACTAATGAGATGGCAGTTCTAACCTAACCTAACGTACTTTGAGATAGTAGTGACTTACTAATGAGATGGCAGTTCTAACCTAACCTAACCCACTTTGTCCTACCCAGTTCTAACGTAACCTAACGTACTTTGATATAGCAGTGACTTAATAATGAGATGGCAGTTCTAACCTAACCCACTTTGTCGTAGCAGTGAATTCCTAATGAGATCGCAATTGTTCTAGTCTAACCTTACCCAGTTTGCCACAGCAATAATGAACGGTAGTCAAGATCGTAGTTCTAACCTAACTAACCAATCACCTCATCTTTTTCTTAACATTGTCTTATTACATCGTTATAATAAGTATATGTACCAAACCCAATCTACCATAATAGATAATGCATTTCTGCCTAACGTAAAATATATGTATGTGAAGTAAGTTTCGGAGAGTTGTATACACGGTGTTACGTCAGCATTCCGAAAGATTTTAATGCTGGATTCCTGACCATATTTAGAGTCTTTAATGTTATGTAAAATTTCCTGAATTCGGCTTGGTTTCAGAGATAATCAACCTTTTTTCGAAATAAGTTTTTCGACGTAACTCGTCATTTAACTTCTTTTGAATTACAATGCTACCACAATGTGTTCTAATATTACCACACCTTTTGCCTGACAATCAAAAAATACGAATAGACTTGACGAAATAACCTGTAGGTATCTAAAAAAACAATTGAAATAAATAATTTAAACAAATTGTTGTTATGATAAAAAGTACTGGAAATGTTAAAAAATATTCAAATCGGCCTAAAAAAAAAGAAAAAATTTTTTTTTTGGTGGAATTGACATAAGGTCTCATAATATTTTGTGTTTATTTTGATGTCTAGAATGCATAGTTAAAATCTTTCGCAGTGCTCGCGTAACACCGTGTATAATTATGTACCTATGCCAAAAATATGGAAATCCAATTTCTGCGAAATAACACATGACCTAAATAATAATATGCCAAAATAGTTTCTGGCAAAGTAATATTCTAAATATTGTTTACAAAAATTGATTATGCCAAGTCTCTTATAACATAAGCGTTTCGAAAAAAAATGCCATATAGAGGGATTAGAGGGAGCCCTAAACAGACAGAGAGACAGACAGACATACAAACAATGATTTTGAAACTTTACAAAATAAACACACCGTCAGGTGGGCATCAAGTCATGTGGTAATTCTTTATGTATGTCATAAGAAAAGTTATAGTAACTGTACATTGCAAGCACTGCACATCCCCCCGACAGCATTAAATATAATTGCTGTACCCACGATCACGCTGACTTAATACACTTATTTTAATTACTTTATTCGTTAACGTTTATACGTCCGTAGCTGATACTCTTCATGCGTTAGTTTACAATAAATTATATCATAACCATAGATCAGTGATTTTATTTATCACATCCACCATCAAGAATGGGGCAAGTGTTGGGCTCGTACGGTAACTTAAACTCAGATCACATCATCAGTCTATAATTAGTCCACTGCTGGACAAAGGCCTCTCGTATTAGGTACCTAAGCATACGGATGCATTAGGAAGTAAATACCCATAATCGCCACGCAGGGCAAGCTGTTGCCCATCATCCAATATTCAATAAATAATGGTCAGTGACACTTCGAATCCCTTAGTTGACTATTAGGGCACCCACGGGAAGAGTTGGGGTGGTAACAAATGTATTTCTATTGCCATCACCACACGGCCACTCAACTTATACTCATCACATACCATTTTACAAGAATCAGTTGTGAAATTCAGACGGATGCAAAATAATATTTTCTGAATCAGAGTTCGCTTATTATAATAAGAATTGTTTCCCAGCGGAAATACTCCAGATCTTTAAGTTCAATGGGTTCAAACAAGTTTTAATTTCTTAACAAGCCATGTGGACAGCACAAAAAATATTTTAACTACCTACCTATTTGCAGAAAGTATATTTTAAAATAAATATACAAAACCTTGCCTATCAATAATTATGTTTACACATAGGTAAGTAGGTGACTATCAAATTTGCTCAGTGTATTTTACAGGGATCTGTTACGAATTGAAACGGTCACATGTACAAAAATCATGCATTCAAACAAAGAAAAACAGGTGGGCAGGCAAATCGACAGGCAAACTATAACTTTCAGCCAGGCTATGAACAGGCACAGAGACGAACAGACAAACAGATCTTCTGATTTCATTAACGTGGAGGTTTATTTAGTTTTTAGGTCATGAAGACTTCAAATTTGAGAATTTAGGTATTCAGTTTAAATCAACGTTTTCTTCCGTATGGACCAACAGACACACAAACTTACTAGGAAGGTGATACGTTGTTTCCTGTAGTTGATTTTTATACGTATATAATAATTATGTATGTATTATGAATTAAAAAACCCACCAAGTGCGAGTCGGACTCCGTACCATTATCAATTTATCATAAAAAATACAGTTAAAACAACCTATCTCAAAAACTATAAGAGATACATCTTGTCTCTTTTTCGTTAATTAAATACGAGTATATGTATTTTACCATCTCTTTTACGCATTATGAAGTATGAAGATAAGTGTTTGTCAACTATCAATAAATTGTAGGAGGTGTATGGTGTGAAGTATTTATTTCGCTCATTTTGTTAGAGTAAGACGTATCTTTACTTATATATCATTGGCGGTTCATACAACACAATCCTCACCAAATATCATTACTTCCGAGTATTCCATTTATTGTTTCCGAGTAAATTGGATGTGACGGACAGACACGGACAGAGACGGACATGACTTGACGAATATAAGGTTTTCGTTTTTTGCAATTTTGGCAACGGAACCCCAAAAACAGTTTGCTAAATTAGGAGACGGTTATGAATAAAGGGGTTATAATCTTCCATATCACTACATAATATAAAACAAAGTCGCATTCTCTTGTCCCTATATCCCTATTGTATGCTTCAATCTTTACACCTACGCAACGGATATCGATGCGTTTTTTTAATCGATAGAGTGATTTAAGAAGAGAAGGTTTTAGGTAGACTATAAAACTTAAAATTATTTGAATAAAATAGTCTGCAAGTATAAAACCTGATAGGTTATCATTATAGGTCCATAAGAGATTGCCTAATCTAAAATCATAATGCCATGTTCATACCTACGTACAGATTAATAAAATTAGGACTCCAACTATTCAATATGTATTTAAGTATTTGTATGTATCTATTCTATATATTACATATTTTGTAGTTTAGTTCTCACACAAGCCTTGATGGAGTTTATTGTGGCACTAGGTTGATATGTGTAAGATGGTCACATGCTAAATATATTTATTTGTTCATATACTAATCGTCCAATAATAAAGAAATATATTTTTTTTAATTATGTTGTTATTATTCGAAACACGACAAAACATAGCTATATAAATATTTAATTATTTTTAGTGTTTCTTGTTATATCGGCAATATTTTAGGTAGGTACAATCAGCAGCAGATATTGCTTAACGAGTAGGGTGTTCACAATGATCTTAACACACTCTCTCTAATAGTCGTGCATAGTTTATTTTGAAAACTCTGCCCGCTTAGCAATATCTGCTGCTGACTGTACATCATCTGAGAAAATTTCAACTAATTATCCATTAAATACATATTGGTGATAGACAGACAGATGGACAGACAGTGAAGTATGAAGATGCCCAGGATCGCGCAAAGAGGAGGAAAGGTAGGTACGGACCCTGACAAAAGCCGGGATAACGATAGGTAGAAACAGAAGAATAGCCTTCCTAATAATATTACAGAAACGTGATTAAACTTAATGTTTGTACAAGTTATTTTCCAGTCATCCTTGTCGCACACGCATATTGGCGCGACTGGTGCGAGCAAGAGGGGAAGAATAGTAGTAGTAGTAGTAGTTGCATTTCGATGCAAGTGCAAAAAAAAAATTTTTTTTCCACGAGGATGAAAGTCAATCACCCGAGTTAAAAATAAGTTTTTACACGTGTATCGAACGACTTTTCTCATAACAAGTGCCTTAAAAAGAGAAATTAACGTACGAGAAGCGTGTGCAAAATTTTACTTCTCCGCACTAGTTAGGAAAAGTAAGTTACGCAGTCAATAAAGCTAGCTCATATCACAATAATATAGGAGGCGGGGACTTGACGCTAGGTAGGTCGACTTGTGGAGGAATGCCCCATGATATTAGTATAATAAATATGTTGTTTGATAACAGCCTAAAACAAGCCATAATATTACCGCGAGTTTTTTTTTCATCGTTTGTTTTCAAATTGTTCCAGTAATATGGTTTCTAAACCAGAGCTACTTTACTTTTTATTTTAATTGCGAGAAATTAAAATATACTAATTATTCATAGGTACACAATAACACGATAATTTTAACTGTGACTCTGCTCGGTCTGAGACGCTCATTTTGAGAGGTTGCCGACAGTATGCAGCGCGCAGCGCCGTCTCACATGGTGATTGGTTGATTTGAAAAGATGTCTTTGAGTGGACAGTTTGAATGAAATTATTTGAAAATATTACATGCGTAGCTAAAACTTTAGTATTGCTTTGTAAGTCTAATGACAGTAATGACTGTTGGAATATGTCAAGTGAAAAGTATATGGGTATTGTTATCTATTACATATTATAGATTGACAAGTTACACACCTATAACATACTGAATACTTTCGCTGTCCTGCAATATATGTGTACCTACACATAGTTATTTAAGCTACAGTTAGTCTCTAATACGACGACATTTAGGTTCATATGATATGAATTCCATAATGAATTATACAACTCTAAAAGTAGTAAACACTCACTGAGTATTAGTTGCACAAATAATTGGGGTTTGATTGGTGGAATCTGATGTTTCAGGCTCGTGAGTTTGGTCGGTCTTAATATCCCGCCAAGCTGCTATCCTCCTGAAATTGTCACATTGGTGAATTTAATTTATTATACCTCCCTATATGTTCTTTTTATTGAAATTAATAATAACTGACAAAGTTCGTGTCGCAATTGGCAATAGAATAAAGGTAATAATATGTATATCTACTACAGAATCATTTGAATCGTTACCTAACACAAAGATTAGCTGGCAAATTTAATGTGAGAGTAAAATGTGAGAGTGTCATAAATATAGAAGAAAAAATGTTCTAACTACTTTAAAAGCGGCTCGGGTATTCCGATAAACTCTTATCGCAGTACACGTGAGTACAGTTGTACTTATTAAATAGGTGTTTTAACTATTACGCTTCAAATTTTAAATTTTCGCTACGGCGAGATACTTACTATGTGGTGCCATGGTGAAGGAGTAACCCCGCTTCTACTCGACGCTTTTTCTTTTCCCCCCCAGATCAACGGTGTTTTCGGTACTCATTTTTATTCGTTCTGCCCATCGTTGTGGGCATGTTTATGATATCGATTTTATTCGAAACGAACACTTTTGCCTTGACTTGTGGAACAAAATTGCAAAATGTTGACTCATAGATGACATTGACTTTGCTGTGACAAATGAACAAAATATTTTGTGACCACTTACCAAAAAGTATTTTACGCGTCCATTTAAATTAAAGTCGTCAGCCTCGGTAGCCGAGTTAGTTGTGACCCTATCTATGAAGCTGGAGGTTCCGGGTTCGAATCCCAGTGAAAGCATTATTTTGTGTATTTTTTTTATCACAAATATTTGTTCCTTGATCGTGGCTATCTATGTGTTTAAGTATCTGTATGTAGTTACATGATATGTATCATCGCTTATTTCTTATTACCCACAACACAAGCCTTAATTTAAGCTTAAGATGTCCCGATATATTTATTTGTTTATTATTATTATTAATTTATAGCCACTTATTTTATTTATTACCTCTCAGATATTAATTAGTACCTATCATATTAATGTGCTCCTTTCTTCCAAACTGTTGTACAAGTTACGCTAAATGAGAATTAAAGTGAACATCATAGTTAGATACAAAAGTAGCTACCTAAGTACCTACTGGCTGTAATTCATAAAAAATACTGACCGATATATTGTATTTTGAGATCCGACCTGGCGAATCGAGGGATAAAATTTTACCGGATATTTTATTTGATAAAAACAATAACAAACGGAATTACGCTTACTTTTAATAATCCATCTATTGACCGAATATATTACTAATTAGTGAGGTCATTTAACTAGCAGTTTTAAAGTGACATCTGTGATGGATATGGTTAAACTTACCTTGTCATCTGCCTCCATGTTAGTTTTCATGGATAGTATTATTCACGCACATATACAAAGGCAAAGAGCGAAATTGTATCAATTTTCAAATTGATAATTCAGAAATACTATACCACTTTTTGGACTTTTTTTTACATACGCGCCATCTACGGGATACGTACAACTTACTAGCAAGGTTCAAAATTACAAAAAGTCTACTAATTAACAGAGTTAATGTCGACAAATTTGTATGAAAATCGCACAGGGACATCCACCTTAATAAGATATTTTATAAATAAAGTAATATTCATAAAATTAGCTCCTTATTAATAACTGGCAAAGTATTTTGTGTATATTCTATTAAAAACAAGCACATTACTAGTAAAGTACTTGGTGGTAACAACTGGGATTTATTTTTCCCAGTAGTTACCACTAAAGTGATTGGTGGTAACTACTGGGAATTATTTTTCCCAGTAGTTACCACCAAGTACTCTGGTGGTAACAGGTGGGAAAAAAATTCCCTGTTGTTACCACTGGTGTCAAGTTGGTGGTAACAGGTGGGAATAACCCATTTTAATTGTCTAAAGAGAAACTTAAATAATTCTTTGTTTTCAACAGTGTACTGTGTAACAAAGGTTTTATCACACTAATAATCGTTTTTTCCCCTTAATTGAAAATAACTCTTGCCATTTTGCTGCCGGTTCATATGTTTGAAATAGGTATAAGTAAACGTATGATAGTACCTTATTTTATGAAATAGAGATATGTATACAAAAGACGCCTTAAAAGTGACTAATATTACTGGCAAAATTTGGTTTATTTTGATTTTGACGTCAAAAAAATATAGGGTGAGGTTGTCAACAATGAGCCACCATAAATTTTAATTTTAATAATTCAGTCAATATAAGTCCAATGGGCATTTTTTTAGATAAATAACAAATGCTTTTGTTATTTATCTAGCTTTAAATTTGCATTATAATTTTTTATTAAAGCCCAATAGAAGCAGAGATAATTTAGGTTTTTAACAGATGAGAAATGGCTCATTGTGTACAGTCAAGGGCATTAATATATATACACTTCTCCATACTGATCCCTTACAAATGTGTCTATATATTAATGCACTCGACTGTACAATCTCTGGTACAGATTGAACCGGTACTAGGTATTCAATGAACCGGCCTAGTACACGATGACCTACCACTATATCATTGCATAGTGTTTGATTAACAATTGCAAAATATACAAACTGATTTAGGTAAATATAAGGCAATTTAATAAATACATACAAATACAATCTGAATAATCATTTGTTTAAACTAAGAATAGTTTAATAATGTAATCATCACACCTCGGTCGTTGGTGATCTTGGTCGTTTTATCTTTGGTATATGACATCCAATATTTATAAGCACATGTTATATTTTAGCTAATGCGTTACTTGCTTGTGTCAAAGAAAAATATAAATAGAGCAAAATAAAAAAGGGCGTTTGTTAATTTTTAGATTAGGACAGAATAAACAGTCATACATTGCTCATATGCTTTTGGTAAAAAGAAACCATGTTAAAAGTCACTCTAGTTGGTTAAATCCTCTAAGGGGATTGAATAGGCAATCAAAGAAACTTGCATGTAATAAAAATATATTGAAAGTCAAAAAATATAACAATCCAATGAATGCAATAAAACTATCACAATGATACTCGTAGAATTATTGACTCGGTTCATGACATTCTCATGCTCCCTGCATTTTCCAACAGGATTTTGTTGTTCCCTGTATTTAATCTCTACAGCAGTTATATCAGCTGTCAGCTGTGCAGATTCTGGCTTCAAATTCTGAAATTAAAAACAACTAATTAGATTTTAGTACATTTTGATCTTGTTAACTTCTGCCTGTTAAGGCAAACTGAATAAACCTTATTTTGAATACATAATGCCTTGCTTTTTAATTAAATTATGCATAGACATCCATAGTGCAGTTAGCAAAAATATTTTTTTTTTGTAGTTCAGGAAATTAAATTAAATGTACAATTAATGTACAATTAAACAAATGTACCTATCTAAATTATTGTTACTGACCACGGATGTCATATACAGGGTGCTCGTAAGGAAACCAAAAGATTTTAATGCTGGATTCCTGACCATATTTAGAGTCTTTAATGTTACATAAAATTTCCTGGATTCGGCTTGGTTTCAGAGATGTCTTTAACATTTGGCCTTATATTTTCCGTTCCGATTGCTTCTAACCATCTTTTCCTCATATATTCAAATTTTGGTAACCTGAAAAAAATTATGAAATTTACAACCTTGGTAAATATGCTTACAGGACTCAGGTTTTCAAAGTATATTCATATTTATAGAAGTTGATTGTTATTCATCATGAGTAAAATTATAGAGTGATAACCTGACAAAATGCTATACAGACAATGAAGTAATTGTCAAAATGACATTGATTTTAGAGATTATGTGTTGATCAAACAGTTGTACATTATGATATTCGAGGCGAATTAGGGTTAAAATCTTTCAAATGATCAGATTCTTCACATAACATCGATATAAAACAATACACCACTAAACGTCAAATCTACTAATTTATATAGTACAAAATATCGAAAATCAAGCCTTATTATATTACAATTTATTACAAATCTTATTCATTGTCATATTATTAACCAAATGAGAAGATATAAAGTAAAATCATCAGAAAAATAATGAATATTTCAGTTAAAATATGAACATACCGGTGTAACGACAAACTTTTCTGGTTTTCTTTTTTTCTTAAGCCACATCCAACGACACTGCACTCAGGCATTATGTCTTTTCTTGTCCGTCACCACTACACTACACAATTAAAAAGAAGTATCCGTAGAATTTCCAAATAAACACTATTTTATTTTAAGAACACGACTCGTTGATACTTTTTGTACCTCGGAGAACCGTAACACAACACAATATGGCGGAGCGGCCACAGTAGGCATTTGAAGGCACGTCAAATGCAAAATGTTGCCATAGCAGCAAGCACTGAAGTATTGTTATCTTTTACTACATATGGGAAAAGACGTTAGTTAGAGAGTGACAACATAATGTTTACTTATTCTGCGTCAAAATGCATGGTATTTGTTTAACTGATTGCATGAATAGAACAATACGCCGAGTCCACTCTTGGTGGTGGAGGTGTGACGTCACCTACTAGTAAACAGAGTCAATATCGTTTGTAAACAGTACGTAATTATTATCGACTTTCTTCAAATCAAATTTGTTGAATAAAATGGTGTATAGTGCCACAGTGTACAAATACTTCTATAAAGAGTCCACAGAAACTGTTTGTTTCTATACCAACGGATCCCAAAAGACGAAAACTGTGGCTTAAGTTAGCTCGAAGAGATCCTAATTCCATTAAATCACATACAAAAATGTCTTTATGTGTAAAGATCACTTTGATGTAAGTATCACTTCACGTTGTACCTACCTAATAGGAGGTAAATATATCGGTATACAAAATATAACAACATCTTTAATTCCTAACCTCTTTAGACCCTACATTGCAAAACTAAATATTTTGTTTTCAGCATTATATTGTTGAGATTTTTCACATCTTGTTTGTAGTTTTCTGATTACTGTCCTGTCAAATATAATGTTGGTATTTCAACAATGCAGTTTAATTTCAGATGGATAAAGACACAACTAATTACATGAAGTACAAAATGGGCTTTAGTCAGAAGATACTTCTGATGAATGAGGCTGTGCCAACTTAATTTCACTGTCAAGAGGATCTCAAAAGACGGCTGAGTGATGCTGTTCCTTGCCGAGAAGTGTTTCTTAAAAGACAAAGAATTGACCTTGTCACAAAGTGTCTGCAAACAACTATCAATATTAAAGATGACATGGTGCAAGAAATTATGGAGCCTGAAGGTATGATATTAATTAATTATAAAAAATATATATCAATATATTTTAGACATCCTCCATAGCCTAGTTGGTAGTCACCCACCCAACAAAGTCGGAGTTCTCGGGTTTGAATCTCTTTAAGGGCATTTATTTGTGGGATGAGCATGAATATTTGTTCCTGAGTCATGATTGTTTTTGGTGTATTTAAGTATTTATTTATATAATATTTATTTTATATACCATCATCTAGCACCTACAACAAAAACCTTTTTTGAGTTTACTACAGTAGGACTAGGTTGATTTGTATAAGATTGTCTCATTTATATATATTATTTATGTTGTTGATTTCACATTTTTTAAAGTTACTGATTTTGAGTGTTTATATTTCAGAATTACCAAAAACTCAGGACAGAGAAACTATTACAGATACTATCATATCTACAGAGAAATCTATTCAAGTAAGAACAAAAGTTAATGTTCATAATAGGAGCAAGGCTGTTCAAACAATATGGCAACATAAAACTATTGCCACATCACCCTTCAAGACTGTTTCATACCAAGTGAAACCATCTCCTTCAGCCCCAGCCACAATCCAAGCAGCAAAAGAAAAATTCTAGAAGAAGAAAAATCGGACAGTGATATTTCCTTTTTAGAATGTGGTTGTTTATCACCTTTTGTACCTACTTCATCATCAAGAGATACTGATTCGGACAGTAATGTCATAGAAAATAATGAGCATATTGAACAATTACAGTGCCGTGTAAATACTGTGCGTTTAATTGAAAGGAAGCCTGTGTTGTATATTGGTATTTCCAAAGAATGTTACTTTATTATTCAGCTATTGCATAAATTAACAAATATAAAAATAGAACACATTTTACTATGCTTGAAAAAAATTAGAATGAATACCACATTTTCTGAACTAGAGGATAATTTTGAAATATCCTTATCTTATGCTAGCAGATTATATTTAGTAAACATTCCAATAATAAGATTAATAAGTAGTTATTTAAAACTATTCATTATAAACTTAGATAAAAAATTAGTAAAAAAGAACCTTCCTATTGCATTTAGGCATCGCTACCACAATGTCAGCTGTATTATAGATTGCTTAGAAATTGACATACAAAAATCATCAAATGTGGCTGCGCACAGGGAAAGGTACCTAGTCACGGCATTTAGTTACAGAGTTACATGAGGTTTTGTCGAAGCGGGTGAAAAAGTGCCAAAATGGGTTTGTGCTATAATTGGGTTATTTACATCCTAAGGAACACGTGTATACAAGAATATCAGTAAAATTATGTTTTTTAGTATATTTCTCAACTATAAAGTTTAGTACTCAGGGTACCTTGTCACGCTATGTCTTAAAGCGTTTAAAATTTGAATAATTTTGTCAATATATCCGTTGCGGGTAGTCAAATTCCTCTTTCTAACATAGATCGGCCTATAGCAAAATGATTTAAATCATAAAACCAATAAAATTTATCAAATGTTTTTTAAAAGAAGACATTAGGTACCCATATATGCCCAATATCGACCCATTGAAAATAAACTGTATGCTATACATCATAGAGTTCATCTCAATAACTAGTTCTGGGCATATATGGGTTAAACTTACTTACGTAACTCTTGTATTGAACGTAGAATCATAAGTATCATAACTATTTACATTAATATAAATAAAATACGTTTGCTAAGCAAAGCCGGAGAGCTAGCGAAGGGCCGGGTAGCGAAGTATATTTCTCCTACTAAAACCACACCAAGGTCACGTTACGAGGTGTTTCTCTAAATATAGGTAATAATTTTATTCATCATCATCATAATTATCATCATCATCAGCCTATGATAGTTTGATAGTCCACTGCTGGACGTAGGCCTCTCCTATTAACTATGCGTATAGACGCATTAGGAGGTAAATGCCCATAATCGCCACGCTGGGTAAGCGGATTGGCGATCGCAGTAATGTGTCCACTATGATGACGCTGCTGCCCATCATCAATCTTTAATCAAGTATGGTCAGTGACACTTCAATCCCTTAGT
Organism: Thaumatotibia leucotreta; assembly: GCA_025490895.1. Lineage (NCBI taxonomy): Eukaryota > Metazoa > Arthropoda > Insecta > Lepidoptera > Tortricidae > Thaumatotibia > Thaumatotibia leucotreta. The sequence continues at coordinate 509,046 of JALPQI010030264.1, read as the reverse complement.
CGACTCTTACGACACCCGCAGGAGGAGTTAAGGTGGTGACAAATGTATTCTTTCTGCCGTCACAACACGGCCAATAATTTTATTGTTGATCTCGAATTTAGTCAATGGAAACTTGAGCTGTGATTTTAGTTGTTTGACGTGTATAATTAATAGGTATAGATTAAAATATATATTATAAATAATAGTAATAATTAATATATTATTATTAGGGTTAGGATTTTGGTGGCATTTATTGAACATAGAGCAGTGGAGTCGACGTTACAAAAATTTTTTAGTTGAATAAATGATTAACTTATAAAATAATAACGAAATAGTGTTCGTTTCAAGCTGGATTTATCAAGGAATTTAAATAAATAACATGAATTTTATTTTAAAGAAACTAGAAAAATATTAATTTTCAATAAACCATGTTGGTATATGAGAAAATTTATTTATTTCATTTTTAAGGTTCTAGTTCTCTCGAAGACCGTAAATATTATATAATAATCATATGCTTTATTACAAAGAATGATTGAACTTCAATTCATAGGTAGTCAAATATTAAAGATGAAATTATTTAATACTTAAAATTAGCGAAACCCTGTGTAAAAGAATATATTCATTTATTATTTATGATTAATTATTTATTCAATCAATCATTAAAAAATTAAACAACGACTCCACTGTTCTCTGTCCACCTAATGCCACCAAAATTCCTAACCCTAATTATTATTAATAGGTATAGATTAAAAGATCAAAGACTTAATAGATCATAAAGTAGGTGCAGTTATGTATATAATTGGGTATTTTATCCTAGTTTTACTCTATTTTTTTTTAATAATGACTTATCGTGACAAGGTACCCAGTTTAGTAAAATGTACAATTTTATGGTTTAGTTAGACGACTAAAACAGAACTTTTTATAAATAAAAATATATAGATTTCTGCAATAATTATACCAAATAACATTTTGATACAAATATTTTTTGCATTATAGGTACTAAAATAGTGCCTTTACATTTAAAGTTACGAAAGTTTAGTAAATGCCGTGACAAGGTACCCTAGTTACGTTTCCATACAAAAGTTTCGACCGGGTCACTAAACTTTATTGATAAAAAAATGCTTTAACGATATCTCGATGACACCATTGTGGCACACTATGCTAAATATAGTTAAATTATGTGATCTGTCATCGATATACAAATAATTTTGTTGATTTTTAATTTTATAAGTGATCTTTTATGTAATTGTTAAAAAGTGCGGTAATTATTAAATTTATTGTTAATTATGGAATTTATTTTATTCAATTATCCCAAAAGGCCTTAGAATATGTAACTACGATGAGAAACTAACAGTTTTAATCTCATTATATTATGAATTGGGTATAATGAACACTTTCGTGTTTCTTTCGCCCTTGCATGTTCAACCTTTGAAATATAAATAATTAACATGTATTTTTAAACAATTAACCTTTATCATAATTTTTCAACTTCCAAAGATTATAAGTATACCCTTCACTACGTAACTTCGAAGTAGAAGTGCGTTTTTTGGCATTATAAACTTTTAATGCAATTTTCTCAACTTGTGCATTTCGGAAGTCGCAAATTCAAGAATTTATATAAAAATAGTGGTTCAACCTAGAGTCATGATTCTTTGTTTTATTGATAGAAAATTTAATCTCCTTTTTGGAAATATGCGTAACTCAATACCCGCAACTAGGTACCTTTCCCTGTCCGCAGCCACAAATGTGGCTGATGGAAACATTCGGATTTCTTAGGTTAAACATGCAAGGGCGAAAGAAATACGAAAGTGTTCATTATACCCAATTCATGATATAATGAGATTTAAACTGTTAGTTTCTTATCGTAGTTACATATTCTAAGGCATTTTGGAATAATTGAATAAAATAAATTCCATAATCAACAATTAATTTAATAATTACCGCACTTTTTAACAATTGCAAAAAAGGTCATTTATAATATTAAAAAGCTACAAAATTATGTGTATATCGATGATTTATCACATAATTTAACTATATTCAGCATAGTGTGCCAAAATGGTGTCATCGAAATAACGTTAAAGCATTTTTTTTATCAATAAATTTCAAATCATTAAATTTTAGTACCTATAACGCAAAAAATATTTGTATCAAAATGTTATTTGGTAAAATTATTGCAGAAATCAATATATTTTTATTTATAAAAATGTCCGTTATTTTAGACTACTCTATAACATATATCAAAATGAATCAAATCGGAGTCAGACAGTTGGGTACCCTTCCTTGTTAGAAAGAGGCATTTGACTACCCGCGACGGAAATATTGACAAAATAATTCAAATTTTAAACGCTTTTAAGACATGACGTGACAAGGTACCCTGAGTACTAAACTTTATGGTCGGAGAAATATACTAAAAAAACATAATTTTACTGATATCCTTGTACACACGTGTTCCTTAGGATGTAAATAACCCAATTATAGTACAAACCCATTTTGGCACTTTTTCACCCGCTTCGACAAAAACTCATGTAACTCTGTAACTAAATGCCGTGACTAGGTACCTTTCCATGTGCGTAGCCACAAATGTTAATGTTGTTCATCAGGCACTGTCATGGTCAGAGTATAAAAAGGGAAATACTGTAAAGTATTTAATATATTGTAATATTGTACACCTAATGGTTTGATTAATTTTACTTTTCAAGGATTTGGGGACAGAACAAGTGATGTTGTCATAGTAGAGAACTGTAACTTCCTTGATGGATTACAAGAAGGAAGTTGTATCTTAGCAGACAGAGGCTTCAAACACCTTGAACATGCATTTCAGGCATAAAACTCTTAAGGCCACCAAGTGTAAAAGCTGGTGAAAAGTTATCTAAAACTGAAGTTCGACAAACCAAGATAATTGCTATTTGCTAGTTAACGAATTTTGATTAAACGCGTGATTAGGCGTTTAAGAGAATTTAGTACCTATGCTAAAACAACATGCAGTGATAAATACTAACTTACGTCATGTTCTTGATCATATCATTATCATTGCATGTGGTCTTATAAACTTGCAGAATTCTCTTATTAAATAATGTAACATGGTATGGTATTATGATTATTTGATCATTACTTATTGTCATTAAAAATATATAGTATGCATGTTCGGTAATTAATGTCTCAATCTAATGTATAATATTAATATCATGTTGTCAGAAAGTATTCATTATCTGTAGGGGTTGTGAAACTGTTTACTTGTTGCTTACATGCAAAAGAGGAAATATAAAATAAAAATAATAAGAGGCATGAAATTGTTTTTTATTTCATTATATTATCACACATTGGTGCTGCTACACAAAATGGGATAAATATTATGTTTTTTCCAAGAAACAGTTAACTTTTGTAGTAACTTAATAACATATTGGAGAAGAACCGCTATGGACAGGAAAGAGTGGAAATCTTTAGAGGAGGCCTATGCCGGAGGGCAAGACGACTATGCCAATGTCTAAAATATATATATTTATGTTATCAATTATTATTGTAGTCGTTAAGTAAAGGCTATAAAATAAAATAAAAAATAACATATTCACTGTCATAATTCACTAACACAATGTCTGCTTTCTTTGTTTTTTCAAATTGGCTATCAGCAACACAAAAATAGCATTTTTTGACACCAGTTGCATACATTTGCAGCTGTACCTGTGCCTTACATTTAGCTGTAATGACTCCATTTTTCAAATAATTATCTTTGGATTTTGCTTTAGTAGGGCATTTAATTTGTATGATAGCATCTTTTGTTACACCGTCAGGAGACGCCGCAATCATGGGATGCTCTTTGCACACATAAAGCCCACATGAATTGATTTTCTTTTTTAAGGTTTTGCTGACCGTATTTCTGACAGAGAGTTCTAAATTTCTACCTCTCTTCATTGCAGCAGTATCTGTTACTTTTGCACCCATTATGGTATAGCCACCAACGAACCGTCTGGTGTATGGCACATACTCACTTCATGTGCCTTTGATGCTGTGATACGGCCGTACCGCATCTCATACCACAAGCTGCTTCTGTTTTGCTTCCTTGTGGCTTCTTCTATGGTATTTATTGCTGCTGCAGTGAATTTTTTTTCATCAAGCCTACAATTCTGTCAACATCTACTTTAATATCTTCAGATTGATCTATCATAAAGCAGTGCAATGAGTACTGCATAATTCCAGAATGCTTATAATATAATCGACTTGATACTTTAGCAATTCACAGTTCTCAATCTTCCTCCTTTTAGCTTCAGAAATAAATTCATTGTATAATGCTGGATCACTTGGGTCTATGAGGTATTTCCTTTTGACTCATTTGCTGCACTTTGATATACTTTAGAGTAGTCCCTACTTTCGACAAAGTCGATTTTTTCCAATAGCACTCTACAGAAGTATATGAAGGCTCCTCAGACCGACGGTGGACCCACATTAAAAAGCAACTGCATGCTTACATCCTCCAGCTGAGGCAGCACAATCATGACACTGACAACTAATAATTTCGCAGTCACGTTAGTTTACAATCAAAGTCACATTGTATGCTTTGGCTCGTACTTTGTGCTCAGGGCACATCTTACATTTGACTGTGCACATTCCACTTTCCCGGTGTAGTTGGACATAACCAATCGCATCGTCGCCATATGATCCTCTTGCTGACCTGTGATACAAAGGCAAAAATTAGGACAAAAAGAAATTACATTAACATAACCTAAAATTAGCTCATACAAAACCTCCGAACTTGTCTTATTATATTTCTACATTTATATACAAATAAATAATTAGTATAGATAGGGTACTTACAGTTTTTACATTTTTAAGTTCCGCAGCATAGTAATCAACGTTATCTTTATGCAATCATAAATGCATCTATCTTAGGTAGGTTGCTGCTGTCCGCTCGCACAAAATTTGCCTCCATTTTCAGATACCACACGAATATTTACACCGGAAGATATATATTTATTAGAAAAGTCTTTAGAATTAGCACAAAGATCGAATTAAACAATAATATCTCAAAACACGAACTACACTCTGTTAAGGAAGCAATGCATAAGCAATATTTACTTGCAACTGACGTCACAGGAACGCTGACCAATCATAGGGCGTTGGCTGTCACAGATAATTTTTCAAAAAATATTAAATTTATTTTGGTGAAATATGCTACAAATAGGCATATTTTTTTCTAAAACTAAGTGAAATGTAGTATAAATTATGCTATTTTCTAATAGGATGACCACATTTTGGGGTATATTTTTAATGTTGTGAAATACCCTACTTTGATTCCGGATGTATAAGGCCGGCCTAAGGCTTCATCACAGTTGGTCGTCAGCATGGATTTAGAATATGGATATGGATTTGACAACGTAATAATAATAGCAAGAACGAAAGGGATGGTCTTATGAAACTTTTTACTAATGGAAGTGAAAAGGAACGATAATCGTCCGTCCTTATCACTGTGCCACTATTTTTTATGTGTGTGTGTGTTAGATGCTAAGTCTAAGTGCCACACACACAAGTATCTTCTTAGTAGTAAGTGACTATGTCTATCCCTCTTAGTGGCACACTATGTGCGGCCCCTCGGTCGTCAGGCAAAAAAAAAACTCGTCGTGTGAAACCGCTCAAATATTTTTTCTTTATTCAATGACAAAATTGATGCCGTCTTGAATTTTCCACGGGATGGTTTCGTTGATATTTTTTTTATTGGCGATAATGACAAAATAGAAAGTGATAATCTTAAGCATTTTCAATATTCGCAATTGCAAATTTAGCTTGTACTCACGTATTTTTTCTTCTCTTTAAAAACTTATTCAAGTTCTTCCCTCTTATTTATTACTACCAACTTATTTATTATTCTTCTTGTAGAAAGATTATTAGGTAGGATTGTTTGTTGTAATTATGAAGAATTAGGTATAATTGTAATTATGAAGAAAAAATAAGTAATTAGACATAAAATATGAATTTATTTAATAATTTGTGGTCTTGGTAGGTTTTTAGTGTAATTTCATTTTGGTAAAGTAAAATATTCCAAAAAAATTAGTTAGCTGTCATGAAATTGAACACAACGTTTTGAATTTGCTGCTTTTTCTACTGAGAGAGATTGCTGGACACAGTATAATCAGTCAACAATTTAAAATTTTCTCTTTACGTATCAATTCGATTATAAAAACAGGATAAACTAAGCAACCTAACTATAAAAAAAAAACAATTTTACAATCTGGCAGCCCTGCGATAGAAATGCTTTGATGTTTTCAAAGGTAAATAATCTGGCAGCACTGGCAGTGACAGATACGACCATCGTATACAAATCACGTCGCTTATCAATAGTCAAAATCCGGTAGAATATGACAACAACCATAGTATGGAAATCAAAATGCACGATAAAATGCCGTTTGTCAAGTTAACAGCACGACCATCATAAGCCCCCAGAGACAATAATGTCATACATAAAGAAGAGGTTCTATTTTGATAAATACCTCAACACTCCCTCTAAAATTGAACCGTTAAAAAATACACAAGCAGCATTAACATAATTAAAAGTTAACACTAGACAACATAAATGTATTTCAAAGTACATCGGAGTAAAACATAAATAAAATAATTCTGACTATACTTTGAGTTCAGAATTGAAGCAATATAACAATAATAACTCTACTTCTTTATGTTATATTACTTTGAGATACATTTTATACTACGAGGATTCTCAACAACGCCTAGTTTACTCCTCAGGCATTGAAATTTAGCTTTAGGTAGAGCTTTTGTAAATATATCAGCTAACTGATCATCGGTGCAAACATATTTAAGATCTATGAGCTTTTCTGCATACTTCTCTTTGACAAAATTATACTTTATGTCAATATGTTTACATCGCTTGTGGAAATCAGTGTTTTTAATTAAACATATAGCACTTTGATTGTCAATATTAAGCACTATAGAATCTTGCTGAAATTCACCTATATCAAGCATTAACTGTCTCACCCATAGCGCTTCTTTGGTAGCACAACACGCCGCAAGAAATTCAGATTCAGTAGTTGATAAACTGACGGTCGGCTGTCGCTGAGTGCTCCATGTTACGGCAGCGCCGTTCTTCAAGAAAACATACCCGGTGGTGGACCGTCTCGTCACAGGATCATTGGCGTAGTCAGCGTCCGAGTAACATTCTAAAATATTGCTTTTATTTGATCTGAAACAAAGTCCAAAACACATGGTTTCTTTTAAGTATTGAAATATTCGCTTGACGGCATTCCAATGTGATTTGTCGTAGCAGTTTAGAAACCGACTTGCTGTGCTCACTGCGTACATGATGTCGGGTCTTGTCACAATTGCCGTAAATATAAGGGAACCAACGGCTTCTCTATATGGACAACATTCCTCATTTTCGGTTAAACTTTTCTGCAGTATAACATGAGGATCGGCCGGTATTCCAATTGGATTGACATAACACATGTCAAATCTTGTCAACATTTGCTCGACATATTTACGTTGATGAATAAAAATATAGTCGCCATGACGTTCAATCTGCATTCCTATGAAATTTGAGGTTTGACATACTTTCATATCGAACTCCTTTTGAAAGTTTGAAAAAACTCCGGTAAGTATATTTTGATCTTTGCAGAGTAACAATCCGTCATCAACATACAGTAAATATACTGTTGTTACTCTGTTACAACTTACATAAACGCATCTGTCAGCGTTGCTATTCACAAAGCCATGTTTCTTCAAAACAGAGTCAAACTTAGTATTCCAGCATCTAGGTGCTTGTTTTAGGCCATACAGTGACTTTATGAGTTTGCAGACTGTGTTTGGCGGAACAGTAATGCCTTCTGGCGGCCTCATAAAAATATCTTCTTGTAATTCGCCATACAAAAATGCAGTTTTTACATCGAATTGCAACATAGCCATATCTTTTTCGGCTGCAATTGATAATAACAGTCGGATAGAGTCGTATCTGACAGTCGGTGAGAATGTCTCTGTGTAATCGATACCATCTTTTTGCGCGTATCCTTTTGCACATAGTCTGGACTTGTACCTGGGTCCTGTCGGTTCGTCCTTAATACGAAATACCCACTTGCATCCTAAGAGCTTCGCACCTTCCGGTTTCTCTACTAGCTGCCACGTGCCGTTGTCATCATGAGCCTTCAGCTCCTCCTTGATAGATTCCTTCCATAAATTGGAGTCTTTGGATGACAGCGCTTCGGCGTACGTCTGTGGAACCATACAGGGTGAAATATCATTATTACTACAGAGATATGTCTTAGTTTTAGTCGTAGTTTCGACGTCATTGCGAGAACGAAGTGTCATTTTTAAGGGCGAATAGGCACCCACTGGCTTTTCAGGTACATATTCGGAGTCGTCAGAGCCTTCACCGGTTTCGATTGCAGTATGAGAGGATAAATCTGTGCTACTCTCATCACTTTCACTCTCATTGTCGGATATAACTATATTACTAGTGTCAGAGCTTTTTAATGAGACTGGTACAGCGTTGCTCGAGCTAGGTATGGAAGTCGGTACCACGATGATCGGGCCTGGTAAGGAAATCGGTACCATATCACGCTTTACGGAGCTTTCCAAAAATATGACATCTCTACTTTTTATGGCTGTTTTATTACTAGGGTCGAGAAATCTGTAGCCCTTAGTATTTTCGCAATAGCCTATAAAAATCATCTTACGTGACCTCGGATCCCACTTTTTGGTCTTTTCTTTAGGCACATGCACCATCGCTTCACAACCAAATATCCTCATGTGACTCAAATTTGGTTTAGAGCCACTCCACTTCTCCTCAGGTGTCATGTAGTCTAGAGCCCGCGTCGGTGTTCGGTTCACTATGTATGCAGCTGTTACAATCGCCTCGGCCCACAGTTCCTTCTGTAAATTGGCGTTAATTAACATACATCTGGCTTTTTCAACTAAGGACCGATTCATACGTTCTGCTAAACCACATTGTTGAGGTGTGTATGGTGTAGATGTTTGATGTCGTATTCCTGATGATATTAAATAATCAGAGAAAGCTTTATTAATATACTCAGTTCCATTGTCGCTTCTCAGAGCTCGAATTTTAGTATTCAGTTGATTTTCAACAAGACATTTATATTCTTTAAATTTATCTAGGCACTCTGACTTTGACTTTAGTATAAAAACGGATACTTTTCTAGAGAAGTCATCAATAAAGGTTAGAAAATACCTTGCATCTCCAAGAGATTTCACCTCCATCGGTCCCGCGATGTCGGAGTGAACGACCTCTAGCAACCGAGTTGCCCTGGTGCCTTCACTTGAGAAAGGAAGCCTTGCCTGTTTCCCTTCAGCACACGAGATGCAGGTGACCTTGCTGCACGGAGATATTTTCACGCCTTCGGTATGCTCTTCCAGCTTCATTACATCGGAGAAGTTCAGATGAGCCAGTCGCTGATGCCATAGATAGCTGTCACCTTTGACAGTTTCGGAGAGAAATGCCTGGACGGGAGCAATTTTTAGCTTGTACATGTCGTTAACAAGCGATGCGGATGCTACTTCCTTGTTTCTGTTGAAAATCGTGCAACCACGGCTGTCAAACTTTATGTCACATCCATTTTTGATAATCTGACTGACGGAGAGAAGATTTGTAGATAGACCTGGTACGTAGAGAACATCTTTAACTTGAATGGTTCTTGTAGTTCCATCTTTCTGTACCGTTTCAATGTTCACTTTACCACAGCATTCGACTTGTAGTTCTTTGTTGTCAGCGACACGTATAGTCTTGATAGGAGGTGGTGATTGGTCATAAACCCAGTCCTTGTACATAGTAAGGTGCCTCGCTGACCCAGAATCGATGTACCAACCGGAGTCGTTGCTGGTGGTAGCAGAGAACGCGGCTACGAATGAGCTATTCTTGGATTTCTTCACTTTACAGTCCTTACTAAAGTGACCATACTTATTACAAGTGTAATGTCTAGGGCCTTTATTTTGTTGATTATTTTTGACAGGTTGCTTAAATTTCTTGTTATTAACGTAAAATACAGACGATTCGGCACTTTTTACATCCTGAAGTAGTTTCGTCTTAATAAGATCTGCACTAATGATCACACCGGAGCTTTCAATTGCCATTATCATCGGTTTGTAGTGACTCGGGAGACCAGTAAGTAACAAGGTCCCTAGCCATTCATCATCAACCTGAAATCCGATGTTTCTGAGCTTGTGTGCGGAAGTCAGGATCTTCGTTACGTAGTCTTCGACATTCTGACAGTTTTCGAGGTTGGTTGTTATTAAGTCCCGTAACAACCCAACACGCCGAGTGAGGCCGGAGTCATCAAAAGCTTTGTACAGATTGTTCCACACTTCTTTGGCAGTTTGTGCGTCTTGCACGTGGATGTAATTTATCGGATCCACTAGTAGAACAATTTTAGACTTTGCCTTCACATTTTTCTTCGGATCAGACGGAGTCGAGGATAACACGCACTCCCACAGGTCTTCATGTTCTAGATATGTTTGCACAGCAAACTTCCAGCTCGCAAAATTTTCGCGTCCTTTAAATCTTTCGATCATCATCATATTGATGTTATTATTCGACATTTTTTACAAATTTTCTTCGGAAATTTTGTTTCGGAAAAATGGCGATGCGCGATGTGAAATTGTTTTGCGATTTTCAAAATAATTTTCGTGCAACTTATTTTTGAGCGCGACTTAGCGTGAACGGGCCATAACCTGTTAGAACTAAAAGGCTGGTGCACGGTCGGAACTATTTATTTATATCTAGTAAACCCGTAAGACTTGGGAGCGTACAATAATGTCATACATAAAGAAGAGGTTCTATTTTGATAAATACCTCAACACAAATAACATAAAAATACTGCCTGAACTGCAGCCCCTTGGGGTGCTACTGTCCTTTAGCTAGTATTATTGCTATTTAAAGCAATACAACATACAGCATAATGTGTACATTATTGAACTTGTTACTGCAGTTTAGATGGCAATACGATACTTATTTGAACAGTAGTGTACCACTTTAAATATCGTTATTTTATTCCTACTGCGTCTTAACTAGTAATTATGCTTATTAATCTATGAAACTGGAAACGCAGTACAACACTTTTAGCATAAAAATTGTATACTGTGTTTTAATTAGTTTCTTTATAAACGAGATACTATGAGTTTACATGCTAAAAATCATGAAAATCTACACCTGTACTGCGTTTTAGTCAGTATCAGCCCAAAAACCGTAGCCGTAGACCATTTTACTGCGTTTTATATTGCATTGTGCAGGAAAAACTAGTCACTTACTGCTTTTGGGGTTTCGAGTTTCCATGTTCCAGTTTTCCAAATTAAAAACCGATCGATTGGGATTATGCGTTTTGATTTGCTGATTATAGATCACCAATAAACCAAAAATCGGAAAATTGCCAGTTACTGTGGTTTAGGAATTGCACGGCAGTAATGCAGTACATACAAAAGTAATATGAGAGGCCTAAGTCCAGCAGTCGACTGAAATTGACTGGTGACGTGATGTGTAACATATATTTCTGCATGCATCTATGTACTTTCTACGCACCAACAATTATATACGGTAAACAAACGTAGGACATATCTATATTAATCAGGTTAACAACCTCAAAGTTGTTGTATGCTGAACAGCCACAATTGAATCAACATTCTGTGTGACTCTTGGGCAAACTAACCAAGTAACCTGTCCTGGCTAATCCAACAGACAAGTATAACTAAAGTATTAACCCTTTCAACGCTTCCTACCTCGGACGTTTAAAAATTTGGTCTTTTCCTTTCACAATTTACATTTTCGGTCAATGGGTTAGGTAGAATTTTTCATGGCAAATAATGCAAACATGCTATTTTGATTTTTTTTTTAATATTTATAATACGGGTAGAATATTTTTTTAAATAAGGTTGTATTGGAATTTCCCTGAATTTATTATTGAATCATAAATAAAGAATGTATCTAAAAATCACCTACCTAAAACGTATGGTAATACAAGCTTTTTAATCATAACTTGCTATTTTCATATTTATGGCGTCATCTGACGATAAAATTCCACGTTTCTTGGATTAGGTGAAAAATTCAGGTAAATTCTAATATAATCTGATATTAATAAAGGTTCCACTTGTGCTATAAATATTTTTAAAAATATTTGTATTCAGCACGTTTCCAGTATTTTCTATGAAAAATTCCACCTGACCCGTTTTATATTGACGGCGAGTGTATAACATTATAATTTAGAATAGGTATGTATAATTATGAAAGTCAATAGAAGCCATTCTTAAACACTTAATAGATTCTATGACAGACAATTTATTAAGAAAATATTTCTTGTGAAGTATAATACGGCATCAATCAGACTTATTCTTTGATTAATGGATTTTCGGCGGCCTTGGATTAATCAAAATCTAAATAATTAATGGTAAATTGGATAAAAGCTACTTTACTAAAGGTGAAAGTTTATCATCATCATCATTTCAGCCATAAGACGTCCACCGAACATAGGTTTCTTATTGGATCTCCACATTCACCGGTGGTTAGCCGTGCACCGTGTAGTGACGGCAGTAAGAATCCATTTGTCACCACCCCAACTCCTGCGGGTGTCGTAAGAGTCGACTAAGGGATTGAAGCGTCACTGACCATTATTTGATAAAAGATTGATGATGGGCAGCAGCGTCATCATAGTGGACACATTACTGCGATTGCCAATCCGCTTGCCCAGCGTGGCGATTATGGGCATTTACCTCCTAATGCGTCCATGCGCATAGTTAATAGGAGAGGCCTACGTCCAGCAGTGGACTATGATAGGCTGATGATGATGATACACCGGTTGGAAGCGACCTGCATCCAGCGTCTCCCGAATATCTTCATAAGGTCATCTGTCCATCTTGTTAATGGACGTCCTACGCTGCGTTTGTCAAACCGTGGTCCCCACTCGAGCACTTTTCGACCCCATCGACCATCTGCTCTACGTGCAATGTGGCCGGCCCATTGCCACTTCAGCTTGCTAATCCGTAGGACTATGTCGGAGACCTTTGTTCGTCTACGGATCTCCTCATTTCTAATTTGATCACGTAGAGAAACGCCGAACATAGCCCTCTTCATAGCTTGTTGAGTGACTTTGAGTTTCCAATGCGAATCTGTCCATAACCTAGTTAATAGGAGAGGCCTACGTTCAGCAGTGGACAGTCTCTCTGTTGTATTTGTATTTTTTACTATGCAATAAAGTTTAAATAAATACATTAAACATGTGTAAAGTCGTTAAAGCTTTATTTATAGCTTTCAATTTGGAATATCGACCGTAAAATATAGGTTAAATAAATAAAACAACTACCCTTATTCCACTCGTTCAGAAAGTGACCTGTTACGCACGAGTTCTATCGGGCGAGCAAAATAAACAATCCTTCTCCCCCGGGCAATACACAACCTCCTTCCGGCTTGAGGGGGTAAAACACAGATTACATAACACTCTAGGAGATATATCACATAAAAAAATGTAATAATAGAGATCCTACTATAGCCGCCTTGTTTAATCGGAATAAAAAAATAACGATTAACTTCACCCACATTTCTATTACTAACTGTACTTTTGCCAATAAATAATTAAACGCAGAATGTAATTTGCCTTTAGTTTTAAAATCTTTATCCCTGAAATCATACGAATTTACTAATTTTAAATGAACGAGGTATATTTTACAATTACCCAGTTAATTGTGCCCTGATATCTGTGATGGTTGTTAATTTTTTTTTTATTTCGGTTACCTAATAAGTTTTTGGTATTACAAATGTTTAATTACAACTACCTATCGTACGAATCTGTCATTCTCATACATTTATGACTAGGCCTGTATTTGTGCAATGTTATCTGTGGTAGTTGTATACAACTACCTAGTTGTGCCTTACTATATGTGGTAGTTGTATGTACCCAGTTGTACCTTGTTAATTTACTGTCTACTACCTGCATGCCTTTATTTGTCCTATCTTTTGTAGGCTTATGATGGTACGGTGTTTTATCGTTTGTCGCAGTTGCCGTCACGTTTTAACTAGTACGGCAGTGCAAACATTGCATCCTTGCATCTTCTATGTCTTTCTTAAACATTTTATATAATCTACGTCTCAAGCCGAGCACAGGTGATAGTGGCCACTGATTACGAAATAAGGCGATTTGTGGCCGCAAATAATAGAGTTGGAGGGAAATGGCCCGAAAATAACAGTTCGGGGTAGGGTTGCCACCCGTACTAATGTTATAGTCTCGTCCTATATTTTACTCGAATGTACAGTCGAGGAAAATGAATGATTAGCAGTTTAATCGTCCACATAATCTGTTCGTATTATAATGATAAATTACGTCACATACTCATGAAGTTTTCTAGTTTTATTTCTTGCTGGGTGAAACGGTAGTTCGATTTTCAAACTATATTTGTTTGGTAATCAGATTGTGACAATGACTGCCAAATGACAAAGATACGTCAAACTCAATAATTATAAAATATTGTTTGGATTCTTTCGATATAATATTGCGAAAATTACAAACTAATCTGATTAAAAAACTGCACGTGTGGACTTTGCGCACGAATAAGTATCTGGATTTTGTTTGATCGTCAACAATTTTCACAGATGAGAAAACGTTTAAATCTTGCATTCGTGGCAGATTAAATTTATGGCGGCATACACGTTATCAAGAAAAAAACGGTGTCAACTTGTGGGACTGGATGAGAGCTGATGGCGTAGGCGAACTCCAAGAGCAAATGCAGTGGATTATGTTACGATGTTGGAAGAGAATATGCTTCCCAGTGTGCGAATGTGTATTCACAACAGGAGATGCCTAATTGTTCATTCGAGCAAGATAATACACACGGCTAGAATAACTAATACCTGGTTCGATCGTCACCCGAAAATGACTAAAATAATATGGCTGGCTAAATCACCTAATCTTAACCCTATAGAAAATGTATGGGATCGGAATTAATGGAGAACAGAAGCCCTCATCTAACATTGCAATCAAGCATGGGAAGATATCTCCCTGGGATGGGACCTCTGCACTGAGCTAGTAACTTCCATGCAAGACCTTTACTTAGCAGTCCTAATTGTAATAAACAACCACGGGGTCTACACTCGTTTTTAAAACATGATTTATTTACTAATAAATATAAACAGGCAAATAGTTTTTTATTTCATTTCCTCGTGTAACTTATTAGATGAAGGGATTGTTTCATAATCGTCAGGTAAGGTTTTCTGTCAGATAAATATAACACTTTCTTTATGTTCATGCATGTGAAAGAAAAAGTGCACGTTGTATGACACATTTTTTATCTGACTTTGTGAAAGTGAGAAACATGCCAAACATTCTTCTTTAAGGGCTGACTTTTCAATCCTCAGTTAAAAGTATCCATTATTTAAAATTATTGTGTGCGTGTGGACTGAGGGACCACTTATATTTCAATGGTGGTTGGTATGATGGTGTTTGGTGAAAATTTAGTAGTAATAGAGAATTATTTTGTAGAAAAATCCTGGAATTTGTAAAGACTTCACTAAAAAGTTATACAGCCAAACGTGTGGTCCCTCAGTTCACACACTGAACCTTACACTTCTGGGCAAGTGTTTAATATGCTGGCTTATTTTAATGTTATAGATTTAGTAAAAACATATTTAAACGCATTCGTAATGACCGAAACGTAATTTGGCAATGATTATACACTAAAAAGCCTTCCTTTTTGGTCCCTGAGGGACCACATATAATAACTAATAAATCGGTACATTCGTACAAAAAATAAATGCATTTTTCTTTGCACGCATTAGTAAAAATCGCAAGGAAGATTGTAAAAGTTAAAGGAAAGCACAACTATTAATAAATTTCGCCAAATTTATATTTGTTTGTGGTCCCTCAGTTCACACACTATGAGTTAATAAAATAATCAAAATCTCCTAAAATATACACATTATTAAAAGGTTTGTCGTACTAAGGTTTAGTTAAAAAGCTTGACTACCTAAATATATATTTTAACGTGGATTGATGGCGTACAATATAAAATAAATTGCTTTTTAATATTTCCTTAGCAAAGCGTTCATTAGGGTGACCACACAATTAAAATCGTTTACTAACGTGACGTGCCTCATTTTTAAATTCAACTTTTTAAATTTGCTTACTAATATCAAATGGACCAAGGAAAAACTGCATACAGTCAACTACATTTTAGATCCTATAAGCAAAATTACGAAATTAAAAACAAACTAAGTTTATGGTATCAGGTTTGGTGCTGTAAAGCATGTAGTTCGAATATAGTTGTCCTGCTTATATTATGTTTAAAAAATAAAAAGTGACCAAATTAACTTGATTTGATGTGTTTGGTTTGTTATTGCTGTATAGTTTGCAAAATAGCATTGTGTTGCAATTGATTCGTTATTTATACTCCTATTTTCCGGGTTGTTGATCTGGTAAGTACATCCATTAAGCAGCATTATATTGTAATAGTAGGTATGGTTTGTCAGGTTTGCCATCATTTGCTAAACAACTTTTCCGAAATAACTATTTAACAAACACCGATTCACAAACCTGCCTTCAATGCTCATTTTATAAATAACTCCCGACATGACAAATTGTCCTACATATATTACTAGCTTTTACCCGCGAATTTCTCTGCGTTAAATCTTTAGAAATAATATGTATATGCCTATGACCTTATTAAATTTCACCTAAATCCGTTTAGCGGTTTAAGCGTGGTAGTAGGGAGCAAGGGGCGAAAGGCACCTAGTGCTTTTCATTTCGAATAAATATGTACATAAAAGTAGGCGGGAGTAATACAGTACGTATTTTCATTACTCCCTAGAAGGCATTAATCCCGTCGAATCCGCGATTTAAGGAAAATTAACCCACTTGCACACCTGAACTTGAAATATTAGTGAGCGATCCCTCTGTTACCTCTTCACGATGAAACCGCTAAATACGCAGAGGTCGCGGGTAAAAGCTACTAATATAATTCGTCGGCTGACAAGCAAAACTCACTATAAAAACTGTCACTACTCTTAGCAACCTCTTATGTCAGTATTAAGTCAGAACTGTGATAAGAGCTTTATTTCAAGTAGGTATTTGTTACTTAGTGAGTTTTGCTTGTCAACCGACGATATGTAGGACAATTTGTCATGAAGGAAGTTATTTAAAAAATTAGCAGTTCAGGAAATGACAGGTTTGTAAATCGTTGTTTGTTAAATAGTTATTTCAGAAAAGTTGGTAAGCAAATGATGGTAAACCTGACAAACAATACCTACTATTAGAATATAATGCTGCTTAATGGATGTACTTACCAGATCAACAACCCGGAAAATAGGAGTATAAATAACAAATCAATTGCAACACAATGCTAATTTGCAAACTATACAGCAATAACAAACTAAACACATCAAATCAAGTTAATTTGGTCACTTTTTATTTTTTAAACATAATATAAGCAGGACAACTATATTCGAGCTACATGCTTTACAGCACCAAACCTGATACCATAAACTTAGTTTGTTTTTAATTTCGTAATTTTGCTTATAGGATCTAAAATGTAGTTGACTGTATGCAGTTTTTCCTTGGTCCATTTGATATTAGTAAGCAAATTTAAAAAGTTGAATTTAAAAATGAGGCACGTCACGTTAGTAAACGATTTTAATTGTGTGGTCACCCTAATGAACGCTTTGCTAAGGAAATGTTAAAAAGCAATTTATTTTATATTGTACGCCATCAATCCACGTTAAAATATATATTTAGGTAGTCAAGCTTTTTAACTAAACCTCAGTACGACAAACCTTTTAATAATGTGTATATTTTAGGAGATTTTGATTATTTTATTAACTCATAGTGTGTGAACTGAGGGACCACAAACAAATATAAATTTGGCGAAATTTATTAATAGTTGTGCTTTCCTTTAACTTTTACAATCTTCCTTGCGATTTTTACTAATGCGTGCAAAGAAAAATGCATTTATTTTTTGTACGAATGTACCGATTTATTAGTTATTATATGTGGTCCCTCAGGGACCAATAAAAGAAGGCTTTTTAGTGTATAATCATTGCCAAATTACGTTTCGGTCATTACGAATGCGTTTAAATATGTTTTTACTAAATCTATAACATTAAAATAAGCCAGCATATTAAACACTTGCCCAGAAGTGTATGGTTCAGTGTGTGAACTGAGGGACCACACGTTTGGCTGTATAACTTTTTAGTGAAGTCTTTACAAATTCCAGGATTTTTCTACAAAATAATTCTCTATTACTACTAAATTTTCACCTAACACCATCATACCAACCACCATTGAAATATAAGTGGTCCCTCAGTCCACACGCACACAAATTATTACCATTCTTATCTAAGGTCATCAGTCAAAAAAGGATAGAGCTAACATTTATTTGACAGATACTGTTACCTGCGGCCCTACCGCGAAAAACGAAATTCGTTAATTTCGAGGATTTTTCTCTCTCACTCTAATGACGCCTTCGTTTGAGTGACAGAGAAAAATCCTCGAAATTTACGAATTTCGATTTTCGCAGTGGTAGGCCTGGGTATTGAAAAATCAGTCCTTAGTCGTGTTAGTGCGTTCGAGTAACAAATGTCAAAAAACAACATAACACGGAATTAAGTATCCTATTGCTGTCAACTTCAATACTTGTCAATGACGTTAATGCCAAAGACAGACAAAGATAGAAATATGCTGTTTTCTTTTATTTGACGATTATAGACATGTCTTGGTTCGTTATTAATCGCTTGCAGTCGGAAAATGTAGCACGACTAATTTCAGAATTATGGCAACCTGCTAAACATTCATTTTCCTCGACTGTACTTTATAATATACAAAAACCATATAATACGTCATCAAAGTGGACACATTACTGCGATCGCCAAACCGCTTGCCCAGCTTGGTGATTATGGGCATTTACCTCCTAATGCCCATAATCACCACGCTCTATACGCATAGTTGATCGGAGAGGCCTACGTCCAGCTGTGGACTGAGATAGGCTGATGATGTGATATAATACGTAAAATACTATATTTTTATTACATTGCCTACGGCTTCCATTTCATGAGTGTTTGGAATTTCAAAACTGTACGCATTCGTGGAATTCGTGGTACTAATCGTTGAACGTTTCAACCATGAACATGATGAATGGACAAAATCAAATGAAAATTTTTTTTGGAAAAATAAATTACCTATTTGACAAATATGTGGTGTCACTTGTTAGTTTTAAGAATAGTCTTAAGTTTATTATTACATTTTTTTGGTGGCTCTGAAAATTAGCGTCGTGGCAATCTAGCCATGACACATGCTGAGTAGCAACCTTTTTGGTGTGTTTATAATTTCATCAATTTTTTTGTAAGTGTACCTATTTAATCGCCAAATAAATAATATTCTATAAGCTTCGTCATACTCATCAATGGCAATATCCGCAACAGGCTTCGTCATTGCAACACAAAAAGAAAAAGGAAATGTTAATTGCAATCCCCGCTCCGTCCCGCACCCGGTCCAAAAAGGTCCCCATCACACCGGCTGCGTTACCGCGCTGTATAGCCAGGGATATCTGTTGAACCAAATATGAGCCGGAACGGGGGTCACAACCACTGTCTCTCAGCCGCCGACCTAAGTCCCTCACGAACTTTTTTAGAAATATTCTATTCTATTTTTTTCTCGCTTTCCCTGTAAGTAAATAGGTCTAAAATACTGTGTAAGTATTTTTTTTATTTCATAAAAATACTATTTGGCCTTAAACAAAAGGTAGCAACCCTCGTTTAGGGGTTCCTAAACGTAGTGAGATTGTATCGGGTTGATTGGTGCCTGCTTTCCGGTGGGTGGTGGTGCGATTGGTACATATTCGTTAAAATTGTTACAATGCGTGAGCTCTGAAAGTGTTTTGGGAGGGCAAAGTTACCTGTTGTTTTTCGCCTTTTGACTATCGCACCACGTCATAATTATCATCATCATTTTCATCAGTATATCAGTCAAGTCAAGTCAAAGTCAAATGATTATTTATTCAATTTGGAATAGCAACAAATTCTTTTGAATCGTGTAAGTTACATAAAATTAAAACTACTTCCGGTTCTAACCCTACACCGCTGACCCGAGAAGAACCGGTCAGCTGAAAGACATCCACTGCTGAACATAGGCCTCTCCCAAAGATTGCCACAATGACCGGTCCTGCGCTACCCGAATACAGCGGACTCCTGCGACTAAGGTCATGAGTCCAAATGGAAGAGTAGTTATTACGTGCGTTTCCAAAAATATCCTCTGGAATAAATGTTAGCGCCTCTCAATCTATTTGTATGTTTGCTTGCCAATGTTTGCAAGCTTGTCGGCGTGCCCCGTAGGATGGTAAAGTCGACTAAGCTCACTCATGTCATGGGGCCCACGGTATACAACAATCTGCCAGAAAGCATCACCGGCGCCCAGAGTTCGGCCAGTTTTAAACTTTGCCTTAAACGCTGGCTTGTTGAGCACCCGTTTTACAGCTATGACGAATTTTTAAACCTAGGGAAAGAAAATGCTACAATATTTTAATTATTTTTAATTACCTATTAGAAATTTCAAGTGGTTCAATTATTGAACGTATTGTATTGTCTTCACTTATATATTGTATATTTGTATGACATTATGAAGTATGTCCCATACTTTGACGTATAAACTGGTTTTATGAATAAATGACTTATGACTTATGACTTTGTTACTAGTTTTATTTGTATGAGTACTTGCGTTAAGCGTAAAGCGCTGGGATATGCAAATATGCAAAATATATGACCATAGTTGGTCAGCCTCCGTAGCCTAGTTGATAGTGACCCTGCTTACGAAGCTGGAGGTTCCGGGTTCGAATCCCGACGAGGGCAATATTTGTGTATTTATTTATCACAAATAATTGTTTCTTGGTCATGGCTGTCTATTTATTTAAGTATCTATATGTATCCATCTATTATATATATCGTCTCTTGGTACCCACATCACAAGCCTTAATTGAACCGATTTGTGTAAGATGTCCCAAGATATTTATTTATAGTTCGAAAACGGATTTTGGGGTTAATTTGTATACAGCGTGTGTCTTTCATAACGACATTCCTTTTAAGGGGTGAAAGTACAAGTCTTAATGAACTGAAATTAGCATATTTAGTTAAGGTATTTAAAAAAAAAAATTTCATACATGTTAATTCGGCATGTATCAGTAATAACAATAACTAATAAATTAAACCTAACAATTGACATTATGATTTCATTGAAATCTCGCTCTTAGTGACATTCTGACAATTACAATTAATTACCTACCTATTTACATCCTACATGTCGGTGACACTTTTCGATGACAAGTCCGTCAAAATTCATGACCCTTGTTCATAAGAAAAGGACTTAACAGCCCAGGGTGCCTAGCCAAGTTGCCAATGGCTATCGCTCAGTAGCGTATTTTAGTTTTCCGTCTTTGTCAGTCTTTCTTATAAGTGCGACAGAGACGATTAAGCGCTAGGTAATTTTGGTTAACTAAGAAGGCGGAATCAGATAATCGTTTTGTTTATGTACCGATTGAAAACTTCACATTGATTGAGTTGAAGTGTCAAGATAACATCAAGTTTGTTGATCAACAGACTTTCCTAATAAATTTAATAAAAATGTTTGAACTAGGTAATGAGATTTCTAAGAAGTGATAATGTATGTGCAGTGATTTTTGATATCAGTTCAGTGAATAATACGATTCAAAATGTGCTGGCTAAGACAGTAAGACACAGAAAGAATTGTTGATGTAAATTTGTTGTGCTAGTGTAGTCCAAATCTCGCATGTTTGAAATCGTAGTATTTTCTAGCAATAGATAATTCAGTAAATAATTTAACGTTGGCAACAGTTCGCAGTTACTTTAATGATTTGATCTAATTAAAATGAAAACGAAACTAGCTTTTCCTCTCAGAAACGTCAAATAAATGTTTGCATTTCATTGCTGCTCGAGATTTTTATAAAAAATAATTACTCTTAAATAATAAAGGCAATCGTTATATTATTTTACTAAAATGGTTAACAACACTTTAATCTATCGTTACTTAAAAGCAATGTCGCTATCAAAGACACACACTGTATAATTATCACATAATTCACATATCACTTAGGCTTTTAATTTACATAGAGCTCAGTGCTTTGTAATGGAGACCTATGCGGTCGGAAACATGTCGTGCGTAGTAACATTATAATTTAATTATAATTAAATAATAATGTATTTACAATAATGTATTTTAGAATAAGTTTTTGTTTAATTTAATAATATTATTTTATTTTAGGATACGGTTAAGATTAGTTAAGATAAGTTGTACCCTTTGTGATGTAGCAATGTAATAAATTGTGCATCACTTCATAGTATAAAATAAAGTCACTTTTTCTGTCCCTATGTCCCTTTGTACGCTTAAATCTTTAAAACTACGCAACGGATTTTGATGAGATTTTTTTTAATAAGTAGTAATTCAAGAGGAAGGTTTTTATGTAGGTATAGTACCCGTGCAAAGCCGGGGCGGGTCGCTAGTTAATTATAATTTAAAACATTTATAAATCGTCAACTAACACAAAATGGTCGCTTTGTATTTTACTACAAGTCCAACTTTCACTGTATTGAAATATTTGAAATATTTAGACTGAAATTGAGATGACAAACAGAATGGTAGAGGCTGAATCCATCTATCACGTCTGACGAATTATGCTAATGTTGAGGGTTGAGTGGGGTGCTACAGGATAATCTATCTTCTGGAGAACGTCTTGTTCACAGTTTGGTATTATTGTTTAATAAATAAATAAAATAATAAATATCTTGGGACGTCTCACACAAATCGACCTAGTCACATAGTATGCTCAATTAAGGCTTGTGATGTGGGTACTAAGCGACGATATACACCGTGATTTCTAATAACCCGAAAGATTTTAACAATGTGTTCCTGACCACATTTAGAAACTATAACGTCGTATAAACTTTTCTGGATATCGCCTAGTTTCAGAGTTATTACCAATTAAAAAAAAAACATATTTCTAATTGTAACTCGGTACAAAAGGTCTTTTTAACGCAGTTGGTGTCATTATGAAGAATAGTCTCACTAACCTCATTAATAGATGTCGAAAAGTGAGAAATAAAACCTTTTAAAATGAGGTTTTTGTAAAAAAAACCTTAACACTCATTGTAAGTGCTAGTTTCATGAATAAATTTTGCTTTTAATGTTAAAATACATTCAAAAATTAAATTAACAATTGAAAAAAAAATTAAAAAAAATTTTTTTTTTCGCCAAAAATGACAAAAGTCATGTAATATTTTTTGTTTGTTTTTACATCAAAAATGCGTGGTTAAAATCTTTCGGGTTATTAGAGATCACGGTGTATAATAGATACATAGACAGCCCAAGGAACAAATATTTGTGATAATTACACAAATAATGCCCTCGCCGGGATTTGAACCCGGAACCTCCAGCTTTATAGGCAAGGTCACTACCAACTAGGCTAACGAAGCTGACAAATATGCGAACAGACCTGTATTGGTTTAGCGCTGCGAGCATATATAACATGGACGTCTAACGTCAGCTCAAAAATGCCCCCAAAACAGTTGTTCAATTGTGCCAAGATCAGCAGGACATAGCGTGTTTCTTAACAACGCGCATAATAATATTTCGGCGCAACATCTTTGACAAATGCATATAGAATATATCCAATCGAAACTTTGATGGACCTATCACAACTATTTTTAAATGGCGGCTTAAATTTTTATAGGTTGATATTGAAATTCATTGCCGTGATGCATTGAAAAGGGGGTGACACTTGTCAACTAAAATTCAGGACCGTTTTTAAAAGGCAATTTAGTATGGCGTGCGGCTTCCATGTTTTATTTGTTCGTAGGTACAGCGTTAGAGTGCTAGATGCATGTTTAGTTTTTTATGAGCACCCTGGTCGAATTAATGTATCTGATGGTGGCTGTACCAACGCAATATTTTTTAATTTCAATGATTAAGGGCCCTCAAATCCATTGACGCCAATTCAGCTTAATCCATTTATGAGAACCTATATTACTATGCAATAAAAGAAACAACTCGGACGACACCGATCGACAGTAATATGGCGCGATTTGCCTTAAAAAGCGTCGATAATGTTTGGGGAGACCCTAACGCAAAGCATTGTTTCTTAAAACCCGTAATTTCATATTCATAACTTATATACAACTAAAATGGCGTATTAAGGAATAACAATAACTCTTCCGTTTGTTTTCTACGAGAAATACGCTGACGTTTTCGGCATGATTAGCGTTATTTATTCCAGTAAAAACTGTCTGACAGCCAGTATTGATAAATGGCAGCGGGAAAAGGGTTGCTGATGATGGATCGGGCGCGAAAATGCCCGTTTTTATCCTATTAAATCTGAGCCCTATGTACTTACAAAAAGTAAAAGATAGGTCCATCACATACGCCCTAAAAGGCTGAGGCCCGACGAGCGTATTTTTTGTCGCGAGCGGCCTAATTTTAGTCGCTTCATATATTGTGTCACGTGATCTCATGTCTACAGGGTGATTTTATACACCGGCCAAATTCTAGAAGGTTGATTCTGAGGTCATGTTGATGAATTTTTACTTTGATGAACCGACATTCGATTCGAGAAAAAAATCTGATGATCATACAATTCCGCCTACTATCTCAGGGTTTGTATCAATATGACCTCATCCTACCTAATTAGACCTAGGTCTAATTTTCATTTACAAAACATGAACGCGTTATCATCGAGAAAACCTCAATTGAAATACGAGGGCTGCCTTTTAAGTCGTGTCGTTTGCCAACCTTTGTTGCCAATTGGTCGAATAGTTTTATTACAGCGTCTATTTAAAGGTGACAAGTCGGTTGTAAAAATGGAAATAACTAAGGAAAATTTGCATGCGATTATTTTATACAACTTTAAAAGGGGATTATCGCGACTTCAGTGTTTTGAGGAGATCACTTCTGTGTTTAGTGATGCAGCACCGTGTCTTAGGACTGTAGAACGCTGGTATTTACAATTTCAACGTGGGCAGTCTAGCTTCAGTGACAAGCCCCGTAAAGGTCGTCCAAAAACCGCCATGACGTAAGAGAATATCGAAGCCGTGCGGCAGCTAGTACTCGAAGATCGTCATGTGACCTACCGTGAAATAGAGGCGTCCGTCGGCATTTCAGGGACCACTATTCAAATAATCCTGCGTAAGAAAGTTGATCTCTCGTTGGATACCATATTTGCTTAGCGACGACCAAAAAGCTGCCCGTGTTAGTTGGTGTCGCAAAACTCTGCAGCGATTCAGTCGAGGCGAGTCAAAACATGTTTATGATATGGTTAGTGGTGACGAGTCTTGGGTATATACTTACGATCCAGATTCTAAACAGCAATCAACTGTTTGGGTCTTTCAGGATGAGCCAAAACCGACCCAAGTCATACGCTCACGGAGCACTTCAAAAAAAAATGGTGGCCTCGTTTGTGGCAAAGGGTGGCACGTCGCCACTATTGTACTAGAAGATTGTAAGACGGTTACCGCTGACTGGTATACCACTGTTTGTTTGCCGCAAGTCATAACCGAATTTCGAAAAAACAACTCGACGCGTCGTATGATACTGCATTATGACAATGCAAGTTCGCACACTGCCCGCCAAACAAAGATGTTTTTGAGCGCCCAAAATGTGGAAATTTTAGATCACCCACCTTACAGCCCTGACTTAAGCCCTAACGATTTTTTTACGTTCCCCAAAATTAAGCAAAGTCTTCGTGGTCAACGCTTCAGCTCACCTGAAGAAGCTGTTGACGCTTACAAATCGGCCATTTTGACTACCCCCACTTCGGTGTGGAATAAATGTTTTAAAAACTGGTTTGAACGCATGCAAAAGTGTATTAAACATCGCGGAGAATTCTTCGAAAAACAATAAATGGTAATAATCTATAAAATTGTCTATACTTATTTCAAACGACACAACTTAAGGCAACCTAGAATTTTAAGATGTGACAGTGATAGCGCACAACAGGTTGTGTAACAGGAATAAATCTTCTGTCACAGCTGGTTGCCATGAAATATTAAATCTCCATCGACAACCTGGTTGTGAAACACAATTCCGATGATGGCCGAATGGAAAAAAAAATAAAAAAAACGAAAAAACACTTCTTCAAAAATTTATGAATAACCGTCATGGGAAAATCTTACACAAACCAACCTAAAAAGCGACGATATACAGTCATACTATTATATAATATGATTAATATGCAAGTCTAAGGAGAGACTTCGCCTCCTTATGTGTGTTCTATCGTCTGTACAATGGGTTGTGCTCTGAAGAACTGTTCGACATGATGCCAACGTCCACTTTTCATCATCGCACCGCTCGCCACCGACTGGGCGCTCATCCTCACACCTTGCAACCTAAATGGTCGCGCACCGTGCGGTTTCAGAGGAACTTCCTCCCGCGGACGGTCCGTCTGTGGAATGAGCTCCCTGCCGAGGTTTTCCCGTTGGACTACAGTATGGGGTTCTTCAAAAGAGGAGTGTACAAGTTCTTATTGGGTCGGCAACGCGCATGTGACACCCCTGGGGTTGCAAGCGCCCATAGGCTACGGTGACTGCTTTCCATCAGGCGGGCCGTATGCTTGTTTGCCACCGACGTGGTATAAAAAAAAAAAAAAAAAATTAACTATAGTTTATTCCATAAAACCACACTCGTGTATAATGCCTCTCATTATGCACCACCCACATAAATCACGTATGAGACGGATGATTTTGAAACGGTTTATATTTAAAATTTTATGGTTTACCGTATACCGTAGTTTACGATCGCTGCAGCCTTTTCCAAGTATGCTATTTCCAATATTATGTCTTCCACGGATAATAAAATATCTCTATAGAAGGACGCTACGTGACGCGACGCAAGTTTTTACAATCTGTGCAAATACGGTGGGAGCTCTAGTCGAAATTTTTAAAACTCAACTTGATTTAATAGTTTTTTATGTTATGATACAAGTGTGGAAAGTAGACTTTTTTCAGGACGAGAGCGCGAGACGAGTGTTTTAAAACCGATACGAGTTAGAAAAAAACCTACATTTCAACATGTGTATAAAACAACATTTTACAATGCATTATTCGAAGAAAACCAGATTATCTCTGCAGAATCATCCACGCCGTGCAAAAAGTACTATGCAAAATCATTCCTCCACGTGTGCGGAAAAGTATCACTTTCTATACATAAGTTTACCCTTACAAAGAGCACTTTCTGAGTATATAGGTAGGTATATTGTAAAAACTGTGTTGACTCTTATTTATTCATTTAAACATTCACGATTATAATGCGGCGTACGATTACAGGGCGCCACGTCATGGTTGAAAATACAGAAAAAATCTAGTAATTACTTCCGATTTGATTTAAATTAAAAAGCAAGATGACCGATAAGTAACACTAAGTGTAAAAAACAAATCAAGTTGCATTTTTCAAAGTTCTAATTTATGCGGAAGAAAACTTCTCACGATATTTTACGAGTAGCAGCGAACGTGACAGATTTACGAACTGCGGAGTGCGGACATTCAAACTGCAATCAAGAAGCTTTGTAGAAAAGACAAAAAAATTCAGCGTAGAATAATGACATCATCAGGCTGTTCCAGCTAGTCCACTGCTGGACGTAGACCTCTACTATTATTATTATTATTGTTTATTTATTCATGAAAAACAACTACAAAATTTTACATAAATATTTAGTGTGCCAAACTGGAGTAACCAGTTTAATGGCGCTACGGTCAGTTCTTACTTAGTAGGTATATAATTTGTTTTTACTATATCGTGTTTTACTATTTTACTATTGTTAGTAGGAAGAAGGCATGCATTATGTTAGAACATTACAGTATGTTACAGTAATAGTCTCCCCAAAAAGCGTATAGATGCATTAGGAGGTAAATGCCCATAATCACCACGCTGGGTAAGCGGATTGGCGATCGCAGTAATGTGTCCACTACGATGACACTGCTGCCCATCATTTTCTATCAAAGAATGGTCAGTGATACTTCAGTCCCTTAGACACCAGCGGGGAGAGTTGGGGTGGGGACAAATGTATTCTTACTGCCGTCACCACACGGCCAATTAATATTACTGTATAATAAATTGCATGGAAGATATGCAGATACTGATCTGATTTTAAAAGCTTTGAATTAATTTAAAACCTTCACTTAATTTATAATTTAATAATGAGTTCTGACAAAGCTCAGGTTGATTTTATAATTGATTTTCAATCATATGTATTTGTTGAGCATTCTCTGAATTATTCTAGTATAGTTTGAGCGGCGGAATTTAAAAATGTCTAAACATTAAGTAATTTTACTTAATGTAGGTACTTACATACAAAGGTAAGTAAAAATAAATTTTAAGTGTAATTAATTTATCTCACCGAAAAGAAATGTTCTCTTCGGGATTCGAACTCGGAACCTCCAGCATCGCAAGCGGCCATTTGTAACTTAGCTACGGAGGCATGAAGGTCCTAAAATGAATCGCGTTAAGACATCATATCAGGTAAGGACCCAGAACTAGTTAAGGTTAATTGGGTTCTATAAACGGGCATGTAATCAGGATTTCTGTAGCGTAAGGTCAAACGAACTATTAAAATAAATCATTATCATCATCATCATCATCATATTAGCCGAAAGACGTCCACTGCCGAACATAGGCCTACCCCAACGATTGCCACAATGACCGGTCCGGCGCCATCCGCATCCAGCGGACTCCTGTGACCTTCACTAGGTCATCAGTCCACCTTGGCCTACCCAGGCTACGCCTTCCGGTACGTGGTCGCCACTCAAGAACCTTCCCGCCCTAACGGCCATCGGTTCTACGCGCAATGTACGTAATAAATACGCAAATTTAATTTTACCATTTAACAAAGTTCTAGTTATTTTCTTCAGTTTAGAGTTTAGACTTTGCGGCCCTGTTTTAGCGCTCAATCTTCAGTTCGGCCAGCCGTTTTCTAGTCGTGATATTCGTAATCCATTACAAAATCAATAAACTTCCAAATACATTAGAAATTTCATATTTTATGTTCAGTAGGTAACTATGTATCTGACAGTTTAATCTTGACAGGACCCGTCTGGCCCCAATTTCACAAAATTGACAAGTCCTATAATTGTAAAATTTACTGTTTCTCCAATCTGGGGCGTCTATAGGCCACAGTTACCGCTTACCATCGGAAGGGCCGTGCGTTCGTTTGCCACCACCATAAAATGTAGTGCTGGAACTTTAATAAATAAGCAGTAATTAACTACTTTTTTTAGAAGCAGAATTACAATTATTTTGTCACAAAAAACATGACAATTGTAGCGAAATTCCGACATAAGCCGAACGTCATGTCAAGATTGAATGAGAATTGTACTTAACCTTTGCCACAATTGTCACGAGTTTCGGAAAATGAAAAGTAGTTTATCAACGATTTAATAACATTATCAGTAGGTAATCATTATATGTTGGTGGCAAACAAGCACATGGACCGTCCGATAGTAAGCGGTAGCCGTAGCCTACTGAGGCCTGTGACGTCAGTAGCAGTGATATTTTACAATTGTCACACTTGTAATTATGGTGAAATAGGCCACTGGTGGCAGATAAAATATCGAAAACCCTCAGTCAATTGTGAGCACAGAACTAGTTAACGTTGATTGGGTTCTACAAACGGAGCATGTAATCAGGATTTATCCCAGAGGACCCTAAGGAACTATTGTGTGCTTAATCTTGATTGAGCTTCAGTTCAATACACCTTTCACGTCTTAATCAATTGGCCTGCAGCGAACTTCGAAATGTACCGGTAGGCGCAGCGTGGGTAGGCCTCCCACAAGGACTGATGACCGGGTTTAGATCCCAGGAGGCCTAGCCAAGATGCGATTCTGCAATAAAATACTTACGATAAGAGATAGCAGGCAGCGGAACTTTGGTGCCGATGACATCATTATGACGCAAATTAATTGGCACATAGGATGTTCTTATATATTACTAGCGACCTGCCTCGGCATCGCACGGGTACTATACATAAAACCTTCCTCTTGAATTACTCTACCTATTAAAAAAAACCTCATCAAAATCCGCTGCGTAGTTTTAAAGATTTAAGCGTACAAAGGGACATAGGGACAGAAAAAGTGACTTTATTTTATACTATGTAGTGATAAACAACAGAACTACCTATTAAATTTTATCATGCTTTGACAGATGCAAAACTTGGCACTGCCACGAAAATGATGTACTACATTGATTTTGATAATTTTCTGATTAAACTGACAAATACAGTTATGTTATTATGTTTTTATAAGTACTTGGCCGTCTCAAGTGTCAATAAAATATCCGTGAACTAATGAGGCCAAAAAGTTGTTAGTGATTTATGGTTATCTATCATCTACATAAAAACACTCTGTAGGTATGCAACCGCTACGTCATACGTCGGTCATCGGCACCAAAGTTCCTGCCGGAGATAAGTAAAGTCAAAGTCAAAGTCAAATTGTTTATTGCAAGAACATAGTTATATAAGATCTTAAACAATAATAATAGCGTTGCTAATGTTCTGCCAGAAAAGGCATGCAAACATGAAATCCTTAACTAATTATGTACACTTACATTATCACGTGCAATAAACAGGTTGGTCCAAATCTTGACGTCAAAAAATTTTTTTAGATTCCTCACGTCATGAGCTATCAGAATATACCCCATGTATGTTCGCCGATTTTTTGTAGTATCCTACTTGTATCAAAGTGAGGACGCTAATTTTTTTGTCAGTAAATGCTTTATTTGTAGTAATACTTTTACAAAAAGAAACTAGTTAAAAAACCCAATACTTTTTTTTAAATTATAAATCTCTTCATTTCAGAATTTCTCAAAAAAAAAAAATTCAAAAATTCATAACTCGAAAACTACAAAAAATCGGCTAGCATACATGGGGTATATTCTGATAGCCCATGACGTGAGTAATCTAAAAAAAAATTTTTGACGTCAAGGTTTGGACCACCTTGTATACAATTATACAATTTAATGAGGAATTTTACCGCTAGTCTACCATGTCAAAAGAATTATTTAATATGATTACATAACCAGAACAACAATTATTAACGCATAATTTTACAGTCCGACGGCCCCTACGTAAGTTGTCGTAAGTTGAAAATGGCAAGTTTACAGGAGAGCACTTTAAAGTTTGAAATGTGTACGGTAGTCACATAGTTCAATGGATTGCTTTGAAAATTGGCGTAATAAATAACAAAGATACTATCTTTATAGTGATATAATTACTTCTTTGATATATTTCATATTTTTGCCGGAATTGCACTTACGACAGTATATGACGGAGAAGAGAATCTAAAAATTGTGGTATGTATTACTTACTTCACTTTACGCCGGTGGTCATAAATGGTCATTGATCGTAAGTAATACATACTACAAGATACGTTGGAATTATGCGTGTAAGTTTGGTCGTATCTGTTATTTACAACATTATTTTGCGGACACATTATAAAAACTTTTTGTTAGTTACTATATTATGCCATTTAACAAACAATTTATGGATGGAATATTTTGAGAAAATTAAGCAGGTGAATAGTTTTTTTGTATGTTTTATTATGAAAAATAGATCAGGTTTTGTTTGTTTTTGTACAGTTTTTGGAAAATGTCGTGTTGAATGAAGACGAGACTATGTAGTTGAGTTTGATGTAGCTTCATTGTTTGCGAGTGTTGGAAACTATAAAAATAATTAAATATGTTGTAGCTCGTAACGACTGTGCACATGAAATTCATCGAACATTTCCTGATTAGTTGCTATTCTGTTTGGCAAGGGGATTATTATTTGCAGATTGAAGCAAAGAGTTCTCTTATAATGCAGTTCTGGTACTGGTCAACATTTTCATGGATAAATTTAAGCAGAGGGCATTCAAGAGTTGTCCGAAAAGGCTGAGATGCTGGTTACAAAATGTGGATGACGTTTTTGCTGTAATTCCTGATAGAGTTGTTGATGTGTTACTAACCGATCTTAATGAGATGCATCCCAGGATGATGTTCACATTTAAGAGAGAGGTGGATGGGACACTTCGTTTTCTTGATGGGTTATTAATACTAGGTCAGAATGATCGTCTGTCACAAAAAGTCTATAGAAAAGCTACCTGCTAGTTACCTGCCGTGGCTTATACCATTATCTCGCAAACCTGTCCTCGCGGTTCTGTGATTCACAATACATGCGAAATGAGTTTATATCTTTTATTCACATCACATCATTCACCTATTTCGGTCCACTGCTGGACACAGGCATCTCCTATTTATTACCTCCTGTTATCTAAACTATTAGTAATGTTGCAACATGTCAGACGAGACGAGACGTTGGAAAGCTTGGAGAGGAACAGATATGGTTGGAGATAAAGTCAGCGTACAAGGAGCTCAGGGACGTTTCGACATCACCACACAGTAGAGAGGGCACCATTATTCTTGCCTCATATTACAGGAGTGACAAACGGAATTGGACGCCTATTACGCCGAAGGTGTAGCATTCAGACCATTTTGCGTCCTCATACCAATATGAGTACTTCTTACGATCTCCAAAGGACGGAAATTCACTTGGCAGTTCGGGTGTTTATGAGATACCGTACGACTTCGGTAAGGAACGTCGTAATGGGTCTACAAGACTCGGAGCACATTCGGAGTGTCAAGGACAGGGAGATAGATATAGCTCGGCTGTGGTCGCATACGATACAGGCACATTGCATTTCCTAAACGCTTTGATAAAGCGAGGATGATGGTACGGTAAAGATGCTACCTGCCACGGAAGATATACAGAGCGATTAAGAGTAATTTTAATTGGAATGGGGGCTGGACTGAGCCAACGGCATAGAAGCCGGTAATATCCGAGCTAATAATGATGGTTTTGTGCACACAGTGACTTCGTGTGCTTATCATCTGTTACGTAGTGTTCGGTGACATAAGCCCGCAGTCGGACATGGCATCAGTGCCGGCGCAAGACCACCCTCAACCCGTTTATCTCAACGAGCTCAGCGAGCTGCTTGGTGCTCATCTGTTTATTATCCACTTTTTATATTTACCGAATATACATGAGTTTAGCCGTTTTATTATAATGTTGTGCATTTAGTTAGTACACAAAAACAGTCTATCATTCAGCATTAGGAACGTAGTTTTGAAATTATAATTATAGACATGGCAGATTAATGACTTCTCTCACAGTGCGAAGACATAATAAAAAATCAGTTAACAAAAATGCCTTCAGCTTCAACTACATCATAATTATGAGATCGATATCAAGCTTTTTTCAACGTAATTATATTCTTAAAGAACAGTCGTGTCGCTTTCATGATTAGATACTGCAGCTGTTGGCGGTTTCATTCAGTCAGCAGTCAAATCTTCGAACTACAGACGATGATTTCACTGATGAATGATGACTAAATACTCATAAATGAACCCACCAACTGCTGCAGTGTTTAATAATGTAAGTGATATGATTGTTTTGTCGTCGTCACTATCAGAAAAAATGCCGTTTTATTACAATGACTTATGCATTTATTTATCGTTTGGTTCAAAAAGAAGCGGCGAACCTGTATAATGAGCAAAAATTATTGAAATACGCCGACATTATAATTGTAAATTGTAGTAACTCTGTATTTGATCCGACGCATACTGTCTTAAATATCACTTACAATAGAAATTTAAAAACAATTTCCGACGAAAAATGTCTCAAGTACACATACAACACAAAAAAATTAATAAAATCCAACGTAAATAGTAGTATGTTAAACTTAAGACAAAACACCGGTCTTCAACTCCGAAGTAAGTTGTGGTAAGTAATAACATACTACAGTATTCACCGGTATTATTAAAAAATTGTCAGCATCCATACTAATAAATTCACAATGGATTTCTGAGTGAACTCGAACAGATTGCTAACTTTGCTTGGTGGTTTTAAATCATTTTTATTTCTGATCCGTCTTTTATTTCATCTCAGACTACATTTTGTTTAACTACAACGGCCGTTTCGAAAATTAATTTTGGTCTCGCAGTTACTTTGAGTTTGTTTCCGATGTAGTGTCTTACTTTATCGAATAAAATGTATCGTTTAACCATTTTTGTTTCATCTAGTTGTTAGTTTTTGGTAAAAAAATATCGCTCTTGAAAAACCTCTGCCCCACCGCGTATAAGATCGTAACTGGCACTTACGCTGCGCGAGCGCGGGTGGCCGTCCCGTATTAACTATCGTAAGTACACTTACTACAGTATGCGACGGTGCTTTTTTAAGTTACGATAGTTTTCGGGTGTCAAAAACCTATTTGTAATAGGTTTTTTTAATTTTTTCTTCGTGGAACGGAAACATTGCTAAAAGATATAATGTTTTATGAAATAAAAAGAAAAACCCAAATTTCAAGTTACGACAACTTACGTAGGGGCCGTCGAGTCATTAATGTCAGTTAAGTTAAATGTTGTTGAAGTCTTAGAGCATATAATTTTGCATTGTCTGTTAGCAAGTAGTCCCTGACAGAGTAAAAACATTTGTCTAATAGCCATTGTGTAAGAGTTCGCTTAAAGCGAGTTGTAGGACATTTCATAATAAATTCAGATAAATGATTGTAGATTTGAATAGCCATACAATACGAATTATGTTTGTGAAGCGTGATTCTAGAACGGGGTAAGTATAATTTGTCTTTTTTCCTATTTAATCTTGGATAAAAGGTGCTCTGCTTTTCAAAAAGTTCAGGATGGTCTCTCACAAATATGCACATCTGCTTTATATACAAACATGGAAGTGGTAAAACTCTGGTCTCTTTGAATAAGGGCCTACATGGCTCCAGGTAATGAGTATTACACACAGCTCTTATACATTTTTTTTGTACCATAAACGCATAATTGACATTTACCGAATTTCCCCAAATAATCAAACCGTAACCAAGTAAAGAAAGAGGATACATAACCGTGATAAGCAGTTAGCGCTACTTCTCTAGATGAGGTTCGGCTTAGTCTTCTCAACGCGAATACAAATTTATCCAGCCTCTCACAGACATAGTAAATATGAGTTTTCCAGCTGCAAAATTTGTCAATGTAGATCCCAAGAAATTTCGTTGATTCTACTTCTTATATTTGGTAATTATTATTGGTAACATTAAGATCGATGTCATTATTTTGATATGTTCTAAATTGCATAACGTTAGTTTTATTTAAGTTTATTTTAGAATAATTTTGTGTAGCCAGTCAATTATATCAGCAAGAGCCTTATTAATATCATCATTAAAATTATCTTTGTCATTTGATTTGATTATTAGGGTAGTGTCATCAGCAAACATTATACAATTTTGTGTCATATGTAGAGGCAAATCATTTATATATAGAATAAAGAAAAGTGGACCCAAAATACTCCCCTGGGGTACACCACAGCTATTGTGGTTATACTGTGACCTCTTTGTTACAAGTTCACCATTTTCTATAGTTTGTACTTCCGTACACTGCATTCGATTTGAAAGGTAGCTGTCAATCCAACTATAGGCGTTCCCCCTGATACCGTGATATACTCAATTTTTTCTAAAAGAATTGAATGTTTAACATAGTCAAAAGCCTTTCTTAAGTCTAGGAATATAGCTGCTACAAGGATTTTGCAGTTTATTGAATCTGTTTTAACTTCATCAAGTTAAAACATGCTAACGTGGTTGAGCTGCCCTTACGAAAGCCATATTGGTTTTTGTGTAGATTGCAGTTTAAGAAAGATAACAAGCGTTTGTGCATAATTTTTTCAATAACTTTCGAGAAGATCGGTGTTAAAGTGATGGGCCGGTAGTTATCCATTTGTATTTTATCACCTTATTAAATATTGGTTTAACTATTGATAATTTAAGATCCTCAGGAAAAACACCTTGCTCAAATGACAAATTAATTATATGACAGAGAGGTGCACTGATATACCTTGCACACAGCTTTATTACCTTAGTGCTTAAACCGTCGACACCTACTGCGTGACTGTTTTTTAGTGACATAATAAACTTAAATATTTCCAGTTCATTACATGGATTAAGAAATATAGTTTTTGGGTTAAACGGCAATGCTACTGATGAATACTCGTCATTGTCAATTTCATTATTATTTGTAATCGCTGGTTTTGTTAAGTTAATATAAAAATCGTTGAAAAGTGTAGCTATTTCAGTGGGATCGCTATGTGTTGTACTAGCATTGGTAATGCTAGGCACGGTATTGGGTTGTACATAGGTTGGGCCACCTATCACTTGCCAAGTAGCTCTAGACTTATTACGTGCTTGTGTGATTGTTCTTTTGTTATGTAGTTGTTTAGCTCTATTCATACATTTTCTTAAAAGCTTTGTGTATGCATCGTATTTTAGTTTGTATTGCCTGTGTCCAATTTAGTTTAGGTATTTCGGTACTTACGCTATACGTGCGAGTGCATACCTAGTTAAGTAGTTATGTATATAGATATACAGTCCACATTCGAAGGTGTTTGTTAGTATAGAATAAAGATTCGTAAAGAGAACACGTTGTTTGAGTTCAAAAATCCCGGTAAACCAAAATCATCCTTAACGCGCTAACATATGGTCCTTCGAACCGGATTACTTCGTACCTGTGGTCGAGCGGCCGGAGCCCGAGAACAATAGCGGCTACCGGTTATAAGAGATAAGGATGAGCCGGGCGAGCGTTAACTGCAAGTTTTAAGTGCAATTACAATTATGCGTTATAATTTTCGAGTGCGAGCATTCAAAAACTATTGTGCCTATAAGTGATTTTGGAGACTTTTTCGCTAGCTTATATTGCGCTTAATACTGTGAGTGAGGTGCAGTTACGAACTGAGAACTATAAACCGAGTTTTGAGACACTTTACTTGTGCATTAGTTAAAATACCTAGTTACCTAAACGAACTATTTTATACGGAGTATCGAGTGAGTCATCATGCCTACATTAGAAGAGCTAATTAGTTACCAAGAGGAGTTAATCTGCAATTTGAAGAGTTCGGAGAAGAATTACAAAAAATCGCCTAAAGAGAGAATTAAACAGCCGTATTTAGAAACTAGGCTTGAAGTACTTGAGCAGCAATTTAAGGAATTTCAAAATGGACACAAGGCGATTATTTCCAACGCGTCGAAAGATAGGAAAGAAATATATTTTACTCAGAGAAAGTATGAGGAGTTTGAAGAGCTTTATGTTCAATACAAGACGATGTTACGTGAAGCTTTAAAATCATTTGTACAGTCAAGTGCACAATCGCCTATTCGTGACATGGCCGTGACTGGCGAAAATGCTACCTGTTGTGATGTAAAACTACCTCGTATCGTTTTACCTACTTACAGTGGTAAATATGAAGAATGGCAAACGTTTTATGATATGTTTTCTTCGCTAATTCATACCAACAAAAATATAACGGCGGTTCAAAAAATGCATTATTTAAAGAGCAGTTTGTCAGGAGAAGCACTGAGTTTATTAAGTAATTTTTCGACTACCGATGCAAATTATGAGGACGCTTGGAAACAATTAGTTCGACGTTATGATAATAAGAGATATAACTGTAATGCGGTTATGAAGAATTTATTTTCGATCAAGAAAATATACGGGGAGTCTACTACCGCTGTGAGACATTTATTGGACACCACGTCAACATGTTTGAAGTCGTTGCAGAATATGGGCATTAGTACGAGTTCTTGGGATGCTATTATCGTGTTTTTGGTTGTATCTAATGTGATGATCTTGTTAAATAAAAGATAACCTAAGACTGTTTTTTAGAAGTAGGGTAGGATTGTTTACAATCTTACCCTAACACCTGACCTCCCACTTCATGAGTAGTGGGGTGTCGGGGTTAAAAGGAGGTGTCTGTACAGGTAAAAGAAAATGTTGTTGCAGCGTGAGTCCTGGACAGATACCTCTGACTACTACCTAGTACATAGAATCGCGTAGTATCTAGCATTGTGGACTCTAATGTAAATAATTTAGAAGAAGATAAGAGATTAAATAAATATACTTACTGTGGATTCCGGAGTTTTAATTAAATCTCAGAAGAAGGGATAAAGAACCGTAAGTAAAGTGCTAGAAGTATTTATAAATTGGTGTATTAATATAACTTGTTTGTTCTATTGTTAAACAATATGCTAGGTACTTTTACTGTACAGGCTAAGTATGCCTGATATCAGCTACGTACCATGTATTACCTTTCATCAAAAAAAAAAGAATTATACACTACTTAAGATGTAAAGACATTTTGTGCTTAGTAAAGGTCAATATGCCTGACACTAGCCTGCGTCCCATGCATTATTCAAATTATATAACTTAGTTGTACAACATGTGTGATACAGGTCCAGTATGCCTGATATCAACCGTGTGTGCCTCGTGTATGTATTTTGTGGTATATCATGTGTGATACAGGTCCAGTATGCCTGATATCAACCGTGTGTGCCTCGTGTGTGTATTTTGTGGTATATCGTGTGTGATACAGGTCCAGTATGCCTGATATCAACCGTGTGTGCCTCGTGTGTGTATTTTGTGGTATATCATGTGTGATACAGGCCCAGTATGCCTGATATCAACCGTGTGTGCCTCGTGTATATTATGTGGTATATCATGTGTGATACAGACCCAGTATATCTGATATCAACCGTGTGTGCCTCGTGTGTGTATTATGTAGTATATCATGTGTGATACAGGCCCAGTATGCCTGATATCAACCGTGTGTGCCTCGTGTGTGTATTATGTGGTATATCATGTGTGATACAGGCCCAGTATTCCTGATATCAACCGTGTGTGCCTCGTGTGTGTATTATGTGGTATATCATGTGTGATACAGGCCCAGTATGCCTGATATCAACCGTGTGTGCCTCGTGTGTATATTATGTGGTATATCATGTGTGATACAGACCTAGTTTGCCTGATATCAACCATGTGTACCTTGTTTATGTATTATGTGGTACGACACGTGCGATACAGGTTCAGTATGTCTGATATCAGCCGTGTGTGCCCCGCATGTCCATTACGTGGAACAACGCGTGTGATACGGGTTTTTTTTATAGACCTGATATCAGCCGTGTGTGCCCGGTAGTATAATTATTATGTGGTTCAGCACGAGCGATGAAGGTTAAGTATACCTGAAATCGGCTGTGCGGGCCCGGTGTATGCTGTACAATATGTGTGATGGGGGCTAAGTATGCTTGACATCAGCCGTGTGTACCAGTATTACGAATTATGTGCAGCCCAGAGTGCTGTAACGGCGAGATATGCCAATAATATGCAGCCCAGAGTGCTGTAATGGCTAGGTATGCCATTGATACTCAGCCCAGAGTGTTGAGATGACTATATTGCATGCAATACTGCACAATTATGAAGATAAGTATAATAAAATAAAACAATATTTTATTTACATTTTCAATGAGACCATTTTTATTATTATGATTGTATTAAAAGTATTTGAAGTAATTCAATCATTTGAGCAGTTGTGTTGATTAAATAACAAGTTCACTTTTACGGAATCTACCGATAAGTTACGACATAAACAATAAAGATTGACTATTGCAGAAGATCATGGCGTCGGATAGCGATGAGCGTGTCGGTACGTCATATACGCCACCATTACCGAGACGCAAGCGAAGGAAGCGACGCAGGAGGTCGTCAAACTCATCCTCAAGTGACAGTAGTCCACACAGAAAATCTAGTCGAATGACTACAAGAGATGTCATCAAGCTACTAGCTTCGTGGAAAAGTGAACCAAGTAAGAACTTTACTTTGAGTAGTAGCAATATGAACAACGTGGTCCCTGAATTTAATCCCACAAACAAGGCTCAGACTGTTGAGATCTGGATCAATAAGGTTAATGAATGCAGGACCATATACGGATGGGACGAGAAGCAAACCATTCATTTTTCATTGCAAAAGCTCAGTGGACTTGCAAAAACATGGTATGAGACTCTTCCCTCCGTTGTGTACACTTGGGAGGAGTGGCAACATAAACTCAAGAGGGCGTTTCCAAGTGAAGAGAATTATGGACGCCTTCTTGAAGAAATGTTGGCACGAACTTCCCGGGTTGATGAAAGTTATCGCGAGTACTTTTACGAAAAACTAGGCTTGCTAAATAGGTGCGAAATTAAGGGCAAGAAGGCTGTTGATTGTATTGTGCATGGTATTAGCGATCGTACAGTTAGGAGTGGAGCTCAGGCCCAAAATTGTACAGAACCCGAAGATTTGCTCAACTACCTCTGCTCCCAGCGTACTGTATATCAAAACCCATCTTTTGCCAATAGTAAAGGTAGGGATCGCAACGCAAATAAAAACGGTAACTCTAGTAACAGTAACAGAGCACCATCTACTTCAAATGAGACTGCTGGAGCATGCTATAATTGTAGAGAGAAAGGGCATCCGTTTTACAAATGTCCCAAACCGATTATTAAATGCAAAAAATGTTTTAGAGTTGGACACGACACCGATACTTGCAGATTAGATCCTTTAAAAACAGATAAAATCTACCGTAACAGTACTAGTTCCGAGAAGAAAGTTTTGAGAATACAAAGCACCAATGATCCGAATGAGAAATATTATAAAACTATTAATGTTAATCAGAATTCAATGTCCGCGTACGTTGATTTTGGTGCTGGAAGCAGTCTCATGCGAAGTTCTGATGCTCGGAATTTAGATCTTGCCAAGAATTTTGACCGCATTCCCATCTTAAGGGGATTTGGTCATTCTGCTATTCACCCGCATTTTAAATCGTTTGTTGATGTGAAAATTGACGATGTAGATAAGACAATCAAGGTTTTTGTTGTAGATGATACATTTTTAGAGACTGCGATTATGATAGGACAAAATTTCACAGAACTGCCGGGCATTACCGTCTTAAAAGATAATAATAAAAATACATTGATATTCTACGAAGCTCCGGTTTCTACAACTGATTGTGATAGGCAATTAAGACTTTTTGTAACTGAATCTGTATCCATTGCCCAGGGTGGCCTCGCACCCGTACCTGTTCATGTCGAAGATGTTTCCTTCACTGGAGATATTTTAGTGGAGGGATATAGTGCAACTGAGCCTGGGAGAGAGTACCGTGTACTCTCGGGAGCCTATAGTATATTCGAAGGTAAAGGCACGTTAGTACTATCAAATCTATCACAACATAACTTAGAGGTAGCTCCGAACACTATGATTGCGAGGTCGTTTCCTTTCATTGAAACTAAAACTTGTCCAGTGAATCGCATCCAAGTAGACGTATCAACCCTGGAACCTCTTAATACGTCTGATATTAAAATTGGCCAGGAATTAAGCGACAACAAAGTAGAGAGATTGCATGCGTTACTTCAGGAGTATCGCGATTGTTTTGCTGAAAAATTGAGTGAGCTAGGTTGCGCTGTAGATGTCGAAATGAAAATAGACCTTTTAGATGACAAACCAGTTGTATATCGCCCATACCGTCTGTCCTTCTCTGAACGGGAAAAGGTTCGAGAAACGATCGATGAGCTTTTGCGGAATGATATCATAGAAGAATCTAATTCAAACTATGCCAGTCCTATACTGATGGTCAAGAAAAAAACGGGTGACCAAAGGTTGTGCGTAGATTTTAGGGCTTTAAACCATAAAACCGTTAAAGACCGTTTCCCTCTACCGATTATCGATGACCAAATTACTAATTTGAGTGGCAATACTTATTTCACTACACTTGATCTCGCTTCAGGTTATTACCAGGTTTCCATGGCCCCTGAAAGTCGCCATTTAACTGGTTTCGTGACTCCGGATGGTCATTATCAATTTAAAAGAATGCCCTTTGGTTTGGCAAATGCGCCGGCTGTGTTTCAGCGGATGATTAATAAAATTCTGGGCAATAAGCGTTTTGAGTATGCATTAGCCTATTTAGACGATATCCTTATACCATCAAAAGATATCGATGAAATGTTTTCACGTCTGGAAAGTATACTCAAACTACTTAGAGAGTTTGGACTAACATTAAAGCTTAGTAAGTGTCGTTTTTTTGACACTTCCATTACTTACTTGGGTTACGATATATCATCCGCTGGAATACAACCCGGTGAGGCCAAAACAATGGCGGTCAAAGATTTTCCCACACCCCAAAATATACATGGTGTTAGGCAATTTCTTGGGCTTACCGGATATTTTCGCAAATTTATTAAAGGATATGGTGAAATCGCACATCCTCTAACTAATTTATTAAGGAAAAATGTACCTTGGCAATGGGGCGAGAAAGAAGCCCAAGCCTTTGCAGAATTAAAGGAAAAACTAGTCAGTAGGCCAGTTTTATCTCTTTATGACCCGAAACTCGAAACAGAAGTTCACACGGACGCGAGCGCGTTGGGTATAGGCGGGATATTAATGCAATGGCAATCAAACCCCAGGGTCTTGAAGCCCGTTGCTTATTTCAGCAGACAAACTGCACCTGAAGAAAAGCACCTGCACTCCTATGAGCTCGAAACACTGGCGGTTGTTTGCTCTTTAAAAAAATTTAGAGTATACCTACTGGGACTTTACTTCAAGGTCTTTACTGATTGCGCGGCATTGCGAACAACTTTAACTAAACGTGACCTTATACCGAGGATAGCGAGATGGTGGCTCCAATGAGTGAATGCACTAAGTAGGAATACGATCCTTCCCGCTGACTTGGATGATAACATCAGTAGTGTAACTGTGTATACTTTGGAAAAGGAAAGTTGGCTTTTGACTCTTCAATTAGCTGATCCTGATGTTTCACGGATTATAAAGATTTTGAAACCAGAGGTCGATGAAGATTTTACAGATATAAAAAAAAATTACGTTGTTAAAAATCATACGCTTTACAGAAAAGTGGATGACCGACTTTGTTTAGTAGTTCCCCGAAACGCCAGATGGCAAGTATGTAGGGCCAATCATGACGAAATAGGTCATTTAGGTTACGCTAAGACCCTAGAGAGAATTCAGGACACATATTGGTTCCCTAAATTACGAAGATTCGTAAAAAAATATATTGCGGCTTGTATAGAATGCGCCTACAACAAAGATAGCTCGAGTAGGCAAAAAGCTGGGTATCTTTATCCTATCGAGAAGGTAGAAATACCATTCCATACCATTCATATCGATCATCTTGGCCCTTTTGTTAAGAGCAGGAAAGGCAATACCCACATATTGACTATAGTAGATGGATTTTCTAAATACGTGTTTGTTAGGCCGGTGAGAGATACAAAATCAAAAAGCACGCTTGCGACTCTTGAGGCAATATTTTATGACTTTGGTCTTCCAGCTCGAATTATATCCGATCGCGGTACATCTTTTACGTCAACAGCCTTCAAAACGTTTTGCGAAAGACACGGAATAAAGCATATACTTAACGCAGTGGCTTGTCCCAGGGCCAATGGCCAAGCAGAGAGATTTAATCAGACAATACTACATTCTTTAGCAGCACAAAACTCTGATGGTCATGAACGGGACTGGGACAAGTGCCTGGGAAAAGTGCAATGGGGCATCAATAATACTGTGAATGCTACGACCCATAAAACGGCGACCGAAGCTTTGTTTGGTGTCAAAATGCGAGATGACCTAATAAATAAACTAGGTATTGACAATTGTCCATCTGATAGTAATTTACAGGAACTTAGACGGCAAATAAGCTCCAATATAGAACGTAATCAAAGTAAACAAAAGCTCAAGCATGATTCCAAACGAGTACCCGCAGTTGTGTATAATGTTGGTGACCTGGTGAAAATTTGTCGCAACAATTATAGCAATGATGGGAAAAGTACAAAGCTTCTGTCAAAGTTTGTAGGTCCATATAAGATAGATAAAATTCTAGGAAATGATAGGTATGTAATAAAAGACGTGCCCGGGTTTAACAAGAAGGGGAAGCCATATGAAACTGTAATCTCTGTAGATCGAATTAGACCGTGGATAAACATTAAAGCTCTGGAAGTACATAACAGCGATAGTGAAAATTCAACCAGTGAAAATGAAAAAAGCGAATAAAAATAAAAACATTTTTTTTGTTTCCTCTAAAGTAATATTTTTTTGTAGAGCTTTAATGGTTACCCCAATTAATTGTTTAACAATGAAACATGTTTTACCAAGAAATTTACGAATGTGATGATTTAGAAATTTAATTGCAATCTTAAATTATTGAACAAAAACAAAATGTTTAGATGAATTAATAATAATTATATCTTAATTGTTATTTTCCGTACCATCAGCTACTGCAATAATGTAAATAATGTCCATCTTATCCACTAACATGCATAATGTACTTTTGGCTTCATTTCATCGCTCTTAATTTTACATAGAAATAGAATTTATCTCAAACATTGAAGCATGCGAGTGGCTAAGATGAATAATTTAACAAATGTTACCCCTTACTAATGTACTATAATTATATCAAATTACTTTATATTATACGTACGTGCGCCAGAGGCAGCACGATGTCTGATGGCCGAATGTGATGATCTTGTTAAATAAAAGATAACCTAAGACTATTTTTTAGAAGTAGGGTAGGATTGTTTACAATCTTACC
Organism: Thaumatotibia leucotreta; assembly: GCA_025490895.1. Lineage (NCBI taxonomy): Eukaryota > Metazoa > Arthropoda > Insecta > Lepidoptera > Tortricidae > Thaumatotibia > Thaumatotibia leucotreta. Next base: position 464,631 of record JALPQI010030264.1, on the reverse strand, counting down.
CTAACACCTGACCTCCCACTTCATGAGTAGTGGGGTGTCGGGGTTAAAAGGAGGTGTCTGTACAGGTAAAAGAAAATGTTGTTGCAGCGTGAGTCCTGGACAGATACCTCTGACTACTACCTAGTACATAGAATCGCGTAGTATCTAGCATTGTGGACTCTAATGTAAATAATTTAGAAGAAGATAAGAGATTAAATAAATATACTTACTGTGGATTCCGGAGTTTTAATTAAACTAAATTAGACACTGAATCAATTAAGCAGTGGGAACAGCACTTAAACATGCTGGGCGATGACTTACCTACCTGGGAGCAATTACGTGAGTTTTTGGAGTACAGATTCAGGTCATTAGAGATGATTGACACTAACACGTCCCGCCCGGTACAGTCAGCTAAGCCTGTGGTTAAAGCTAAAACATTTCACATGGCTATCGAGAATAAAGTGAAGATGAGTGACGTCGAGTGTGCTAAATGTCATGAGACCCATCAGATTTATCACTGCAAACAATTTGGTTCTATGACGCCCAGGGAACGTCAAGATTTTGTGCAAAACAACAGATTGTGTTTTAACTGTCTGATGCCCACACATTCAGCGATAAAGTGTCGACAGTCATCGAGTTGTCGTAAATGCGGTAAAAGACACCGCACTTTGCTTCATTTCGAAAGAGAGCTTAAGGAGACCAGCCAGCAGGCGGGAGCTGCGAGCGAGGTTGCTGCGTCACCAGCGTCACCGAGTGTACCTCTACACGAGACACCGAGCACAGCACGAGGTGACACACATATTACAGCGGCGTTTTCGAGAGGTGCTCATCAACCTAATAATGTGCTACTCGCGACGGCTAGAGTTAAGGTATTTAATTCTTCTGGTTGTAAACAAACTATTAGAGCTTTAATTGATCAAGGAAGCATGGCTTCTTTTATTACTGAGTCAACTGTACTCGTACAATTACTAGGTCTTACACGTAAACCGGTCAGTGGTTTTGTGTCAGGTTTGGGGGATGGTTGTACTACGTTCAAATACACAGTTTCGCTTCGCGTGGAATCACGCCATAACCCAGCGAGTTTTATTGATGTATGTGCCTATGTATTGCATTCTGTAACAACTTATCTTCCACTTAAGAAGCTTAGCGCGCCTGAGTGGTCAGACATTGGCGACTTACCGCTGGCAGATTCGTCGTATACCATACCAGGTAAGATTGACATTCTTCTAGGTGCTGACGTGTATGGAAAAATAATACTCGAGGGCCTGATCAAGCAATCAGAGGACAGCCTGGTGGCTCAAAATACTATTTTTGGTTGGATTTGGTCTGGACCAACAGTGAAAGGATCTGATTCTGACGTGAGTACTAAGTTTACTAGTATGCATGTTTATATCGAGGAAGATGAGATGTTGAAAAGATTTTGGGAGATGGAGAACGAGCCTAATATGATTCAGAGAGAAATGACAAAGAGCGAGAGACAATGTGAAGAGTTTTTTAACTTAACGACTACGAGAGATGACGAAGGAAGACTAGTAGTAAGACTACCATTCAAAACTGAGGATCCTAAGTGTCAATATGGCAATTCTAAGGAAATAGCTATCAAGAGATTAGAGATTTTAGAGAGAAAATTAATGAGAGAACCAAACCTTCGAGAAGAGTACAACAAGGTCATGAGAGAATACCTGAGTCTAAATCATATGAGAGCCTTAAGCGAGCAAGAGATAGAGAATCCAAGAGCAGTGTATTTAGCGCATCACGCTGTAATTAGGGAAGACAAGGAGACAACTAAGGTAAGAATTGTATATGACGCGTCGAGTAAGGGAGACAACAACGTCTCTCTAAACGATGACCTCCTTGTCGGACCAAAACTGCAACAAGACCTGAGACATATTTTAATGAGAGTTAGGAGTCACAAGATCTGCCTTATTGCAGATATAATCAAAATGTACAGGATGGTTCGCGTAGCTGAGGAAGACACCGATTTTCAGAGAATCGTTTGGCGGTTCACATCAGATAGGTCAGAGCCCATACAACACTACAAGCTATTGAGACTAACATTTGGGACAGCTTGCGCGCCTTACTTGGCCGTTAAGTCATTACAGAGGCTTGCAGAGTTAGAAGAGGATAAGTATCCATTAGCTTCAAGAATAACAAGACAAGACTTTTATATGGATGACCTTATAACTGGAGCTGAAACTGAAACTGAGGCATTAAAAATATTTGACGAGATGAACGGTTTGATGAGATCTGGTGGATTCGAACTACAAAAATGGAACTCAAATTCTAAAACATTACTTATGAAGATTGCAGGAAGTCAAGAGTTGGATAACCAGACAGTGCATATAAAACTGAATAAGACAATTAAGGTTCTTGGAGTGATTTGGAACAGAGACACTGATAACTTTGAATATACCCTAAATTTATCTGAAGTTAAAGAACCAATCACTAAAAGGAAAGTGCTGTCTGATGTTGCAAGGCTATACGATCCCCTGGGATGGATTGGTCCTATTGTAGTGGTTGCTAAAATGTTCATCCAAAAGCTGTGGAGGTCGGGTCTAGAATGGGATAGTCCGTTGACAGATGAGCTTTTAAGTGAGTGGCTTTCATTCAGAGAGGACTTGGTCGAACTGAAGCAAGTGAAAATACCAAGATGGTTGAATGCTATACCGAGCTCTAAGATCGAATTACACGTATTTTCAGATGCTTCGAGGTTAGCCTTTGCAGCAGCAGTCTATGTTCGAGTTATAGACGAATTAAACAATGTACATGTACACTTGGTAACAGCCAAAACAAAGGTGGCTCCCTCAGAGAGAGAAATTTCAATTCCCAGACTTGAACTATGTGCAGCAGCCTTAGCAGCCAAACTTATATTTGAAGTCGCTCAGGTAATGGAGGTACCTAAGGAGAATCTTCATGGCTGGACAGACAGTACAATAGTTCTTGCTTGGCTTAAAGGTGGTTCAGCCCGTTGGACTACCTTTGTAAGCAATCGAGTGTCCACGATATTAAACATCCTGGACTATGAGCAGTGGAGTCATGTAGCAACTGAGTTTAATGCAGCAGATTGTGCGTCACGTGGTTTGCGTGCAAATGACTTAATAGATCATCCATTATGGTGGAGAGGCCCACAGTGGCTAGCACAACCTGACTTTGAGAAAACCACCACTGTAATAGAGGATACACAAGAGGAGGAAAGAATTTCGTCTTTCACTGTTTTAACCAATATTGAGGAAGAACCCACGATTTGGTCAAGGTTTTCGTCTTTATCGAGATTGTTAAAAGTCATTTCATACTGTAGAAGAATATTAAATCTAAAATTGCCTAAAATAGAAAGAGTTAATTTACCAAATTTTATAACTACAGAAGAAATTAATAATACTTTGCTTTCGTGTATTAATCAAGTTCAAGAGCAAGTATTTTCTCAAGAGATAAAACAGTTAAAGAGCAAAAGAGAGGTACTTAAAAAGAGTAGTCTTCGAACTCTTTGTCCTTTTTTGGACAAAAATGGGACACTAAGAGTGAGTGGACGAATAACACAATCGGACGCAAGTTATGATACTAGACATCCAGTGATTATGCCTAGTAAAAATCATTTTACTACGCTTCTAATTATTGATGCTCATCATCGTACCTTGCATGGCGGTCCTCAATTAATGCTAAACTTCTTAAGATCAAAATATTGGATATTGCAAGCAAAGGATCGTATCAAGAAGATTTACAGAGAATGTGTCAAGTGTTTGAGATATTCGAACAAGAAGTCTATTCCGCTCATGGGACTTCTGCCTGAAGCGAGACTCAAACCCAGTAAGCCTTTTAAATCTACAGGGGTCGATTACTGTGGTCCTGTTAATATAAGATTTTCACCAGGAAGAGGAGCCAAGTCATTCAAGGGCTACATATGTCTTTTTGTGTGTATGGTTACCCGTGCGATACATCTCGAAGCAGTTACAGATTTGACCGCCAAGGGTTTTATCGCAGCTTTTCGGCGTTTTACTGCTAGGAGAGGTCACTGTCAAGACTTGTTCAGTGACAATGGCACCAATTTTATTGGGGCTGACAGAGAGATGAGAGATATGTTTAACCGTACCAAATCATCGTTACCTGATGATATAGCAACCTTACTTACGTTAGAGCACACGACTTGGCACTTCATCCCTCCGTACGCTCCGAATTTCGGCGGTCTATGGGAAGCTGGAGTTCGCAGCACCAAGGGACATCTAAAAAAGGTAATAGGGAACAGTACACTTACCTATGAAGAGATGGCGACAGTCCTGGCGCAAGTGGAAGCGTGTTTGAATTCGCGTCCTTTATCGTTACTAAGCGATGATCCAAACGACCGCCTCCCCTTGACACCAGGTCACTTTCTGGTAGGTGAACCATTGTTAAATATAGCCGATGAGTATAATCCCGATTGTAATGTCATTGGTTTAGATAGATGGCGCTTAACGCAGAAGATTGTATCAGATTTTTGGAAAAGGTGGTACAAAGAATATTTAGTTACCCTTAACCAGAGATATAAATGGAATTCTAATTGTACTACTGAACCTGAAATCAATGATATTGTTATTTTGAAAGAGGATAATGTACCTCCTGCTAAATGGATTTTAGGTAAGATCATACAAAAACATACGGGACCTGATAATATAACTAGAGTTGTCACTGTTCAATGTAAATCAGGAACTTTCAAGCGTCCCGTTAGTAAGCTTTGTGTAATAACTAAGTGATTATTGCATAACTTAAATGTTTTCTAATTTAAAGTATTATTAGGCTTAGATAAATGCTTGTTTTACGAGTACTATTGTGTAGATTTTACCATGTAATTTAAGAACTATGTTCTTGGCGGGCGGGATGTCCAATTTAGTTTAGGTATTTCGGTACTTACGCTATACGTGCGAGTGCATACCTAGTTAAGTAGTTATGTATATAGATATACAGTCCACATTCGAAGGTGTTTGTTAGTATAGAATAAAGATTCGTAAAGAGAACACGTTGTTTGAGTTCAAAAATCCCGGTAAACCAAAATCATCCTTAACGCGCTAACAGCCTGTACCTTAAATATAGTTTTCGTTTATTTGTACATGCTCGTCGTAGGCCTTTCGTAAGCCACTTGTAGTTATTACACTGATGATTTACTTTTACACAAATATATGGAAAACATAAATCATTGAATAAACATATCGTTTCATGAAATTCGTGGTATGCTTCATTGACTGTACTTGTATTGAGTACCTCTGAGAAAGACAACGCAGCAATCCAATTATGGAATTTACGTAAATTCTCACGACTGTAATCTCTCCTTTTTATGTAGTACGGTGTTGGTTTGGCTACACTTTTTACGGGAAAAGTGACAAATTGGGCAGTCTCATGGTCCGATAAAGCAAGAGGTAAGATTTCAGGAAAAAAATCTTAACCTTAGTCGCTATTTGATCGAGACATGATTCCCCTCTCGTTGGACCGTTTATATGCAATTGATAATTGTAGTTATGTAAAAGTGTAATAAGTTTTGATATACTATAATCTATTTTTAGAATATTATAATTCCACTCCCCACATAGCACAATTTCGATTTTTTTAATCCAAAGTGATGCAAGAGGGCCTAAAAGTGAAGCAGGAATTGCTCTTTATTAGTATTTTTAGGAATGCGATAAATGTTAACTATTATGAGTTTATGGTCTGGAATTTCAATGCCACTACATTCGAAAACAGTTGGAATACTGAGGTCAGCACAGATTTGTAAGGGTTTGAATTTAACATCCTGTTTAACTAGTATACAAGAACCTTGGTTCTTACGGGTAAATGAGCTAGCTAACTTATATCCACTGATTTTTAGGTTGTTCTCATCACCTTTTCGAATGAAAGTCTCACATAAGCAGAGAACATCCACCTGCTTATTGTTCTTCATTAGTTCTAGTAGAGTAGCTTCAATAAGATCCAATTTATTTAAAACCCCCTGTATATTTTGGTGCATAATGGTAAAATTATTAGTCTTCACGAAAAAAACTGCGCTCAGGACTGTTTTTGGGAACTGTTTCGGGTTCTGAGTTAACGGACGATATTGTTTGTATTATTTTAAACAGGTCCTTAAATATAACCTCTATACCTCGTCTGTTGATAATTCCATTACTAACTGTAAACATGTAGTTTTTATACGTTAAATTTAAATTAGAATCTAGCAAGTAGGCATACTCATGTGTCTGATTGTCAAGATATAACAGATTGTTAAATATTTCTATTCTTTTGTTACAAAGGTTTGCATAATTATTTAGTACAAACGTAGGCAAACATATAATGACATTAGTGTGTTCGACTTTTTGGATCTGCTCTCTTATAAATACTATTAATTTGTGATAGTTAGTAGAGACTCTAAAATCGATTTCCCCAACAAAAATTACACAATAGTCCTTATAATTAAAACCTTTGAGTTTTGTTTCGAGTCCTTGAAAAAGTTGCTCTGCGCCTCCCCCGAATATTCGGTAGTGACATAACTTCATCTCGTCGTCAAAAGTTCGTTCCGCTGTTTGCATAGCCGCTACTAGCGATGCACATGCGTGGTTTAGTCTCTGGAACGGGATCTAATGGCGAGTCTATTAAGTCTAGTCTCTGACTAGAGTCACTGATTATTTCTTTACTGTCGCCTGTAAGTGACGTTTGCGTTTCATCAAGTCTGGCTTTATTGACATCTGTTAGTCTCGATCGATTTAATCTTGGCTTTTTCTTTTTAGACTTTTTGGTACTTGCAGTTTTTGACAAAGGTGACATATTTCCCGTGGGTATGCACATGGTTGTCAGTTTTATTTTATTTTATTTTATTTTATTTTATTGGCACACTAAACAGATTAACATTCAATACATCACAATATAACAATAAATAATAGGTTTTACATTAAAATGTCATCCGAAATAAGCATGCACAGCAAGATTTACTACAAACTATGAGCAAAAATTATCCTAAAACTATACTTATAGTGCAAAATTGTAATTAATGATTTCGATAAAAATGTCAAGCAAACACTAAAATTAAAATTAAACACTAAAATTAAAATAAAATACTAATTATCAAATATTATCAAGAGCTTCAACGATCTGCCTCCTGAATACCGCAAGCCGTGAATCAAAAATGTCAATTTGTCTACTCCTCGATACTAGATCATCGTACTGACGACACATTCTGACAATCGGATTGTAGAATGAGGTGTTATTCCTATAAACTTGAAGTGCAAAAGTTTTAGGAGCACGGGATCTAAATCGAGGAGTGTTGAACGTGACTAGGGACAATAAGCTAGGTGAGTCGACATTATGATGAAGAAGTTTATGGAGAAACAATAAGTCCTGTAGGCGACGTCGTGATTCCAGTTTAAACAGGCCAAATGTGTGTAGTCGTTGTTCGTAACTATGATGTATGAGATCACGTTTGTACCTGTAGGCGATGACTCTAAGGCACTTTTTCTGAATCCGTTCAATAGAGTTACTATGTACAAAATAGTGAGGAGACCAGACTATGCAGCCATATTCTAGCACACTACGAACCAGGCTCAGAAATAGACAGAGTAAGCTGGTTGGTTTTTTAAAATCCTTGGTGATACGAAGGATGAAACCTAACATTTGGTTACCTTTTTTCGTTACGTATTCGTAATGAAACCTAAAATTAAGTTGCTCATCGAACCAAATTCCGAGGTCTTTTGCCAGTGTCCTACGTTCAAGCTTCTGGTCGACCAGTTTATAATCATATAATGTTTTTTGTTTTTTATTAGAAAAAGATATCACATAACATTTTGAGACATTTAAGAACATTCTATTGTTTATACACCAATCTGATATGGTCGTAAGGTCTTTTTGAAGCTGAATGCAGTCATCGACATTGTTAACCCTGGTGTACACCTTTAGGTCGTCAGCATAGAGAAGTGAAGGACAGCAGATACTCTCCGCCAAGTCATTTATAAAGATGACAAATAGCAATGGCCCTAAATGCGAGCCTTGAGGTACTCCTGAGGTTATGGGTGCAGGATCCGATAAAGAACCATTGATGGCTACAAGTTGGCTCCTATTGTTTAAGTAAGAACTTACCCACCTATACAAATTGCCATGAATACCGTAGAACTTATGTTTACGGCAAAGTATACCATGATCCACCTTATCGAAAGCCTTCGAAAAGTCTGTATAAATCGCATCCACTTGTCCTCTACATGCAAAACTGGTACACAGAAAGTTTTTATACTCCAAAAGGTTAGTGATAGTTGACCTATTTCCAACAAAACCGTGCTGCCTTTCTGAGAAAAATACCCTAAAGTGATCATATAGATGTGTATAAACTAAGGACTCAAATAGTTTCGCCATACATGATAGAATGCTTATGGGTCTATAATTTTCGCAACGTGATTTATCTCCTGATTTGTGTATAGGAACAATATAGGCCACTTTCCACACCGTCGGGAATATTCCAGTCTGCAGGGATTTATTAAATATCAGACTTAATGGTAGACTAAGCTCTCTAGCGCATGATATAACAAATGAAGGTGGAATCCCATCCGGACCAGGACCTTTACTTTTATCTAGAGATTTAATTTTTTTAACAATAGTATCCGCTGAAATACAAACGTTGCATAGTGACTTATTTATTAAATTGCAGTTATTCATAAAAGAGAGACAGGAGCTAGATGAAGAAGCAGAAGAAGGTTCAAAGACGGATTGGAAATAAGAAGAGAAAAGATTACATATGGCTGGACAGTTGGATGCTGAATAATGCTCATGTGTCATACGTTGCGGAATCGTTGAATGGCAGTTTCTTTATTTTCAGTTCATACTCCTGAATTTTTCTTTTAAGACAGTGGTTTTCGGCAGAGTCGTATTTTTCTTGAAGTAGAGTCAGTTTATTTTGTAGAGATTCAAGCAAGAACGGACTGTTTACTGCTTCTGGACAACTTCTATTTAACCTAGAATCGGCTTCTATGCTGGAATTGTCATCATCATACGATTCGACTCCCTCTGATTCCTCTATTTCCGATGAAAATGAACCAGATGATTCATCTTTGGAGTCATTAATGGTGAAATTATTTTTCCGATACGTTATTTTTTTCTCGCCAGAAGATGTTAATTGCAAATTCGTAGTGATCACATGGTTGTCTAGATTTTCTTCGGTAAGTAAATGTTCTTTTAGTAATTGATTTTTAGAAGTATGTGTCGTTGGAAAAGAGTTTTCTGTAATATCTTCATTAGGAATATCAAGATTCATATGTAAGGCCGTTTCAGATATCGGATCGGATGGTATGGTATCAGATATCGGATCTGATGGTGTGGTATTTTCTTCGGTAAGTAAATGTTCTTTTAGTAATTGATTTTTAGAAGTATGTGCCGTTGGAAAAGAGTTTTCTGTAATATCTTCATTAGGAATATCAAGATTCATATGTAAGGCCGTTTCAGATATCGGATCGGATGGTATGGTATCAGATATCGGATCTGATGGTGTGGTATCATTTTTGTCAGCTTGGGTAACAGTAGTATCTGTATTTTGTTGTCCATCAAAAGCTATCGATTCTGCGTTCGGAGTAGAGCAATCAACTGAAAGATCATTATACAACGTATAATAGGCAAGTCTTCTGGTATTACAGATGTAGGCTCCAACGTTGTAGTGATATGTTCTTTATTTTTGTGTTGCGAACTTGTACAATAATAATTATTTTTGTTTAATATTATGGTCCTTTATTTATTTCTGTCTTTATAAAAATGTCTATAATAATCTTTTTTTTTTTTATGTAATACATTCTTTAATGCATGTTATTTTAATAAGATGTATTATTATACTGTTTTGAAAAAATAAGTCGACCTGAGTTTCTTACTGGTTCTTCTCAGGAACGGCGTAGGGTTTGAACCAGTAGTAGATTTTTTTTCTCTCATGTCAGACGATTCGAAAGTGCTTATTAATAAGCTTACTTGAATAAAGAATAGTTTGACTTTGACTTTGACTTTGACTTAGGAGAGCAGCTGTCTAAACCATCATTAGATATGGGTTTCGGGTATTTTGATGATGACTCTTTTGGCGTAGACGAGTTTTTAATTGTTTTTCTAGCTGTTATAATAGACGATTGGCTTGCTAGTCGAGCTTGGTGATTTACAAATGTACAACTTGCACTTCCAACTTTGTCTCTTTCTTCGGTCCATTAAATTAAACACTTTTTTTAATAAATGTATGAGAATGACAGATTCGTACAAAAAGTCACGTGTTCTTTTCCATACATTATTATGGTCACGTGATTTATCGCTTATTCTATACGATTGCAGAATGACATCTTGGCTAGGCCTGTATACGGGTGGCGCAGGACCGATTTGTGGCAATCTTTGGGGGAGGCTTATAATGTTCAGCAGTGGACGTTTTCGGCTTATATTGTAATGACAATGATGAACTTCGATAATCGTGAATTTCAGGAATCTGTCTTTGTCACTCTAACGAAGGCGTCATCGGTGTAACTGAGACCGATGCCAGAAATTTTGAAATTCGTGGTAGGGCCACAAGGAGCCAAACGAGCAGACGGATCCCTTGTTGGTAAGCTACTATTACCGTCCATGTACCAGCAACCCTAGCTGGTTCACAAGTGCATTGCTGTTACAGTCAACCTACTACAACTCTAGAAGTATGATGTTCACCCAACTTACGATTAAAAGAAAATTTGCTCTGCGTATTACTAGAGGCAGATCGTATCAAATACGAATTGCCTGAAGGGCGAAAGAGATACATTTCTGATTCTTCAGCATATAATACTTAAGTACTGTAGTTAAATGCGGTAATTTAAAGTTTGGTTTGAGTTGGTTCAAATCTGTAACAACTAAAAGTAAAACAACGAATAATCAACTGAGTGAAAATTATACGGGGAATATGCTGTAAAAGTTTGTCGATTAATGTTTTGTGCTGTAAATTTTAAGGGTAATGTTTTGTGCTGCAAAAAATCTAGTGGCTTCTAAGACCTCAACCTATCAGTAGTACTAGATGTGATAAAATCAACTGTTGCAAAACAAATGCCTAAAGATGGACGGAAAGATGGAATGAGCGAATTTTCATTATATACCCCACTCTACGAAATTCGTTCGTTACACAAAACGCGATTCGCTGAAATTCGTTGATTTCGTAGAGTGGGGGATAGAATGAGCATTCGCTCGTTTGGTCTAAATCCAGCTTAACTACTAGCTTCATTAAAATAAAAAGTCAGCGTACATCTTTGGGTCCTTGTCTAACACTGGTGCCGTCACTCCTAACCTGTCCTAGTTTTTATGTGTTTTGTAGTTTGTACTAAGCACCTACACTGTATACCGTATTTAAGGTAAAATGTCGAGTGCTACCATTCGCTAACAAACTGTCAAATATGTGTAATGCTTTACGGTGTATTGTGTATTAACAAAATAAAAAAAAATACATGTACGACCACCGCCCAGTTAGTTATATTACATGCAAAATTTAAGGGCTAGTGCAATGATGTACATAAATATTTTAGATACATTTATAACCGAAACGTGGATCAAATTCTACTTCGACCTCATTCTATATCATAGCTAACCCTTAAACCTTAAATCTCACTAGAGTGATTCTTGATTGAAAGCTATCTAGTTTTCACGAAGCCTATAATCTGTGGATTATTTACGAAACTTATTTCACATTAATTCGATTAGTTTTATTCAATGATACCCCACAAGGGTATTGTCAATCCTAATATAAAATAAAGTCAGTGTCTTTGACGTAGGACTATTAAATATTTACGCAATACTTAGATTGTACACAATATACAGCTGGGTAGTAGAACCTCGATTATCCAAACCTGAATTACCTGTAGCTGTAAAGTATTTGGATACGCACAATGAAACCACCATAGTTAATCCAAGACTGATTTATTATTTTCACATTCCGTTCGAACCTACCCTACATCTTCAACTACCCACATACATAATATACATATATATTGACAACTCCCCTTTAAAAAAATAGAAACAAATAGTACAATGTTGCCTAATATAATTAATCTTGAAGTTGTGAGTTCATATTGGGCCAAAACATAATATCGCGCGCTCTAAGCTTACATTTATCTATCCCTAGGTGGCTACTATGCGCACGCTGCATCATTTCGAGTCTCATGCATTTAGGTATAACTACACGATTTCCCCTCCAAACAATTCCATAGGCTACTGTTAGTTCACTCTGATATGGATATAATCTCTCAGGTTTTAACAGGTCACTAATATCTTTTTTCTGGACTGGCCATCCTTTTTTTATGACTTTAGTTAGCTCTTTTAATTCAACATCGGCCTGCGTACATTTCTGTATTTGAAGAAAATGCGTATCGGTTAGCGGGTTGCTCGACGAGATCGCACACACTTGCGCGCGCACATCGAGATCGCCTGCCTGTGTGTTGTCGTTAGCGTCTGCGCTCGCCTGCACTGCCCGAGACAATGCATCCGCTATATATAAGTACCTACCGGGTTTATATACCAGATTAAAAGTGTACGGTTGTAATCTCAGCAACATCCTTTGCAACCGAGCAGGTGTGTTAACTAACGGTTTTTTAATTATGCTAACTAATGGTTTGTGATCAGTTTCAATCGTAACATCACTTTTACCGTATATATAGGTATAAAACCTCTCGCAAGCAAACACGCATGCGTATAATTCCTTCTCTATCTGTGCATAGGCTTGCTCTGTTTTCGTAAGTGATTTAGATACATAACAAACGGGCAAACCATTTTGAAGTAGACACCCGCCGAGTCCGTTTTTACTTGCGTCTACGGAAATAGTAACCGGTTTGTTAACATCATAATATTGCAATACAGGAGGACTGCTAAGACATGTCTTTAAAGCGTTAAAACACCGATCATGTCTCGACTCCCAGTGCCAGTGTATGTCTTTCTTTAACAGTTCGCGTAATATATAGGTTTTCTCGGATAGATTAGGTATAAAGTTACCGACATATGTCACTAACCCTAAAAACCTCTCCAAATCTTTGACACTGGCCGGAGTAGGCATGTTACGAATTGCACTAGCGCGTGAGTCATCGGGGCACACTCCGTGTTGCGTAATTTTATGGCCCAAGTATTTTATCTCCGATAAGCCTATCTTGCACTTGTCTCTGTTTAATTTTATATTAATTTCCCTACATCTTTGTAATACTTTTCTTAACCTTATATCCTGTAATGACTTAGTATCAGCGTAAATCAATAGGTCATCAACAAATAGTTTTACTCCTTCTATGTCGTCGAAATGTTCGTATAATTTTCTGTGAAAAATTTCGGACGCAGAGGAAATACCATATGGCATGCGAAGAAATTTATACCTACCAAAGGCGGTGTTAAATGTGCAAAGGTCACTACTAGCTTGGCTCAGTTTTACCTGCTAAAATCCCTGCTTGGCGTCAAGCGTACTGAAGTACTTTGCCCCCGTAAGGCTCGAAGTAATCTCGTCTAAAGTAGGTAATTTGAAATGTTCACGCTTTATAACTTTATTTAAATCCTTCGGGTCAAGGCATATTCGTAAGTCTCCGTTAGGTTTTTTGACAACTGTCATGCTATTAACCCAATCAGTGGGTCCTTCGACTTTAACGATTATACCTTGATCCTGCATTTCCTTTAATTTGCTTTTTACTTGTTCTTTTAAAACAATTGGCAATTTTCTCGGAGCATGAATTACGGGCTGAGCATGGTCTTGTAACTGTATTCTATATTCCCCTGGCAGACAACCCATGCCTTCGAAAACATCAGGGTATTCGTCCAATATAGACGGCTTATTATTTGACCCACTTATACTAGACACCGCGTGGACCCTTTGTATTAAGCACAGTTCTTTACAAGAGTATTTGCCAATTATCGGTTCAGACTTAACCTTTGCTACTATAAACTCTAAAATGTAAGTATTACCTTTATAAATCACTTTTAAATTGCATTTACCCACTACAGGTATAGAATCTCCAGAATAGGCATGTATCTTCGCTGAAGTTGAACAAAGGGACTGTTTTTCTATTCCTAATGACTTTAAACACCTCTCTGGCAAAACATTCACATCAGCTCCCGTGTCCATTTTAAACAATATTTTATTATTATTTATGGATAAACTAATAGACCACTCATCATCATAATTTAATTTATTATTTACCTCATCGGTGGATTCCCCTCTTATTTCATACACGCGACACATTTTCGAGTAGTGATTTCTTCCATGGCACCTGCCACACAGTTGCCCAAACGCCGGACACTGGAATCTTCTATGTGTGGAGCCGCACCTCGAACAGCTATGGCCGCCAGTCCTTCTCGGCTGTGACGACCGCTGCCACTTGCCACGCGTGGCCGACAGGTCGTTCTGCCCGCCCGCCGCCGGCGAGCGCGCCGCGCCGGGCCGCCCGCCGCGCCACGACCCGCGGCGGCGCCCGCGCCCGTGCGCGCTGACGGCATGCACGACCTGCTCGCCTACGTCCTCGAACTCTCGTCGAGAACAACAGCTCGTATGTGCTCGGTGTTCCATCGCGCCTCTTCTTTCTTGAGATTTTATTTCGTGTACATGATGTTCTGCATTCTCTTGCTTTATGTGACCAGCCTGAGCACGAGATATTTCTGCTAGTCTGCATATTTCTACAGCTTTTTGTAGCGTTAAATCGGTCTCTCGTAAGAGTCTTTCCCGCAGGTTCACTTCCTGAATACCACATATCAGTCTGTCCCTTACAAGGTCACTACACAAGTCCTTAAAGTCGCACTTTCCCGCCATTTTATTAAGTTCGAAAACGTATTGTTCGATCGATTCAAACTCGAGCTGATTGCGCGTAAAGAACTTGTGTCTTTCTACGGCAAGGTTTTTCTTTGGGAGAAAAAAATCGTCAAACTTCTTCAATAATTCGTCTACTGTTTTACTTTCTCCTTGAAACTGGTCGTATACCTCGCGACATTTGTCACCGATCACATGTAGTAATATGTTAATCTGCACCTTAGGATCCTTTTTAGAAATTTCGCAAGCCTCATAATAAATTAGAAAAGCTTTCTTCCACTTCTCCCATTCTTTGCACAAATTTCCCGACGTAACATTCACTAAATTGTTCTCAAATTTGAACGGTAATGGCGGATGTAATACAGATTCCATTGCATCAGACAAAAGAATCTCACTCACGCATAAACGGCACCACTAAAGTTAGCTTGTTAATGTTTATATTTTATTTTTTACTTTATGTTAGTCCATAATATATTTTCATGAAATTCCGAGCTATTTCCGGCTGCGCCATGTAAAGTATTTGGATACGCACAATGAAACCACCATAGTTAATCCAAGACTGATTTATTATTTTCACATTCCGTTCGAACCTACCCTACATCTTCAACTACCCACATACATAATATACATATATATTGACAGTAGCCGTACCTACCATGACTTTGCCAGCATCGGTAATGTAGGGACACATATGTAATGAATAATATGCTGACATAGCAATCGAGGTGCAGGCCGCGAGGCGCGGGCAGCGTCAGTTAGCCCCCGCTTAGCGACTTGCCCGGTTCACTCCCAATTCCCAGTCCCAAGGGACATAGTAGAATCACTCATTAAGTAAATTCTTATTTTGTGCTAAATTGACCTTCTGATTTGACCTTGTGAAGTTGTGATACAATAAACTATCGTTTCCTACAATCAGTGACTTTAAATTAATATTCCACCAGTTTCGTTATATCCTACAGTCAGTAATTCTAAAGTAGTAATCCTACAGTAACGTTAGGTTTAGGTTTTACTCGATACGTAAAGCACTACTGAACATGGCAGTGCTTGGATCAATCACTCAAGTATCCGAACGATGGCGCATGCATTTGGTAACGAATTCGTTTTAACAAGCTTGATACCTACGAGCTACGCTGCCGGCGTCTTTCCGCTCACTCTGCGCGAGGTACCTATAGGTATAAGTTTCGAGCATGTGGAATAATGTTAGTCCGCGACACATTTTAATAAAAGTAATATAAAATTTGCATAGATTTTATCCATTTACGCCGATATTTACAGGTAATTTGAGGTCAAAATTTTTGGCAATAGTTTAAGAATGATTCTAAAATGAGTGTTTATTTCTTTAAATAAATGTTTCGATTATTCCAACTATTTATTCTTTGAACTTGTTTCGTTAAAATTAGTTCGGATAGTTGAGGTTCTACTGTATTTCAAATAAATACTGTCAATAAATAATGTGTAACCTTGTAATTGCGAGATTTCTCTCTACTCAACCTAGGTCATGATTATATAAATACAGGAGACCTAGATCTCGATAGATAACCATGCGCTAGTCATTTGATAAATTTGATATGCGATACTGACTGAGCTGAAATTTTGTATAGGTATTCAGACGGGGTATAGCAAAAGTCATATAGACCATCTTTTACTGACCCTGACAATCTTTTACAAAAATGTATGAAATATTTTTTTATTTCGGGGGTAGAAAGAGTTCATATTTTAAGGACAAACGGGTCTTAATCACGTAAACTTACGTTTAATTATATCCTGACGTTTCGGGCATGTCTGCCTGCGACCACGGGTGTAACGTCATGCCCGAAACGTCAGGATATAATTCAACGTAAGTTTACGCGATTAAGACCCTGGTCTTTAAAATATGAGTGATAATCGTGAGAGTTTAAATCAATATAATATGTAGTAAGAGTTGCTCAATATAACTTACACAATACACATATATTATGGGGTACCTATCTAAGGTATCTGGGTGGTTAACAATCTTTGGATGTAAGTATATAGGTAAGTCGAATGACAATGCAATTTAACAAAAACCTGGAGCATGAGCTGGAGGCATGGAGGTAATGGGATGAGTACAAATATGTCCCAGTGCACTTTAATTGTATTGTGTAATAAGAAGAGTTGCAACATGTTTATAAGAGGATTCTTCCGATACATATTCTTGCACTTGACTGTACAGTCGACGTCAAAGATATCGTTTCGGTTTAAGTACCAAAAATATATTTACACGACCTTAACATCAAGGCAATAAAGTCGTGTAAATATATTTTTGGCACCTAATCCGTAACGATATCTTTGACGTCGACTGTACAAGATGAAATACGTAACCTAACCAAGAATAAAAAATTGTGTCAAGTAAGTAATGCTCATATTTAATGAATTAATTTAATTAAGCGGATTGGCAGTGTGTCCATCATTAATCTACTATGCCTAAATAAATGGTAGAGGCACTTCAATCCCTTAATCGACACTTACATGATATCGTAATCGTGGCGTAATCGTGGCTTTCACAAAAACCGCAACAAAACTTTAAAAAATGTATTTGGCTTATAAATAAAAGTAAATCAGTTTAATTCACTAAAACAAGCCCTATTCCAAAACCCTATTGATCTGACTTAAGCAATCGTGACAGGCTTAGGGTCTAACATCACAGCTTCGACAAGTTTCTGTTATTTTAGGTAAAGCAAAGCCTTCGTTGTCTGTTTAGACTTATAGACTTTCGGCTGAATCTTAACTGAATTAATCAGTTAAGAACTTAAGTACCTACCTACTTAATAGTTTGTTAAGTTAACGCTTAAACGGCGACGGTGATTTTCAATTTTCGATAATTTTCCTTTCAAGTAAACATGAATTCAGTAATTACCACGATTAAATGTCAAACTCGAAACATAAAATAAAAAATCATCATCACGTTGGTAAACTCGCTATTTGGTGTTTGACATATTTTTTCGTAATACCTATATATTTATATACTGTGTAAACAAAAGAAAATTGATACCTACTTTTTTCGGCGATTACCTAATATAAAGTCAAACTCAGACGATTTTCTATTAAATTATAGCAACAAGCACTTTAGAGCACAATATTTAAAAAGTATAATTTTTTTTAAGGGATTCAGATTTTTTGAACTCCATTGAAAACCGCCCTTTTACTAGGGGACGATACATTATATGTATGTATCAGATAAATACAAATACATAGTTCAATATTTAGAAAACAACTATGACTAAGAACCTGATATATTTGTAAGAGTAGCCCTCACTGGGACTCGAACCTAGGACCTTCAGCTTCGCAAGTCACTGCTAACTATGGCCATCAAATATTTAGAGGTTATTCTTTAAATTGTAGAAGTCGTATGTTCTTCCGCGCGTTCCCATACAATTTTAAATATGGCTGCCAATGTCAAGACGCCATTGATTGTCAAAATAGGACTTTGTTAGGCTCGGAAGAGTTTTGGTTTTCCGTGATCTAAAGCCATACAAAAGGAGCATGTTGTGATGTTTTGCGACATTTATCTCCAGTTTTCTACATTAGTGGTTGTATCTGACATTCATATTATAATTATAATTCACAATTGAATATTATATTGCTGCTTAGAATATAATAGTATAAATGTTACGTTAATTTTTTTAAACGTATTTTGACTTTTGATATTAGTGTCTTATTTTGGTGAAAATTAAAAGGTAAGTATGTTTTTTTTTGTTTAATAGGTCTATAATAATTCGTCATATTTTACTGCAAATCGGTCGTATCTTTTTTTGCCGTAGACAGAGCGCAGCCTCAATATAACAAGGTTTTATGTTGTATTTTTGTCACCTTGGAATTCGATGTCACACGTCACTCTGATCTTTAGTTCAGATTTAATTACCCCGAAAATGTAATACAGAATCCTGTAATTATTGAAGTAGCGAGAGTGAAACCTTCGTTGCAAAGGGTCTACTCATGAGACACCTCTGGATGTTTAGCCATGTTCCCACGGTAACACTTAGTAGCATATTGTAGTTTTCCCTCTCTGTCACCCTTTGATATTAGTACCTACGACAAAGACAGTTAGGTACCTTTCGATTACGATTGACGATTAAGCGTTAGCGATTGGCAACTTGGCTAAGCACCCTGGAATTACATTATGTCAAACGTGTCCATTTACAAGCACGCTCATGTATACCTACTTTTACCACGCAAACTACGTACAGCTACTTTAGAAAAGTTTGTTTAAATAGATACAATAATAAATGTAGGTAATTGAACGTCATATATCACCCCAGAGGCAAAATTCATTTAGAGATCATAAGTAGATCGTTAGTTATAACACAATGAGTAGTGACGTGTTTATTTAGTCTATAGTGCTTTACCCATAGATCACTTACCTACTAGAATCTAAAGTGACTCAAGGTTACGAAACAGCGATCGATCACACAGCGACAGTAGTGGATATCTAACGGCTGATAAAATGACAGTAAGTGCTCAAAACAACTATAACTACACTTCATCAAATTCGATTTAGTTTCGAATCGTAGTTGGGAGCTTTTGGACTAGTCAGGTGGTTTTAACAGATTAGGACAAATTACCCGTAGATTGAATTGTATTATTCAATTTTTTTAAATCACCATCATCATAATATATCATCCGAAAGACGCCCAACATATCGACACTGGAAATTTCAAATGTCGTAAGGGACATTTTGTCGTAAGTACACTTTGAATTGCATAGAACTCAGAAAAAAAATCTCTATCGATCTGTATAATTAACTTTTTGATATCGCTTCAAATAAAGAAGTTATGAAGTGAATTTATTTTGTCGTAACTTCATATTGCTTTAAAAAAAATGTTGTATGGGTCAAATTTTTAATTTGAAGGGATAACGTGTCCATTTTCAACGTAGTATATCCTTCTTATTCATAAATCCCTATGTGGTTAGTTACTACGACAAAAGAAGGTGCCTTTACGACATTCTATCTGATGAAATAAATACGAAACTGTGAATTCACAATAGCGTAAGGGACAAATATTTTAGGCTTTTGTGCGTTACAACACAATTTCGAAGATAGTATGGCTCTATTCTCTTAATAAACTGTGTCGTATGTAAATATAAATCAAAATAATTTTAAAGTTTGATGTCGTAACTCACCTTTTAATTTTATAAAGTATACGTTACTACATTAAATACGGTACATGAATGAGAGTTACGCCTCAAAAAAGATGACATTAAAAATCTTGAAAGATTTTTTGTGTACGTTATAACATTTTGTTTAGTTTCTTATAGCACTTGCAACAGTGCCGGCGCGACTTGACCCAGGGCGTCTCAGGAAGAGGAGTGAGGGCAGAGCAATATTTTTACTACCACATAGATACTGCATCGACCAGCGACTCACGCACATTTCCACTTCCACCCCTGGAGCATATACATCGCTCTAACGATTCCTCTCTGGACGGCCAACGGCCAATCAAGGCAAGCCGAGTCCTACGGTTCATCTTGGATTCTACTCTGACCGACGAAAACATGCCTGAGACGATGTCGCTATTGCCGAACAGCTTGCCACAAGCTGGCCCAATCTTATTATTAACTCCCTGGGAATCATGGACTTATTTATAATTAGCTGTCTTTTGCCAATTCGAGAAATTTACTCTGTAGTACACGTGAACCGTGAACCAGTCTCAGCAGGCTATTGAAAAGTGTAATGAGCTATGATCATTGCATGTGTCAGAGATAGGGCTATAGTAATAAGGTCCGGACATCTGCCATATTATCATCTTTATTATTGTTTTGGACTAATATCCGCCGCGCCGAGCAGTTATGATATTTTGTCGCAGCCCTTTTTATAAGTCATTACTGATTCTTGTCGAGGCCAGAACATTCCAAATTCTGACGGCTGCAATTTTGTGTACATCATAAGGTCTGCCTAGGTAAATACTTATTTTATGCATTTGTGGTCTGCAGAAACAGAGGAAGATGAGGTCCATAATAGATTAATTGATAGTTTAAATCAATATGTTGCAACATTGCAAAGTAGTTTGCTCTGATTTTTAGCAAAAGCTACATATTGCATCTTGTTTCTTACCCATGATTGTTATACATATGTTAATAGTTAGGATTCTCGATTCTTCACAGGCTTTGTTACTTTTGAGCTCAAGTAGCTCTTTATTGTTTTCTGTTATTGAACCCTTGGATAAGAGCTTACGAGTGAGAGTTACTTTGATGGACTTCAACTATGCGATTGCTCTTATCTTATCTTATCATATCTAGTTTGTTCAGCAGATAATATGGCTCCGGTTTGGTGATTCCATAGAAAGGCTCTGGGCTGACAATGCGTGTGTTGCCGTTCTTTCCGGTAAACTCATCTGCTGTTTCGTTTCCAACAATATTGGAATATCCTAATACGCATCTAAGTGTAACTTCATTAAAGTCAAGGGCGTTTAATTTATTCTTGCAGCACTGGACTAGTGAGAGCATCACAGCTTGATTGTTTGAGTTGATGTAGATAATAGATAATATTGGTTTTTAGGTTTCTGGCCAAACTGATTGCCACACATAGTGTAATATTTATGCGCGGAAATCATCATAATATTGACAGTCTAGAAAATGAAGGCCATTTTGCTGATGCTGACGCAAACTCTGACCTTAGGACTCTCACGTACTTGTACCTGTGGTGCCATTTTCGACAATCATTCTGGTCGTTGGTCCATTTGTATCTTGAGGGTACTTCGACTGTCTGGTGAAGCCACATTCGATGTGCTTGTTTTATTCCCGAAAGCCCAGGCTTTCAAGTTGGTTTTTGCAGGCTGTTCAAACACTGAGAACACCCTGTCGTTGTGTGAAATTCATACTCAGTTATATTGAGGGTTGGAGTAGCTATTCTTTTAGAGAGCACTCTTCGGACCCATATAGTCGTGGTTTAATCCCTTTGATTTAATTTAATTAAGGATGGTTTCTGTGAGTTTATTTTCGAAAGCACCTTCGACATCAAGGAATACACACCGACCTGTTTGCTTATTCTCTAGACTTTACCGCCGCTTTGGTAACCTGTATCGTGTGCTTAGCTTATTTTTATTTTGTTTCTTTCTGTTATTTTCTTACTGGTGCAGTAAAGAATTACTTACTAACTTACTTACTTTTATGGACCTTGTGACCAGGTCAATTGGGGTAGTTTTTGGTAAACATGTTGATTTAGACTTAGCGATCTTGCCACCAAGTAGTGAAAGAAATAGAGATGTTAGACTAATAGGTTTGAAGGACTTAGAACGAGTATTACGAGTATCTATACTCGTTTTTCCTGCTTTTTGGTATAAAGCGTACCTTGACACTAGTCCATTTTCTCAGTATAAACCCCAATGCAATGCTTGCCCGAAATATTTTGCCAGGTGCGGAAGGAGGACGCCTTGATTTCGTTTTGATAATGTAGGAAACACTTCATAATTTTCAGTCGATTTGAATGGCTTGCACTAACTCAGCGCTCCTTAACCATTTTTTGGGCTACAAATGTTGGTTTTCAGTCAGTGGTTCGTTCCCTAAGGATTCGATAGTTCCTTTGACCGCACGTCTTAATAGCACGAGTATCATCAAAAAGGGTCATAGATCTTTGCGGAGGCAGTTAGATTACTTATCCAGAATTTCTTTCTTAATATATGTTTTTGATTCGGGCTCAGGTTGCGCTCAAAGCAATTTTTAGATATATGTTTTCTTCTTTTCACAACACTAAGCTGACTAAAATATATACATACCTAACATGTTTGGTTTTATTTCCTATAAATTGTAACGGGTTATCTAAAATATAATAAATTATACGTGAAATTGATTTCCGTCTATGAAATATTACAATTGTAAGTACACAACTTTATATTTTCTTGCATTTTTACGCTACTTACTCCAATTAATCTGGAAACTAGAATGACTTTACAACAGAAAATAGTTGTAATGTAGCATGTTATTTGACAGTTACGACAAAGAGGTAGTGTTTTCGTTTTTG
This sequence comes from Thaumatotibia leucotreta, assembly GCA_025490895.1. Lineage (NCBI taxonomy): Eukaryota > Metazoa > Arthropoda > Insecta > Lepidoptera > Tortricidae > Thaumatotibia > Thaumatotibia leucotreta. Next base: position 441,952 of record JALPQI010030264.1, on the reverse strand, counting down.
TCGTAACAGATTTCCATAAAAAAAAACTAGAAATTTTTGGGGGCGTAAGGGACATCTGTCTAGTATATTTCTGGCGTAAGGGACACTATCTCCGAAACTATTGAGTTTATAAGTATATACCTAATTGTCTAATGAAGATAAAGCTTTTTCGTAGTTATGTGTATAAAAACCATCTAATTCGGATGAATATTTAACAAGTTATGATTTTTTTAAATTTTGGTTTTTGTTTTTTGGCTCTCCTGAAAAGTGGACCTTTGTCCCTTACGACATTTGAAATTTCCAGTGTCGATATAGGCCTCCCCTAAAGATTAACACAATGACTAGACCTGCGCCACCCGCATCCATCCATTGGTCTCCTGCGACACCTAGTTGGAGCTAAGCACGCTTCTACGTGAAATTTGCCGCACCCACTGCCGTCGTTAGTTTAATGAATCGCAATTGGCCGTACCTAGTTAAAAATCCAAACCACAAAAAACTGTCAATTAAATTAAACATTACTATGTATGCATGTAATTTCTTTATTGTACACAAAACATAGGTAAAAAAACACACAGATCAATTACAAACAGGTACAAAGGCGAACTTATCCTGTAACCAGTAAGGGATCTTTTCCATTTAACCTTTGAGCAAAAGAGTACAGTATAATATGAAACAAGAGATAGACAAACAATCATGTGTACAGTAGTGAACGTGATTTGAATAATATCAAAATAATTAAAGTATATACCTACTATGCTATATTCATTAGTCATTAATTTTAGTAGCAAATTTCAGAAGTTCGATCCTTTTGTAATTACGTCCAATCGTAAATAATTTGTAATAAATAATTTCACGAGACGAATCAGTAACGACTCTAGAAAATAGGCCCAAACAGGGCCTATTGTTCCGGACACGGATTGCCTTAGCTTGGAGTAATAATTAAAGCGGTGTCTATAAGCAGTAGTCTTTCTAACCCTTGAGTGGGTAATTTGGCAGTTGTTCGCTTTGTTTTACTGCTGGCAACCGTGTGATATTGTTTTAATCCAGTCTGAGGGTCGTGGAGATGGTTATTATGTCATTCAATTTTGTTTTAGCGCTCAGAATTTGTATTTATAAATACAATATCATACGTACAGACCGTCAAATGGGTAATTGAAAATGTAAGGTTCGAATCCCGGCGAGGCAGGGCATTATTTGTGTATTTATTTGTCACAAATATCTATTCCTTGGTCATGGCTGTCTATGTATTTAACACGTTCATTGCGGTATCAGGTCTAAAAGATCCGATGATAAACTATCCCGCGGGGCGGCACTAAAAATACTGTTCCTACCGCTGGTGCGGGACATGCATTTTCTATTTGCAAAGGAGTAGAAATGAGACAAATATATTTTTGGAATTGTCTCTTCGCATTGATTTCATCGGTACAATAAAAGTGTATCAGGTCGATTGTATCTGATACCGACAGAAAAGAAAAATTTTGCACCTAGTGCGGATATTAGGTCCTTTCGACCTGATACCCGATGACCCGCTAAACGCACCAGGATTATGATTAGTTTGTCTAGTGCCGCCCTTAGTCGACATTTTGTAGGTACTACGCGAAAAAAACGTGCAATCTCGAGTGCAATAAACATTATTGAACAGTTGTTCGGTGGGTTAGCTGTGTTTGGGTCTTGTCATGAAGCGGTCCAGACGAATGCTTTTAATGTTCATTGGGGACGTTGAAAATACCGCAAACGTCGAAAAAATGATGCAGATGTTGATACCAGACCACCAGACAGACCTGCGCTTTTGACACCAGTTTATGGACTGCGTAGTAAAGTAAGTACAAATAATAACATATACAGGGCGTCCCACGGCGATGCCACATGGAGGGAAAGTACCTTAAATATCATAGATAGCGTATTTTGCTGAAAGAAGACTTCATTTTATTTTTAAGACTTAGTAAAGTTGCATTCAAAGTTTTTCAAAAAATTACTTGCTTCACCCGGAAATCGAACCACCTACAATTTTTTTACAAATTTGAACCAAACTTTTTTGGTTATTCTTTTAGTTTTAGATACTATGTTTCTTAAGGAAAATTGTTATTTTTTATTTATTCTTTCGAATGACAGAATAAAATTACGAAAATTTTTTTTTGTTTTAAAGTAGGTTCGATGCCTAGAAAAAGCAAAATTTTTTTTGGATTTTTTTAATGCAGTATTATTTCATTTTCAAAATAAAATAAAGTCTTCTTTCAGCAAAATACGCTATCTATGATATTTAAGTTACTTTCCCTCCATGTGGCATCGCCGTGGGACGCCCTGTATACAAGTCCGACCACCGGACACACTAACCATTTCTCAAAATGCATCTGATTCGCCTTTATCGACGCCCGCTAATCCAAAAAGCAAAAAAATACAAATATTAGAAAATGTGTCCATCCCACCGCAGAGCGCAGCAATATAAATTTGCAAAATATTATTTGTATTTTTTTTTCTACTTTTGTTTGATTTCGTTGATTTTTTTAACGTTGGTTTCAAGTTTTGTTTTACTTCGAATAAAACACGTCTAAAGTTTATCGATATTTTACTTTCACAGCCCTAAACTTTTATCGATAAGTTAATCATTCAGTGCGGATATAGGGTCGAATGGATCTGACAAATTATTTTGCAGATTTAATAATCTTCTAATTCTTAGATCTAGAAACGGCTGAATTTATATGTTGATGTGTTCATCGAAAGTGTATTAGAACAAAAAAAAGAAAGGAATCATTACTACTAGCCAGTAAATTAAACTTAAAGACATGCACCTCGAACAGATCCATACGACCCTATGACGCTACAACGAAAAGTTCAGAAACAGGTCTAATGTACCTGATACAGCTCCAATGTAAAGTACACGAAATGGACTGCCGCAATGAACGTGTTAAGTATCTATGTATATACATAATGCATATAGGTATATCATCGCCTCGTTACAAGTCTTAATAGACCTTACCGAGGGACTAGGTCGAATTCTGGTAGATGTCCCAAGATATTTATTATTTATTTATTGACCGGTGGTTGCGACAGTGCAGTAAGGATACACTTGTCACCACCCCAACTCTTCCCATGGCTGTCGTAAGAGTCGACTCAGGGATTCTTCAAAATGTATGTAGGTACAAGCGTCATCATAGTGAGGATGCAACTACGATCGTCTAGCCGTTTGTCCAGCGAGGCGATTAGAGGCATTACCTCCTAATGCGTCCAAACACGTAGTTAATAGGAGAGGCCTATGTCCAGTTGTGGATTGAAATAAGCTAAAGATGATACTTTTTACTGGAAGTATAGCTCGAACAATAGATTGAGTCACTCTTATGTAGTCTATGGGCCCATGAATAATTAAGCAGGTGTTTAAGCTTTGTTTTATTGCTGGCAACCGTGTGACATTGTTTTAATCCGGAGGGTCGTGGACATGGTTATTATATTGTCATTCAAAGTTGTTTTTACTGCTCGCTGCTCGTGTTTATGGACTTAAAGATAAATGTGACAAAAACAGTGAATCCCTTTCTTATTGTGACGTATTTATTTATTATTTATTAGTGACCAAACCTTAACAGTACTCCATTCCACTTTACTTCTTTAGCGATAAAACCGTCTGTTGTTTGCCTCTATTATTAATTTCTACTGTTTTTTTAATATTTTTTTACTTTAGATTCTTTAGAGAGTCCAAATGCAAGCGAGCTACATAACAGCAAATATCTATATTTGATGCTATCTGTTACTGCACTAAATTTGCATTTAAATTAACAATTTATTATATTTTAGCCTATATAGTGTCCCACTGCTGGGCACAGGCCTCCTCTCATATATGAGAGGGATTGGGCTATAGTCCCCACGCTGGCCCTAAGCGGGTTGGGAACTTCACAAACACCTTTGAATTTCTTCGCGGACGTATGCAGGTTTCCTCACGATGTTTTCCTTCACCGTTAGCTAATGGTAAATATCATCTGATATTCCGTACATAAGTTTCAGAAAAACTCATTGGTACGAGCCAGGATTTGAACCCACGACCTCCGGATTGAAAGTCAAACATCTAAAGCACCGAATCATCACCGCTTTTCTTAAATTAACTAAACAATTAGTTTTATTTCCTTCTAACTATCAATTTAACGCGTTGAAATCTTCATCTCAACCCACGGCTTCAATAAAACCCTGGATAATGTTTATAAATATTGGTTTGTGGACCGGGAATTAAACAGGCGAATTTTTATTCACTGATAAAATTATTGAGGTTTAATTCTGAAGTCATATAGTGTTGAGTAGCGGAGCAACGCTTAAAATTAGAAATTTAAATTAATTTATGCCCACGGTTTGGCTAAGAATCTGCATCTCAATCCTCAGTTTCAGTAAAAGCTAGTATCACGGTAACACATTGTATAGAGATAGCACAACAGTATTGACGCCCAACGTGGGGCCAAAATTGTTGTGTTATTGAGACCATTGCATCGAGCTTTCTATTTATAAAAGCTTTTACTGTACTTCCGTGTCAACTATTAGTTGGACTATGGTGCTCCAGGGCCGTTATCCATCTTAACGGCACTTCGCAAGTTGATTGCGACGGTTCCGTGGGGACAATTCAATTTGTCCGCTGTCGTTTTTCAAAACAAATTGACAGTAGCGTTGAGGGCAGTCACACTGTTACTTATTCTTAAACTTTCTGTAACCGGAATAGAATCGCCCAAATAATATTACTTACGTTTGTATGCCTAGATACTAAAAACTGACTATAGTGCGCCATATCTAGTGATCGTTATCACCGTGTGATATTGGTGGCAAAGTATGGTTGATAGAAAAAACAAATACACAGATATTTTATCAATTATTAATATTTCCAAAATTAAAGTATATTTAATTTTACGTAATAGTTATTTTATCACACATCTTTTAATCAATTATTCAAATTATACTTATTAAACGACTAATGATGCTATCCACACCCTGCGACTACTCACGGAAAAATACCGACTCATGAAGGAGAACCTGTACTGTCTATTCATTGACCTTGAAAAGGCCTTTGACAGAGTGCCTCGTAGATTGGTTTGGCAATCACTAAGAGCTCAGAAGATACCCGAAGCGTATGTCGCCATAGTCCAGAATATGTTCCAAGATGTCACGACACAAATCAAGAGCCCAGCAGGCATAAGCAAGCCTTTTGAAGTAAAGGTTGGAGTTCGTCAGGTCTCAGCATTGAGTCCTCTGCTCTTCAACCTAACCATGGATTACATCACACGCGACATCCAAGAACCAACTCCGTGGTGCCTTCTATATGCTGATGACATCGCTTTAACTGCTAAGGATGCCTCGTCACTACAGACACGTTTCGATGGATGGGTTATGGAGCTGGAGAGACACGGGCTACGCATCAGTAGAAGCAAAACAGAGTTCATGGAATGTGACTTCGGAGGAGCGGCCGTAGTAGGAAACGATATATTTATCGATAATGTCCCCCTACCAAAAGTGTCGAAATTCAAATACCTGGGCTCTGTAATCGCCAAAGATGCAACTGTCAACGAAGACGTCACACACCGCATAAATACAGCTTGGCTGAAATGGAGGTCGCTTACTGGTATACTGTGTGACCCCAAAATGCCAATCAAGACGAAGGGTAAAGTTTACAAGTCCGTAGTCAGACCAGCCATGCTGTATGGCACTGAGTGCTGGACCACCAATAAGGTACACGAAAACCAATTGCATGTAAATGAAATGAAAATGCTGAGGTGGGCCGGTGGGGTCACGCGGCTGGATAAGATCCGGAATAATTACACACGGGGCACGTTTAAGACCGCATCTGTCACCGAGAAGCTAAAGGAAGGCAGATTGCGATGGTATGGTCATGTAATGCGACGAGAAGATACTCACACCGTCCGCAAGGTGCTCGATATCCCCAACCCACCCAGAGGAAGAGGAAGACCTCCCGCCACGTGGTGGTCCAATGTCCAGAGAGACCTCAAGCAACTGTCACCAACCACGACAACCCAGGACAGAGCGTCCTGGCGCCGAGCCATAAGGAGGCCCGACCCCAACTAACGAACTGGGACCAGGGACAGAGAAAGAAAGAGAGACTTATTAAACGACTAAAATATATTCAACAGATTCGGCTGTCTAACGTCGCGTCGCGTCAAATTGAAAAATCTACTGACACTGATCTTACTCCACTTGAAATAATTTTATTAAAATAAAGACTTCGCGATATGTCATATAAAGTACGTATTATTATGTGACAACAATTAATGTCAACGAACACATAGAATTTTCAAATTGGTTACTTTATCTGTCAACCATAGCTATTGCCACGGAAAGTACACAGTGATAGGTAACGATCACTATTATCACTAAATACGTTATTTATATTTACCATTACATTTTCACTGAAAATAAATAATTAAAAGCAATTGCATTGATAAATCCGCAAGAAAACCTGAAATTCTGTAGCATTAAAATCAACTTAACCCTTCTATCTTCAATACCTTAGGTGCTTTCTGAAGACCGAGACTGCAAATTAGACGAGATTAAGTCGAGACCTGTCCCTTACTATGGGATCAGAGTGGCAATTACTTGCTACAGCCTTAAACCTCCGCATACGAGGTAGAAATTTGTTTATATGACGTAATCATACATTTAGGAGCTGTTATACCCCACCTGGACTGATGACCCGGTGAAGGTCGCAGGAGTCCGCTGGATGCGGGTGGCGCAGCACCGGTCATTGAGGCAATCTTTGGCGGAGCCCTATGTTCAGCAGTGGACGTATTTCGGCTGATATTATGATGACGATGATGATGCCCCACCTCGTGTGCCGAAGGTTAAAGCCTGTTTCATCATTCCCGACTAAATTATATCTGCCAGATAAATGCTAGATGTCCTTTTTTATGTGTCTCGGAAATAGGATCGTGATAGTTTTATCTGAAGGATAAAATATTCCGGGGATTGTGAAACAAATCATGATTTCTGATGACGACTCGTTTCATAATTATGTAAAAACTTTGCAAGATATTAGTATAGAGAAATATAAACATATTGATGAACTCGAACTAACTTAAAAAAGTACGTTTGTTCATTAAAGATCCCATGGAAAACCTTGTTTAGAACGACCATCAAGGTTTAATTTACTTTAGTACATTTTTAACAGACGAGGGTTAACACATTTTTATACAATTGGGACCACGATCCCGTCATCACCCTGTATACTCCCTACAGTCCCTATATCAACCACTCACTTCTAACTAAAGGTAAGGAAAGCCCAAGAATGTAATATTACAGGGCATTTTCGCTCTAATGAAGTCATTTATCCAGGAGGTAGACGAATTACGAGGTAACTGTCCATAATCGTCACGCTGGGCAAACTGATTGGCGATCGCTGTAATGTGTTCATTATGATGACACTGTTGCCCATCATCAGTCTTCTATCAAAGTATGGTCAGTGGGACTTCACCTGCACCAACAACAACTATATACACCGTGATTTCTAATAACCCGAAAAATTTTAACAGTGTGCTCCTGACCACATTTAGAAACTATAATGTCGTATAAACTTTTCTGGATATCGCCCAGTTTCAGAGTTATTACCAATTTAAAAAAAAACATATTTTCTAATTGTAACTCGGTACAAAGGGTCTTTTTAACGGCGTTGGTGTCATTATGGAGAATAGCCTCATTAATAGATGTCGAAAAGTGAGAAATAAAACCTTTTAAAAATGAAGTTTTTGTAAAAAAAAACCTTAACACTCATTGTAAGTGCTAGTTTCATGAATAACTTTTACTTTTGATGTTAAAATACATTCAAAAATTAAATAACAATTGAAAAAAAAAAAAAAAATACATTTTTTTTTCGCCAAAAATGACAAAAGTCATATAATATTTTTTGTTTGTTTTTACATCAAAAATGCGTGGTTAAAATCTTTCGGGTTATTAGAGATCGTGGTGTATACATGTCTATAACAGGTCACTAAACTTAATTAAAAATACTGATGTTAGCCCCACGTTGGGCGTCAAAACTGGAGCCGGAAGATTTCGAATATGAATAGATATCATGCATTAAAGAAGTATGCAAACATTTTACCTATGAAACGAATCGATTAAGGGTAATAAAGTACTATATCTAGTTGTTTTCATGAAACACTGTCGAGTACTATTCGTATATTATTATCTTGTAGTTTTTTTTAATTCATACAATAATCAAACGAAAAAAAAATCAAATAATACCTGCAAAGACTGCATTAATATTTTTTACCCAACAGAAAACATTTGAATACTTTTACACGTCTTAGAAAAATAATAGATCCGACTATTTACTGTCAAAAAATTTGCAGATATTGATTTATGACTCAAATGCACTCCATACACATTCTATTGTCAAACATTGACTAACTAAGCGTGACTCCCTCCATGTATAAAATAACATTTTCTTGCATAATATCATGTGTTATCTGACTTTACGGGTCATTTAACCCTTGGCTTGAAAATATCCATGGGTTCACATAACTTATCAATTATAGACCAAGTACATTATTAAAAAAGTTTAAGAGTTCTTCATTGATTTTCTTATACTACGATGGTGGCAAACAAGCATAACATCTGTTGGACAACATGCATGTTAGTAAAACCAATAAAGGCCTTTTTTGAGAAACTTGATTAAATCTTGGCAGATAGCCCAAAAACCTTAAGCTATCTCATATAATTACGTACTTAAAATACAAATCATCAAAGATTGACACAATGACCGGTCCTGTCCCAACCACATCCAGCGGACTCCAGCGACCTTCACTCACACACATAATTCTTAGTTAAATTCGAAAATAAAAGCAATATTTTAAGCTCATGCTTATATTTTTTCACCAGAAAAACCTCAAGAAACAAATGTGCGACAATCTAACAAAAATTCGAGCTCACCACAAAAAATACTGTCGGCATTAACCGGCCCTAAAATAAAGTCCTCATTACGCTCACGAGGTCGCAAATGTAAAATAAACTCCCGCTCGTTACGCCCTCGTGGGGTAAACAAATGGCTCTGACCGGCGTGAATGATGCGTTAAGTCCTAAATAAAGGACTCATGTTACACCGTCGAGAACCTAACATAATCATTATGTCAGGTTATTATAAGGTTACCGTTACCTACAGGTTCCCAATGTTCTCTATTTATAGAAGATAGGTGTAATAAAAAAAAAACCTTTCCTGTTGAGACGTTTTTGGACACGGAATAGCTCTCTTGGTAGGTTTTTGGAAGTTACAGAAGGGTCAATCAAATTTTGAAATCACCTAGAAAGGTATTACAACTTTTTTTTACCAACTACCTCCGTTTACCTAATAATAACCAAAAATCGTTAAGAGGACCTATTCAGTGTCTCGATACCGTACTAGCACTGACATGCAGTTATTTTTTGGCCACCTCGTACACAAAGAGAAAGCCCAATGCAACGGCTTCAATAACACAACATTTGCACCCAACATGGGGCTGCAGGGCTAACATCGAAAATTGTGAATTCATTCAAATCAAAGCGATTGCGAAAGATACTCGATATTATAAATTACTCGTTCTTCGTTGGAATATATTTCCCGTAGCAAATTCAGCACGGTGTAACATTATATCGCCAAATTCAGACAAACCAGAGGAGAAAAACCCAACTCATTTGCGAAAGTAAAGAATTCTGAACTTTCTAATAGCTCTTATCTTAAAAGCAAACTTAAGAGTTGAGTTCTTTGGACCTTTGTCTGGACAGGATTCTTTCCGCGATGTTTGACGGAGCTTGGGAACTTCTTACTACTCAGATTGTAATTTAGATATGGAGACCAGAAGCTTTTAAGTGTAATTAGAATTAGGGTTAAGTCAACCCCTTTTTTTCTTGTCGGTGTAAAACGTTAATGGACTTAAGATTTATGTTGGGAGATTTTTCTTAATTTTTTTGTGGAAAAGCGGTTTATTTGATGGAGTCGTAGCGTTAACAAATGGAGCCTATTAAAGGAGTTCATGTTGTGGCTGAGACGATAATTCCAATGTATTTGGCATTACTCAACAAAGTATCTTTTAAATTGCCTGTATTGCATAAACTTTTTGTAAATTATTTTAGTATATATAATAATTTACACCTAAAATGAAAACTAAGGTGAAACTCATTCATAATGTAAATAGAAAAGCTAAAAATAACTACATTGCTTCGTGTTTTTGTTTTCATTTATAAATGGGAAGTAATTCAAGACGATACTAATGTTCCGGAGGCTGTTTTGCATAGTCGTTATAATTTAAGGTTTCTGCTAGTTTCCGTATTGATGTGAGCGTTTTCGGTAAAAAGGTCCTATAAGGACGCTCAGACAGATAATTTGAATGAAGATACAAGCATTTTCCGTCTTTAAGAGAAGTGACTTTACTAAAAGGACTTAATTTCTTTCCGAGTCTTGTACCTTAATATAATTAATAGTAGTACGACCCACTACTTTTTAATTTATGCTGATAAACAAAAATTCGGGTGCGCCAAAGTATTTATAAAATTGCAACTTAGATTATTGGAACTCCGAAAATGTTTCTTATACAATTTAACATCATAATGATCGGTATCTAGAAGTCATCTTTGTTCATAATTATCATCACTTAGAATTATTTGTGTTCATAATGTTGTTTTTCATACATATTTTTAGTACTAACTTTTATGTTTATATAATTTTTCAATATACTTATGTTATGCTATATAATCTAATGTTATATTTATTTTTATCTGTACTGGTTTTATGTATGAATTATTTTTGTTTAATTAAATATAAATCGTACTATTACTGTAAGCACTAGCTACCTGCTCAAATCAGGTTGTGGCAGAGTACTGTACTAAACGGGTTCCCTCTATCTGGCATAACTTTTTTTGTCCGAAACGCTTACTTAGGTCATAACAGACTTGGCATAATCTATTTTGGCATAATCTTAATGAGGCAGAATCATCACTTGGCTTAAATAACAATATTTCGAACATTATTTTGTCCAAAACTATCTTGGCATATCCTTATTTACGCCGAGTGTTATAAGACAGAAATTAGATTTGCTTTTTTTTTGGGCAAATTAGTTGTGATGGTGAAAATTTCTGCAGTGAGCGAGCGAAGCGAGCGAACAAAACCTTCCGGGGCAGATCCGACTCGGATAGGTTAGGTTAGAAGACTAAGGCGGGAGCTTTGCTCCCGCCTTAGTCTTCGAGGTTATTTTTTTTTTTAGCAACCTAGAAAGTACTCAGCTCAGTAACACAGTAAGTAACGTACAGAATATTACTACTACCTCGATTATATTGAGAGGTTGTAATTATTTCTTCTCTGTTATGCTAAAACAAACTATACCGATATTTTTTATGCACATCCAGATTATGCCTCATCATAAATAGGAGCATCGAAATTATGCTCGAATAATATTCGAACAACTCGAAATCTGCCACAACGAAATATGCTAAAGTTGAGTATGCCACAACCCGTTTCTGCACAAAGCCCATTATGACTAAGTACATAGTTTATGTCATATAGAATTATTCATAAAAGAATTATGCCACAACAGGGTGAACCTAATGGGAAAATGTTTATGGGTCATTCTCAGAATTAGGCGTTCTCAGCCTCAACTCCGTCTTGATTTTGTACAGTATGTTTACTGCTATATTATCTATAAAATACGAATCATTGAGTTATTTAGATCATATGTATACTTTTGTCCCTCATATATATCTATTCGTTCACGTTATATAAGCCATTGTTTTTTTCACCAAGACGGAGTTGAGAATGTTGCGACGGAGTTGATATATTTTATACAGAGATTAGAAATATGATATGGAGTTGATGGATACAGTGCTCTTAAACCTGAAAGAGAATTTAAATATTTTAATATTAGCGATCTGCCTCGGCTTCGCACGGGTACTATACCTACATATAAACCTTCAAATCTCATCAAAATTGTTGCATAGTTTTAAAGATTTAAGCGTACAAAAGGACATAGGGACATAGGGGCAGAAAAATTGACTTTTTTTATTAATTTGTTTACGAATTTTAAAAGGCCTGGACGAAAACAAACATTAACAATAACTTTGTGAATAACATGTTACACGTAATAATACTTATTTTACGCTGACGCTCTTTTTATTTTGATATAGCGTACTTTTTGGGATTTTGCTTTATTTTAGCTCTACGCCTACTTTGAGCTTCTTTCATGTACTCTACCGTAGGTTTTTTGATTTTCGGCATTCTAAGTATATGAAACAAAAAAAAAATTATTGAAATAAGTTTAATGAAAAGCCCTAGCTCCAAAAATACTGTAAACGGTATTGTAAGTAAAAAAATCTATCGTTAGTGTTCAGAACGAAGAAATTGCGTCAAATTTCACATGTTTTATTTTTCTTGGTATTGTAGATCAATGTACTATGTAAACAGTACATGCCTGTGTAAAATTCGCAGTAGGTACCTAATTAAAGAAAGGGAGTATAGGTACTTTAATTTTGCTTTAGCAGCAAATGTGATGAGAAACAAGTTTTTTTGCATGTGACTGCTCACTTAGATACTAAATACACGTATTTTTTCAACTCCGTCTAAATATTTGACGGAGTTTATTTGACGGAGCCTAGGGAGAAAGCTATTTTTTATTTTTATTTCATTAATTATCTTATTTAGTACAACGACATTACACGCATTTAATAGGTAATACAGTTTAATTCATTATACTTAAATAGTAGAACGATCAATCACACCAATAGAAAAATAAATGACTAAACGGAGTTGAGAAAATGCAAGTGAAAAAAAACGGAGATTAGATACTTACGTTCGTAAAATCGCCCAGCGTCGCCAAACGCACCTCCGTCGCCCAACGTGTCACAGACAAGACTAAACTGGCTCGCTCAATGCAATAGTGATGTGCGTAAAATTGCAAATAGTGATGTGAAATTTTGTTTTACTTCCAATGATGGAGTTTAGTCATAAATTCGTACGCGCGGAGAAAAAATCATATTTCTTTATACAAGCAGTTGAAATAACAATCAACTTAACAAAATGTTAATTTGTTTAATTGACTATAATAAAACAATACCCTGTGTTAGGTAATAGTACTGGTTCCCGAGTTGCAAAGGGGTTTGTCCCAAATTTTGGAGTCTGTACGCTTGATGGAGCATGATAAAAGTAGGCTTTTATATTTTTTTATTACTAGTTCTCAAGAGATTATCTTCGAAATTATAACTGCTACAGGTAGAATAAAACGAAAACTACCCTCCAACATTTTTTTTACGCCATATATATGCAAGAATACAAAGTTATTCTACCCGACGCCTAAAAAACGTGCCCTATGAGAATGACCCTTATAAATAAACAATTTATTTCAAATAACTTTATGGGTATAGATTAATCTACTTGACGACTTTAGGAGGATAAAATTTCGAAATAAAAATCGTTATGAACATTGTAAGTAGAAGTATAATTTTTAGTAAGAAAAAAAGTATGAGATAAAATTTTCGGAGTAATGATGATTATGAGTAAAAAACGGTATTAGTAAAAAAATTCGAAGAAAAAATTGTATAAGTGCCAATATGGACCCCAAAAATTCAATTGTGGTGGCTCGTTTGTGTGGTCTCTTATTCTCGTTCAATACTTTTATTACAATACTACTACATTACATTATACTTTAAATATTGAGCAAAATCTTCTCCACAACATAAGCCACTACACGTACAGCCACAATTGGAACCCTAGGCCTCTCAGAAACCATGTTACAGTGATGCTACAAATCAAATTGTAAGAAAATCCTTCCTACTTGTTATTGTGACAAGGTTTTAGAGTGGCTAATTGGTTGAGTGTACTGCTTATGAGGTTCCCTTTATATGCTTATCCTCAGGATGCTGCTGCTGCCAGTTTTTCTGCTGGTGTTCGCGAGGAACACCCTTGCACTGATCGCCCTCGAACTACCACATTCAATTAACCTTAAAGGTAACACACATTGACGTTTTATGCCTATTTCATCCACTTATGCATTTTAAAGTGTAGGTAATAAGAGACAAAAGACAATTTTCTATGGCAAATACTGTCATGGAACTTTCTTGGGTGATATTTATTCGCAGATTTATTGCCTAATTTGGATAAATTGCTAAGCACCAGGGGCTAGTGTAAAGCTTCAACTTTATGAACATTGATGAGTATCCACGTAAATTATTTAGCAAACAGGCATCAAATGGTTTACAAAATATTTCTGATTAATGTTTTCAATAATAATGGGATTTTTATGCTAATAACTGGAACGCTGCCTATGTATATATATTTAGATGTCACTAAGAATCAGTATTGTACAAAACGGAGTTCACGATTTATAATATTGCATTTTAGAAATGAACGTAGATATTAGTCCATGTCTTCACATTCCTCATCTATGTTTTCTTCTTCTTCTCTGTCGTTTCGCTCTTGGCAGAGCGGTCGTGGTCACGTTGACGCGTCCACGTCGGTGGTAGAGGCGGCCACAGCTCCTCGCATGATCTCCCGCCATTTCTCCCTGTTGGCCGACTGTCTGGCGCATTCAGCTACGTGGCTTCCTACTGCGGATTTGACTTGGTCAGTCCAGCGCATAGGTGATCTGCCGCGTGATCTGGTTCCCTCCGATTTATCCATCGATGTTTTACAATAACAAAAACCCTGAAGACCTTTCTTTACAGATGGCCAAGAGTTCGACTACATAGTAGTGGGCGCGGGCGGTGGCGGCGTGCCGGCGGCGTCGCGTTTGGCGCTGTCCGGAGCTGATGTGCTGCTAGTGGAGGCTGGTGGTAACCCTAATATACTCAGCGATGTAAGTATCACATCACCTCTAATATTAAAAGATTTACCTCTAACAATATTCAATAAAATAGAAACAATAGATAAAACGGCGACTACGTGGCTGGCGCTGTCGGGAGCTGATGTGCTGTTGGTGGAGGCTGGGGGTAACCCTAATATACTCAGCGATGTAAGTAGCACATCGCCTCTAATATTACATGATTCACCTCTAGCAAAACTAAATAAAATAGAAACAAAAGATAAAACAGCGACTACGTGGCTGGCGCTGTCGGGAGCTGATGTGTTGTTGGTGAAGGCTGGGGGTAACCCTAATATACTCAGCGATGTAAGTAGCACATCGCCTCTAATATTACATGATTCACCTCTAGCAAAACTAAATGAAATAGAAACATTAGATAAAGCGGCGACTATGCGGTTGGCGCTGTCGAGAGCTGATGTGCTGCTGGTGGAGGCTGGGGGTAACCCTAATATACTCAGCGATGTAAGTAGCACATCACCTCTAATATTAAATGATTTACCTCTAGCAATACTAAACGAAATAGAAACAATAGATAAAGCGGCGGCGTCGCGGCTGGCGCTGTCGGGAACTGATGTGCTACTAGTGGAGGCTGGGGGTAACCCTAATATACTCAGCGATGTAAGTATCACATTACAAGATAGGTACCCAAAACCAATCTGAAGTAGGCACTTCGGACCACTGCTCGGGCAAATTCAGATTGGTTAGGGGTAACTAGTAATAGAAGCGGAAGTCTTTGTCTCCTTAATGGTGTTAAATAGAGACTTCCATTTGCTTACGAGAAACGACTCCTAGCTACGACCATATATAACACAAAGCACATAAACGTCTAACACCAGCTCAAAAATGCACCCAAAACCAATTGTTCAATTTTATTGTGCCAAGATGGGCAGGACATAGCGCTTTTCTTAACACCGCGCATATTTCGGTGCAACATTTTTGACAAACGTTTATAGAATATAACCAAAACTTTGATGGACTAATCACAACTATTTTTAAATGGCGGTTTAAGTTTTTATAGGTTGATATTGAAATTCATTACCGTGATGCATTGCCAGGGGGGCATTGGGGTGACAGATATTAACTAAAATTCAGGCCCGTTTTTGAAAGGCAATTTAGTATGGAGTGCGGTTTCCATGTTTTATTTATTCGTAGCTCCCTAGACATGATTTTATTTGGTCGATATTATGAAAACATAACACAGTTATGATGTATGGTGAGTGGTGCCGCTTTAAATACAGGAGCATTTTCTTTATTTATAGTGAACAGGGAAAGACGAAGGATTGGTTTGGACTGGGTGTCGTGTTGATATAGTGCAACCTTATTGAAAATGCTGCTGATCTTAATCAGGCATAACCAACACAGCTAAGCATCAAAATTGTTTTATGATACCATTTAATTTTCACTTCAGATCCCTGGAGCAGCTATGGCACTGCTCGGCTCAGATCTCGACTGGCAATACCCGACCATCACCAACAATGTCTCCTGCCTCTCCTCACCAAACAAGCAATGCCGTTTCAGCCGCGGCAAGTGTCTCGGCGGGTCCACCAGTATCAACTACATGATGTACACGAGAGGAAACCGAAAAGACTACGACGACTTCGGCATCGAAGGCTGGGCTTGGGAAGATCTTGAACCCTTCTTCCTGAAATACGAAGGCTTGCAAGACTTGGACGATCTACCCGCCTCTTCTATCCCCTACCACAATACCAATGGAACCATGAAAATAGGCTTCTTTACCGACTCAGAAAATTCCTGGCATTCAAGGATTGTGAAAAGCCTCGAGCTCCTCGATTTTCCTTTCAACCCAGATGTGAACGCTGAATCTCAAATTGGGGTGAGTCAAATAGTAGGGTATGTGCACAAAGGAACACGCATGAGCACAGCTCGAGGGTATCTCACGCGTGCCGACGTGAAGAAAGCACTAAAAGTGGCCAAAAACACACGCTGCACCAGCGTCATTTTAGATGAAAACAACACAGCGACAGGAATTACAGTTATAACACAAAACAAACTTGATCCTCTAGGCTTAGTGAAAAAGGAACTTAAACTTTACGCTAGGAAAGAAGTAATTCTCTCAGCGGGGGCTATTGGTACTCCACAGATACTGATGTTGTCTGGTATAGGACCTGCGGAGCATTTAGAAAGCTTGGGTATTCCTGTACGAGTTGATCTGCCAGTTGGCGAAGGAATGAGTGATCACGTACTACCACTTTGCATCATACAAGCTGATCCAGGTATTGGTATCCCTGTCCTTAACCCCTTCGTTATAGGATTGAAGGGCGTTCAAGGCGTGCAGTGGATAGCTACGAAGGACGGACCATTGGCCTCAAACGGGCTCACCGATGTAACAGCACTTTTGAATACAAAATGCTACGACTTTGAACAACGGAAACTCGTCCATAACAGTTCCGATTGCGAATTACCGTCACTGCAAATAATCAACGCATTCATAGACCGTAACTTACTGCAAGGCATAGAGCTTATCGTCAAACAAGCCATCGGTTTAGAAATGGACGTCGTTAAACAACTCAGTGCTGCTAATGTAAACAAGGCATTACTCGTAGTATCGCCAGTAGTTCTTCGACCTTATTCTCGCGGCAGTGTCCGTTTAAGTAGCACTGATCCTACTGATAATCCTGCTGTATTTCCGAACTATCTCAGCGACGAGCGAGATCTGGAAGAAATGATACGTAGCATAACAATATTAGAGCATTTAATTGAAACGCCAGAATACAAAGCGCATAACGCGTCGTTTCTCCGCTTGAAGTTTAAAGGCTGTCCTGAGTATTCAGTTGACCGGATAGGGTATATAAAATGCTTCTGCAGGCATATGACGTACTCGGTGTTTCATGCGGTTGGTACGGCGCGGTTGGGGCCAGTGTTGCGTGGTGACCTGCGCGTGCGCGGCACGGCGCGGCTGCGCGTGGCCGACCTCAGCGCGCTGCCGGAGCTGCCGCGCGGCAACACCGCCGCCGCCGCCATCGCCGTCGGCGAGCGAGTGGCGCACTACATCTTGAACGGCCAATGATTTAATACAACTGTATGCAACAGTATGATTTAATAAACATGTAATGCATATAAATACAAAATGCTAAATAAATACTGTATTGTTTATTTTTCTTATGTACCTTAAAAATGTGTAGGTAGCAGGGCTGTCCAAAAAACAGTTAATACAATACAATACAATACAATACTCTTTATTGCACACCATAAAACCAGTAGAATAACAGATACACAGTGTTACAAGTAGGTACAGGTATTACAATGGGCGGTTAATTGATGATGGCGGTGGACAGTTTTGTTAAATTAACTAAGTATTACTTTTTTTGGGGACGTTTAACAAATTAGCTGATATCTTCAATCAAACCCGCTGACATTCCACAATGCCTGAAAACCCGCCTCTTTAATCAATGTCTCCTGCCAACCATGACATACGGTGCCGAGACATGGACGCTCACTAAGGCTATGAATAAAATTAGAGTAGCACAAAGAGCCATGGAGCGCGCCATGCTCGGCATCAAGCTACAAGACCGCGTGAGGAATACCGAGATTCGACGTCGCACGAAAGTACAAGACGTCGGAGACGTTATTACCAAACTGAAGTGGAATTGGACAGGACACATTGCCAGGCAGCGTGATTTATTTATTTATTATTTATTTTTATTCCAATAAGTTTCACAGCATTACAGTAAAAACCAAGTCACTGCGAGCTAAAAATTTAAACATCAAATAAAAATAACTTAAAACTAGCTTGATTTAGGCGACGTAACGACGTGGCTGCGTTGCGTCGTCTGATCTGGCGTAGGATTCGGCAGATTGCCTCGGAACTGCCGAAACACGACGCCCTTCGGCCAGAAGTCAGCACTCGCGATGGTGTCCTGCAGCGGGCGCGGCACGCGCACCACGAACGAGCTGAAGTGCACGTAGTGGCGCGACCGCAACTGCTGTACCCTCAGCGAGTAACCCGTCTTCCGGCGGACGTACTCCACCACATCGTTGGGCATGGCGGAGTAATGCAGGCGCGACACGTAGAGCGCCTTAGACGGTGTCGCAACCGGAAGACCGGATTTAACCGGCTCGGCGGTGCCACACAGCGTCTTTCGGGGCGCCCTGCGCGCCCTGCTCTTCCGTTCCACCAATGTGAACCCCTCCTTGTCCACACAGATGCTGGAGACCTTGCCCTTATTGGGACCCGTTCCCTCAGGAGGCAAGGTGGCCCGGTTAGCAGCGACAGGCTGACCGGCAACGTCAGCGTAGTTACGCCGACGTGACTTCACAACAGGCGGCGGCACGCGCGGGGGGCGCGCGGGCGGCGGGGCGGCGGCCGCGACACATGGAGCAGTGTCAGCAGCACGCGATCTTACAGGCTCAGCGTTTGTAGCGGGCCGGTCAGCGCTCTTGAAATTTGATGCCATCGACCGAGTCGAGACATTCCGTAAACTATCAACTTCGTCACGTAGCTCGGCAATAGTGACTTGGGCGGCTTCAAATTTCAAAATGACTTCTGCTAAACTTGTTTTTAGGGCCACGATGTCCTGATACAAGCAGCGAACGTCGATATTATCCGGAACATGTATCGGCAGGACAGAGGCATCCTTCGATACAAACTCCGGAATTCGCTCTCGGTTCTCCTTAAGGATCTTCTGTATATCCAAAAGGGACTTCTTCCCAGTTTCATCCCCTTTTCTGTGACGAACATACGTGCCAACGATCCCAAGGGACTGGCACAACACCTGCTTCGCTTCACAGATGTCATCCACGCTGAAACTCGATGCCCGCGAACTAAACTGGACAGCGGTTGCAGCATCCATTCCTCCCTCCTGCAGCACCTTCTCCTTCTGTTGCAGGAAGGCGAGGAAATCGTTCACGATGGGTTGACTCGAAGAGGCACTCATCGCGGCGAATCATAAGCAGCGGCCGGGCCGCGCTAATTTCGTAATTAAATATAATATTTAATTAATCATCGATGCGTCCACGTCGCTTGGCGCATCGCGTGTTAGATATATAATACATATACACGGTGCTCGCGAGCATTGCGAAAGATTTTAACTGTGCATTCTAGGCATCAAAATAAACATAAAATATTATGAAACCAAAAGTCAATTCCACAAAAAAAAAAATTTTTTCTTATTTTTAGTCTTTTTAAATACTTCTTAACATTTCCAGTACTTTTTATCATAACAACAATTTGTTTAAATTATTTATTTCAATTGTTTTTTTAGATACAGGTTATTTCGTCAAGTCTATTCGTATTTTTTGATTGTCAGGCAAAAGGTGTGGTAATATTAGAACACATTGTGGTGGCATTGTAATCATAAAGAAGTTAAATGAAAAACTTATTTCGAAAAAAGGTTGATTATCTCTGAAACCAAGCCGAATCCAGGAAATTTTATATAACATTAAAGACTCTAAATGGACGGAATTATGCAAAAGGGAACCAATCCACACGCACCTGTCATTTTAAAGATTGACTTTGTTTCTTGTGATTTAAAGTGTTAATTTGAATGAAAAATTCGTGTGGGTTGGTTTCGTTTTGCATAATTACGTCCAAATGTGGTCAGGAATCCAGCATTAAAATCTTTCGGAATGCTCACGAGCACCGTGTATACATATAGATACTTAAATACATAGACAACCATGACCAAGGAACAAATATTTGTGATAAATAAATACACAAATAATGCCCTCGCCGGGATTTGAACCCGTAATCCATTACGAAATCAATAAACTTCCAAATACATTAGAAAGGTCATTGGGCGTTTTTGACCTGCTTTATGATTTTTCGCGTACAGAGACCAAACTAGCTTTAAAATAAATAACGAAATCTCACTTTTCTAAATATGTAATTTTTCCGTATGTATCAACAGGGAAAAAAAAGTTATGCGACTTTTTGTATCCGAAATAGTGTTTTTAATGTTTTTACTTTCAGCATTGTATAATTGTATAATTACTATCAACTTTTACTTTCTTATCTCCTCTACCCAAAGGTTGTCTGGAAGAGATCGCTCTTTAGCGATAAGACCGCCTTTTGTTTACCTCTTTCAAACATGTACTTTTATTATTTGTTTTGTATTTGTCTTTGAGGTGCAATAAAGAGTTATTGTATTGTATTGCGTAAACGGGTGTGACCTACTTTTCTGGTTTCGCCTTGCAAGAATGCGTCTCATATCACTCAGTAGCACTTACATTTACCTACATTCCTAGCCCTATTTCGTTTGTGTACGCAGTGGGTCATATGCGCGAACAAAATGCCTAATAACCTTTGATATTTTATGTTCAGTATCTATGTATCTGGCAGTTAAATCTTGACAGGACCTAACTCCTAGATAGCCCCGCCTGGTGGCAGATAAAATATCGAAAACCCTAATAGTATTGTGAGCGCAGAACTAGTTAAGGTTGATTGGGTTCTACAAACGGGGCATGTAATCAGGATTTGTCCCAGAGGACCCTAAGGAACTATTGTGTGCTTAATCTTGATTGAGCTTCACTTCAATACACCATCATACATCATCATCATATTCAGCCGTTATTCGCCCACTGCTAAGCATAGGCCTCTCTTCTTGTACGCCACTGGTCCCGGTCCTGAGCTAACCTTATCCAAAAGTGACCCGTATTCTTCCGAATATCGTCCACCCATCGAGCGGTCGGACGCCCTGCGCTTCTCAAATCTGAAAGCGGCCACCAATCCGTTAACATCTTGGTCCACCTGCCATCACGCTGCCTGGCAATGTGTCCTGCCCAATTCCACTTCAGTTTGGTAATAACGTCTCCGACGTCTTGCACTTTCGTGCGACGTCGAATCTCGGTATTCCTCACACGGTCTTGTAGCTTGATGCCGAGCATGGCGCGCTCCATGGCTCTTTGTGCTACTCTAATTTTATTCATAGCCTCCTTAGTGAGCGTCCATGTCACCGTTCATGTTCAATACACCGTTCATGTCTTAATCAATTGGCCTACGGCGAACTCCGAAATGTACCGGAAAGCGCAGCGTGGGCAGGCCTCCCACAAGGACTGATGACCGGGTTTAGATAGCAGGCAGCGGAACTTTGGTGCCGATGACATCATTATGACGCAAATTAATTGGCACATAGGTGTTCTTATATATTACTAGCGACCTGCCTCGGCATCGCACGGGTACTATACATAAAAACCTTTCTCTTGAATTACTCTACCTATTAAAAAAAACCTCATCAAAATCCGTTGCGTAGTTTTAAAGATTTAAGCGTACAAAGGGACATAGGGACAGAAAAAGTGACTTTATTTTATACTATGTAGTGATAAACAACAGAACTACCTATTAAATTTTATCATGCTTTGACAGATGCAAAACTTGGCACTGCCACGCCGTGTCTAATAGCAATGTGAAATTTTAAATTCAACCTTACACAAATAAACAACATTCTTCCTACTTCAAACATTTCTTAAATTCACGAACAAGAAATACTAAAATAATGTACAACATTGATTTTGATAATTTTCTAATTAAAGTGACAAATACAGTTATGTTATTATGTTTTTATAAGTACTTGGCCGTCTCAAGTGTCAATAAAATATCCGTGAACTAATGAGGCCAAAAAGTTGTTAGTGATTTATGGTTATCTATCATCTACATAAAAACACCCTGTAGGTATGCAACCGCTACGTCATACGTCGGTCATCGGCACCAAAGTTCCTGCCGGAGATAAGTAAAGTCAAAGTCAAATTGTTTATTGCAAGAACATAGTTATATAAGATCTTAAACAATAATAATAGCGTTGCTAATGTTCTGCCAGAAAAGGCATGCAAACATGAAATCCTTAACTAATTATGTACAGTTACATTATCACGTGCAATATACAGGTTGGTCCAAATCTTGACGTCAAAAAATTTTTTTTACATTCCTCACGTCATGAGCTATCAGAATATACCCCATGTACGTTAGCCGATTTTTTGTAGTTTTCGAGTTATGAATTTTTGAAAAAAAAATTTGAGAAATTCTGGAATGAAGAAATTTATTAATAAAAAAAGTATTGGGTTTTTGAACTAGTTTATTTTTGTAAAAGTATTACTACAAATAAAGCATTTACTGACAAAAAAATTAGCGTCCTCACTTTGATACAAGTAGGATAAAAAATACCAAATTAAAAATTTTACGTTAAAAACGCATCAAAATATCATTAATGTACGTACATAAAAAAATAAAACATATCCCAAGGGATTTTCGTATTCTAAAGACCGCCCTAGAATTTGAGGCTTCGTAAAAGCAAAAAAAAAGTGATACTTTATGATGAGGATTTCTCGGAGTAGTCGGTCAAATAAACTTAAAAAAGCTTAAACTTTTAAAGTAGTAAAAAATGACTTGGATAACTACACAAATTGAGTTTTCGTGGTATTTTCTGTCTTTGTTTATTGATAAGAACAATAAAGTTAAAAATTTTTTTTAAGTTTATTTGACCGACTACTCCGAAAAATCCTCATCATTAAGTATCACTTTTTCTTTGCCTTTACGAAGGTTTAAGGTCTAAGGCAGTCTTTAGAATACCAAATATCCTGGGGATATGTTTTATTTTTTTATTTACGTACATTAATGCTATTTTGATGCGATTTTAACGTAAAATTTTTAATTTGGTATTTTTTATCCTACTTGTATCAAAGTAAGGACGCAAATTTTTTTATCAGTAAATGCTTTATTTGTAGTAATACTTTTACAAAAAGAAACTAGTTAAAAAACCCAATACTTTTTTTTAATTATAATTCTCTTCATTTAAAAATTTCTCAAAAAAGAAATAATTCAAAAATTCATAACTCGAAAACTACAAAAAATCGGCTAGCATACATGGGGTATATTCTGATAGCCCATGACGTGAGTAATCTAAAAAAAATTTTTTGACGTCAAGGTTTGGACCACCTTGTATACAATTATACAATTTAATGAGGAATTTTACCGCTAGTCTACCATGTCAAAAGAATTATTTAATATGATTACATAACCAGAACAACAATTATTAACGCATAATTTTACAGTAATTAATGTCAGTTAAGTTAAATGTTGTTGAAGTCTTAGAGCCTATAATTTTGCATTGTCTGTTAGGAAGTAGTCCCTGACAGAGTAAAAACATTTGTCTAATAGCCATTGTGTAAGAGTTCGCTTAAAGCGAGTTGTAGGACATTTCATAATAAATTCAGGTAAATGATTGTAGATTTGAATAGCCATACAATACGAATTATGTTTGTGAAGCGTGATTCTAGAACGGGGTAAGTATAATTTGTCTTTTTTCCTATTTAATCTTGGATAAAAGGTGCTCTGCTTTTCAAAAAGTTCAGGATGGTCTCTCACAAATATGCACATCTGCTTTATATACAAACATGGAAGTGGTAAAACTCTGGTCTCTTTGAATAAGGGCCTACATGGCTCCAGGTAATGAGTATTACACACAGCTCTTATACATTTTTTTTGTACCATAAACGCATAATTGACATTTACCGAATTTCCCCAAATAATCAAACCGTAACTAAGTAAAGAAAGAGGATACATAACCGTGATAAGCAGTTAGCGCTACTTCTCTAGATGAGGTTCGGCTTAGTCTTCTCAACGCGAATACAAATTTATCCAGCCTCTCACAGATATAGTAAATATGAGTTTTCCAGCTGCAAAATTTGTTAATGTAGATCCCAAGAAATTTCGTTGATTCTACTTCTTATATTTGGTAATTATTATTGGTAACATTAAGATCGATGTCATTATTTTGATATGTTCTAAATTGCATAACGTTAGTTTTATTTAAGTTTATTTTAGAATAATTTTGTGTAGCCAGTCAATTATATCAGCAAGAGCCTTATTAATATCATCATTAAAATTATCTTTGTCATTTGAGTTGATTATTAGGGTAGTGTCATCAGCAAACATTATACAATTTTGTGTCATATGTAGAGGCAAATCATTTATATATAGAATAAAGAAAAGTGGACCCAAAATACTCCCCTGGGGTACACCACAGCTATTGTGGTTATACTGTGACCTCTTTGTTACAAGTTCACCATTTTCTATAGTTTGTACTTCCGTACACTGCATTCTATTTGAAAGGTAGCTGTCAATCGAACTATAGGCGTTCCCCCTGATACCGTGATATACTCAATTTTTTCTAAAAGAATTGAATGTTTAACATAGTCAAAAGCCTTGCTTAAGTCTAGGAATATAGTTGCTACAAGGATTTTGCAGTTTATTGAATCTGTTTTAACTTCATCAAGTTAAAACATGCTAACGTGGTTGAGCTGCCCTTACGAAAGCCATATTGGTTTTTGTGTAAATTGCAGTTTAAGAAAGATAACAAGCGTTTGTGCATAATTTTTTCAATAACTTTCGAGAAGATCGGTGTTAAAGTGATGGGCTGGTAGTTATCCATTTGTATTTTATCACCTTATTAAATATTGGTTTAACTATAGATAATTTAAGATCCTCAGGAAAAACACCTTGCTCAAATGACAAATTAATTATATGACAGAGAGGTGCACTGATATGCCTTGCACACAGCAGCTTTATTACCTTAGTGCTTAAACCGTCGACACCTACTGCGTTACTGTTTTTTAGTGACATAATAAACTTAAATATTTCCAGTTCATAACATGGATTAAGAAATATAGTTTTTGGGTTAAACGGCAATGCTACTGATGAATACTCGTCATTGTCAATTTCATTATTATTTGTAATCGCTGGTTTTGTTAAGTTAATATAAAAATCGTTGAAAAGTGTAGCTATTTCAGTGGGATCGCTATGTGTTGTACTAGCATTGGTAATGCTAGGCACGGTATTGGGTTGTACATAGGTTGGGCCACCTATCACTTGCCAAGTAGCTCTAGACTTATTACGTGCTTGTGTGATTGTTATTTTGTTATGTAGTTGTTTAGCTCTATTCATACATTTTCTTAGAAGCTTTGTGTACGCATCGTATTTTAGTTTATTAAGAGATTTATTCATCATCTCATCATAAATATAGTTTTCGTTTATTTGTACATGCTCGTCGTAGGCCTTTCGTAAGCCACTTGTAGTTATTACACTGATGATTTACTTTTACACGAATATATGGAAAGCATAAATCATTGAATAAACATATCGTTTCATGAAATTCGTGGTATGCTTCATTGACTGTATGTACTTGTATTGAGTACCTCTGAGAAAGACAACGCAGCGATCCAATTATGGAATTTACGTAAATTCTCACGACTGTATCTCCTTTTTATGTAGTACGGTGTTGGTTTGGCTACACTTTTTACGGGAAAAGTGACAAATTGGGCAGTCTCATGGTCCGATAAAGCAAGAGGTAAGATTTCAGGAAAAAAATCTTAACATTACTCGCTATTTGATCGAGAAATGATTCCCCTCTCGTTGGACGTTTATATGCAATTGATAATTGTAGTTATGTAAAAGTGTAATAAGTTTTGCTATACTATAATCTATTTTTAGAATATTATAATTCCAATCCCCACATAGCACAATTTTATGCTTCGATTTTTTTAATCCAAAGTGATGCAAGAGGGCCTCAAAGTGAAGCAGGAATTGCTCTTTATTAGTATTTTTAGGAATGCGATAAATGTTAACTATTATGAGTTTATGGTCTGGAATTTCAATGCCACTACATTCGAAAACAGTTGGAATACTAAGGTCAGCACAGATTTGTAAGGGTTTGAATTTAACATCCTGTTTAACTAGAATACAAGAACCTCCCCTTTTATGGTTCTTACGGGTAAATGAGCTAGCTAACTTATATCCACTGATTTTTAGGTTGTTCTCATCACCTTTTCGAATGAAAGTCTCACATAAGCAGAGAACATCCACCTGCTTATTGTTCTTCATTAGTTCTAGTAGAGTAGCTTCAATAAGATCCAATTTATTTAGAACCCCCTGTATATTTTGGTGCATAATGGTAAAATTATTAGTCTTCACGAAAAAAACTGCGCTCAGGACTGTTTTTGGGAACTGTTTCGAGTTCTGAGTTAACGGACGATATTGTTTGTATTATTTTAAATAGGTCCTTAAATATAACCTCTATACCTCGTCTGTTGATAATTCCATTACCAACTGTAAACATGTAGTTTTTATACGTTAAATTTAAATTAGAATCTAGCAAGTAGGCATACTCATGTGTCTGATTGTCAAGATTATAACAGATTGTTAAATATTTCTATTCTTTTGTTACAAAGGTTTGCATAATTATTTAGTACAAACGTAGGCAAACATATAATGACATTAGTAGTAGTAGTAGTAGTAGTAGTAAAACACTTTATTGCACAAAAACACAGAAAACAAAATAAACAGTATGAATATCACACAGATTTGTACAAAGGCGAACTTATCCTATTAAGGGATCTCTTCCAGTTAACCTTTGAGCAATAGGCTACTTGATTCATATCAAATTTAGTGCAAAAAATTATTATTTTCCGTAGTATTTATTGAAAAGATCAATATTTTTCGATTACGGTGTATTAAAAGTGTTTGATGGGTATATATTTTTAATTGAAAAATTTGTATTAATTTTTTTAATTTCGTACTCTGAAAACGGTGTCGGCCATGATGTGACGTCATATGATCTTAAACTAACTTCATGTCGAATCTTATATGAGTGAAGTTCGCCATGGACATGTAGGCATGTAGCTTTGCTGTGACATTAGTGACATGTCAAATGTTTGTTTTCGGTTTGAGTGACGTCAAACCACAGATAATCTAAGCATTAACATGGCTAGTATCGTTTTCGCGCGGTAACGAAAGTTTAAATTTTAAGTTATAATTTTGCGGTTTTCTAGGTCGCGAAAAAATATATTTGTATTTTTTTTCCGTTAATCTGATATTGATTAATAATATACGACAAACTGTAAAAATAGGTCAAGTAGCCTATTGAAGGAGAACTGGAGATGGTAGACATCCGTAAAGGACACGGCATTAAAAAGAAACCCAGTGTTTTCCAATTCGCTAAACTACCCTAAAACCTACTGGATATAAACTACATACCATACAATAAATAATAAAATAAACTACACAAATATACATATATACATAAACATACATCTATAAAACCGCATTATGTCCTTTAACTTATGTATCGTTCGAGAATCATAACTTTTTTAAATTCATCTGACATAAGTGTGTTCGACTTTTTGGATCTGCTCTCTTCTAAATACTATTAATTTGTGATAGTTAGTAGAGACTCTAAAATCGATTTCCCCAACAAAAATTACACAATAGTCCTTATAAGTAAAACCTTTGAGTTTTGTTTCGAGTCCTTGAAAAAGCTGCACTTCGCCTCCCCCGGATATTCGGTAGTGACATAACTTCATCTCGTCGTCAAAAGTTCGTTCCGCTGTTTGCAATATTTTTGGATAGCCGCTACTAACGATGCACATGCGTGGTTTAGTCTCTGGAACAGGATCTAATGGCGAGTCTATTAAGTCTAGTCTCTGATTATTTCTTTACTGTCGCCTGTAAGTGACGTTTGCGTTTCATCAAGTCTGGCTTTATTGACATCTGTTAGTCTTGGTCGATTTAATCTTGGCTTTTTCTTTTTAGACATTTTGGTATTTGCAGTTTTTGACAAAGGTGACATATTTCCCGTGGGTATGCACATGGTTATCAGTTTCTTTATTTTCAGTTCATACTCCTGAATTTTTCATTTTTGGCAGAGTCGTATTTTTCTTGAAGTAGAGTCAGTTTATTTTGTAGAGATTCAACCAAGAACGGACTGTTTACTGCTACTTCTGGACAACTTCTATTTAACCTAGAATCGGCTTCTATGCTGGAATTGTCATCATCATACGATTTGACTCCCTCTGATTCCTCTATTTCCGATGAAAATGAACCAAATGATTCATCTTTGGAGTCATTAATGGTGAACTTATTTTTCCGATGCGTTATTTTTTTCTCATCAGAAGATATTAATTGCGAATTCGTAGTGATCACATGGTTGTCTAGATTTTCGTCGGTAAGTAAATGTTCTTTTAGTAATTGATTTTTAGAAGTATGTGCCGTTGAAAAAGAGTTTTCTGTAATATCTTCATTAGGAATATCACGATTCATATGTAAGGCCGTTTCAGATATCGGATCGGATGGTATGGTATCAGATATCGGATCTGATGGTGTGGTATCATTTTTGTCAGCTTGGGTAACAGTAGTATCTGTATTTTGTTGTCCATCAAAAGCAATCGATTCTGCGGTCGGAGTAGAGCAATCAACTGAAAGATCATATACAACGTGGGAAGTTGGAACTCCGGGTATAATAGGCAAGTCTTCTGGTATTACAGATGTAGGCTCCAACGT
The DNA here is from genome assembly GCA_025490895.1 of Thaumatotibia leucotreta. Classification (NCBI taxonomy): domain Eukaryota; kingdom Metazoa; phylum Arthropoda; class Insecta; order Lepidoptera; family Tortricidae; genus Thaumatotibia; species Thaumatotibia leucotreta. Next base: position 412,894 of record JALPQI010030264.1, on the reverse strand, counting down.
TGTAGTGATATGTTCTTTATTTTTAGGAGAGCAGCTGTCTAAACCATCATTAGATATGGGTTTCGGGGATTTTGATGATGACTCTTTTGGCGTAGACGAGTTTTTAATTGTTTTTCTAGCTGTTATAATAGACGATGGTGTGATTGGCTTGCTAGTCGAGCTTGGTGATTTACAAATGTACAACTTGCACTTCCAAGTCTTCCAACTTTGTCTCTTTCTTCGGTCCATTAAGTTAAACACTTTTTTTAATAAATGTATGAGAATGACAGATTCGTACAAAAAGTCACGTGTTCTTTTCCATACATTATTATGGTCACGTGATTTATCGCTTATTCTATACGATTGCATCTTGGCTAGGCCTGTATACGGGTGGCGCAGGACCGATTTGTGGCAATCTTTGGGGGAGGCCTATAATGTTCAGCAGTGGACGTTTTCGGCTTATATTGTAATGACAATGATGAACTTCGATAATCGTGAATTTCAGGAATCTGTCTTTGTCACTCTAACGAAGGCGTCATCGGTGTAACTGAGACCGATGCCAGAAATTTTGAAATTCGTGGTACGGCCACAAGTTAGGAGGCAAACGAGCAGACGAGAGTCTCGTTATGGGGTCGGGATAACCTAGTCAGGTTCAACCCCACAAAGACACAAGTTTGCGCGTTTGCCGCTATAAAAACCCCATTTACTGTGGCTCCAAAGTTCCAAGACACAGCTCTTACCATGTCAGGGAGTATCGGGATCCTCGGAGTTGACATTTCCAACGACGTCCAATTCCGATGTCACCTAGAGGGAAAAGCTACGCTGGCATCCAAAAAGCTCGGTGTGCTCAATAAAGCGAGGGGATACTTTACTCCGGGGCAAAGACTTCTGTTATATAAGTCGCAAGTCAGACCCCATATGGAGTATTGCTGTCACCTCTGGGCAGGAGCACCTGTATACCAGCTTGCACCCTTTGACTCGGTTCAGAGACGAGCTGTCCGAATAGTCGACGATCCCAGACTCACAGGCGGTATTGAACCCTTAAGTCTAAGGAGAGACTTCGCCTCCTTATGTGTGTTCTATCGTCTGTACAATGGGCTGTGCTCTGAAGAACTGTTCGACATGATGCCAACGTCCACTTTTCATCATCGCACCGCTCGCCACCGACTGGGCGCTCATCCTCACACCTTGCAACCTAAATGGTCGCGCACCGTGCGGTTTCAGAGGAACTTCCTCCCGCGGACATTCCGTCTGTGGAATGAGCTCCCTGCCGAGGTTTTCCCGTTGGACTACAGTATGGGGTTCTTCAAAGGAGGAGTGTATAAGTTCTTATTGGGTCGGCAACGCGCATGTGATACCCCTGGGGTTGCGTGCGCCCATAGGCTACGGTGACTGCTTTCCATCAGGCGGGCCGTATGCTTGTTTGCCACCGACGTGGTATTAAAAAAAAAAGACGGATCGCTTGTTGGTAAGCCACTGTTACCCCTAGCTGGTTCACAAGTGCGTTGCTGTTACAGTTAACCTACTACAACTCTTGAACTACCTACCTACGCTAAGCAGATGATCACCCAACTTGCATTAAAAGAAAATTTGCTCTGCGTTTTACTAGAGGTATATCGTATGTACCGAATGAGTCGAATTGCCTGAAGGGCGAAAGACATACATTTCTGATTCTGCAGCTCATAATACTTAAGTACTGTAGTTAATGCGGTAATTTAAAGTTTGGTTTGAGTTGGTTCAAAGCTGTAACAATTAGGAGTAAAACAACGAATAATTAAAGTACTTTCATCTCGACTGCGTGAAAATTATACGGGGAATATGCTGTACAAGTTTGTTGATAATTAATGTTTTGTGCTGTACATTTTGAGGGTAATGTTTTATATTGCAAAAAATCTGGTAGTTTCTAAAGACTCTGCTCGTTATCAGTAGTACTAGATATATGATAAAATCAACTGTTGCAAAACAAATGCCTAAAGGTGGATTTAGACCAAACGAGCGAATGTACATTCTATCCTACGACCATATACAACATGGACGTCTAACGCGAGCTCAAAAATGCCCCCAATAACAATTATTCAATTGTGCCAAGATGAGCAGGACATAGCGCTTTTCTTAACACCGTGCATATTTCGGCGCAGCATTTTTGACAATTTTTTATAGAATATAGCCAATCAAAACTTTGATGGACCAATCAAAACTATTATTAAATGGCGGTTTAAGTTTTTATAGGTTGATTTTGAAATTCATTGCCGTGATGCGTTGAAGAGGGGATGACACTTGTCAACTAAAATTCAGGACCGTTTTTGAAAGGCAATTTAGTAATATGGCGTGCAGCTTCCATATTTTATTTGTTCGTAGATTCTATCCCCCACTCTACGAAATTCGTTTGTTACACAAAACGCGATTCGCAGAAATTCGTTGATTTCGTAGAGTGGGGGATAGAATGAGCATTCGCTCGTTTGGCCTAAATCCACCTTGACTACTAGCTTCATTAAAAATAAAAAGTCATCTTATATACATATTTGGGTCCTTGTCCTTGTCTAACACTGGTGCCGTCACTCCTAACCTGTCCTAGTTTTGATATGTTTGTTGTAGTTTGTTGTACTATAGGTAATATAAAGGTATATTCAGACCAAACGAACATTCGCTATTCTAACCCCCTACTCTACGAAATTCGATCGTTACACAAAACGTGATTCGTTGATTTCGTAGAGTGGGGGATAGAACAGCGAATGCTCGTTTGGTCTGAATGCACTTTAAGCACCTACACTGTATACCGTATTTAAGGTAAAATTCGCTAACAAACTGTCAAGCAGTTTGGCGATAAATTATATATTGTGTAATGCTTTACTGTGTATGGTGTATCAACAAAATAAAAAAAATACATATACGACCACTGCCCAGTTACTTATATTACATACACAATTTAAGGGCTAGTGCAATGATGTACATAAATATTTTAATTCAATTTATAACCGGTACGTGGATCAAATCTACTTCGGGATCGGTGAAAAAAAAGAATATAGTAAGATCTTAATTTCAATATTGATCAAACGGGTGACTCACGTAATTTTAGTCGATAGCTGCTTGACATGTTTCGATTATCGACTAAAATTACGTAGTAACCCGTTTGATCAATATTTAAATATGTTTGAGCTTCACATTAGTTAAAATCCTAAAAAAGATTTTATTTCATTTGAAATACCTACATGTACATGCATTTTTGATTAAATACCTCATTCTATATCATAGAGCTAACCCTTAAACCTCTAATCTCACTAGAGTGATTTTTGATTGAAAGGTATCTAGTTTTCATGAAGACTGTAATCTGTGGATTATTTACGAAACTTATTTCATATTAATTCAATTAGCTTTATTCAATGATGCCCCACAAGGGCATTGTCAATCCTAATATAAGATTAAGTCAGTGTCTTTGACGTCAAACTATTAAATATTTACTTACTCAATACCTAGATTGTACACTTGTACAGCTGGGTAGTAGAACCTCGATTATCCAAACCCGAATTACCTGGAGCCGTATGACTTTGCAAGTATCGATAACGTTAGGTTTTATTCGATACACAAAGCAGGAAATCGCGCTCGATTCAATTGCGAGAGCGATAAAATACATAACGTATAGAGTCAACCCTAAACGTATTCTGTACTTTCCAACTCATGGTATGGCTACTGAACACGCCAGCATGCAGATCAAATCAACCACTCATTTATCCGAACGCTGGCGCATGCATTGGTAGTGAATTCGTTTCAACTTTCAACACGCTCGATACCTACGAGCTACGCTGCTGGCGTCTTTCCGCTCGCTCCGCGCGAGCATGTAGAAGCACGTTTATTTCATTGAACGACATAAGTCCACGTCATATTTTAATAATAAAGTAATGTAAAATTTGCAGTATATTATGATTATCAATGCTCGGCGGGGGTTCACCTTCTAATGCATAAAATCTAAAACAACGCCCTGCGGCATGGTACCCAGGATGCTAGCAGCATTTCCTCGCTCGATCGCCAAGCTAATGCGTTGAGCGAGGAAGTTGCCAGCCCTTGGGTCTCCTTTGGCGTCTCTGAGTCTCTTAGATAGGTCTTTGAACAGATTCAGAGCGCTAGAACCCCACGGACCAAAGGTTTTTGATGGCTTTTATCCAAAAACACCGATATTTAGCGATAACTTACGGGCTAAATTGTAAGAAATAGTTTAATAATTATTGTGAAATGACTGTTTATTTCTTCTTTAAACAAATATTTCGATTATTCCAACTAAATATTCTCTAAACTGGTTTCGTTAAAAATAGTTCGCATAATTGAGGTTCTACTGTATTTCAGACAAATTATGTCAATAAATAATGTGTAACCTTGTAATTGCGAGATTTCTCTCTACTCAACCTAGGTCATGATTATATAAATACAGGAGACCTAGATCTGGATAGATAACCATGCGCTAGTCATTTGATAAATTTGATATGCGATACCGACAGAGCTGAAATTTTGAATTGCTACTCAGACGGGGTAAAAGACATATTGACCGTCTCTTACTAACCCAGCCATTTTTTTATTTTATTTATGAAAGAGTCAATTTTTATTTCGCGTTTTCGGGGTTACTCCCATAGTAAACGTAAGTGTTTCTCAATATAACTTACACATATGGGGTATCTGGGTCAAAATTCTTTTCGTTGTCTTATTTTGTATCCCTAAAAAACGTGACACAGTTGTGATTTTTGTAATGAGATGATGTTTTGTTTCCAATTTTTGAAGTATGGATTAGAATCTAGCGTGAAAATGAAATACAAGTGCACCGGATTTTTTTATGTACTGAGTCAAAACAGCAACTAAATGTGTGACAGAGTAGTGTGAAACAAGACAACGAAAAGAATTTCTAAGGTTTTCACTGGTTGGTAAACACTCCATGTATGTAATTCGAATGGTAATAGTATGTCTGTCAAGTTCAGACTCGTTAGAATCATCTTCATGATTACAAGAACTAAGAAAAGTGCAGTAGGCGATAAAATGTTGTATCAAAGTAAATATGTCCATGTTTAATCAATTAATTTAACTAAGTAAGCGGATTCGCAATGTGTCCACTATGCTGCTGTCCATCATCAATTTTAATACCTAAATTCAATCCTTTAGTCGACACTTACGACACCACGTGGCTTTCACAAAAACACCAACAAAGCTTACAAAAAATGTATTCAGTATCAGCCGTATCATGAGTTTTAAAGTAAAGGATACGTTAGATTTTATTCGATACGTAATGCATTTTTTCTCAAACTTGCTACGGAATGTTGATGTTACTTACTTTAAATTAAACCCGGAAATACTATGTATCCGGTGTGATAGGCTAGCACAATCCTACACGTTCGTCACGTAGACAACGTAGTAGAGATTAAATGTAGATTAAACACCTCTCCATGACGATAAAGGATTGCCTCTTACAACACGTACAAATTATGTATATAAGAGTACGGTTCATTAGAATGAGGGGATCTTACTGAGTAATACAATGGTTTAAACTTATCATAGTGTTTTCATATGTCACTCCCCCTCCTTGACACTGTGCCTATTTCATGGCGACCGTGACAGGACAGGACAGGGTTGGGGAGTGACAGGTTAAGTGTTGCGGAGTGACAAGTTAAGAACATTTTTTTTGAGCAATTAAAACGACGCAAGTACGTGAAATCTACACCAAGAACGAGAACGGCCGCCCGGACGCCACCCATCTTCATCTGCAGAAGCCTTAATATGGCGTCGAGGAACAGGGATTTGGATCGACGAACGCTGCTTCTAATTGTATCAGCTCGAAATGGACCGACTGGCTTTCCTCCGGCTCCGGCGTCGCATTGGTCACCATCAACTATGATGTCTGCATATGGCAAGCACCGTGCCGTCAGCGAGCACCCAGCTCAGCCCAGCAGGTCAGCAACGACGAGATAGCTCCAATAACGTGGATATGTTTAGGTTTTTTTTTTTGTGGATTTTGTTGTACTATATAATTATATTTTGTGATGTGGTAGGTAACAGGTAAGAATAGATCGTTAAATCATTATTTTAGATATTATTTAGGAGCTTGTGTACTCGCGTTTGATCATTTTTTTTTGTTGAATAGTGTAAAAGTTGCAGGAGAGATTTCTTTATATGTATATTGTTTTCTCAAATCCGGTGTTAAATGAAATTTTTCTTCGTTATACATTTTGTGTACGTTAAAAAATATCTATACCAGCAAATTATTAAATTATAAGTATAATAGTAAACATATATTCGCTCATGCAATGCATGTTCAGCAAGGTCAGAGAACGAAGACTCTTGACTAAGCGAAAATATGTTTTGTTTACCTATACTGTCTTTAAGCAATTGGTCAGACTAATAACTTTAGTTATCTAATTATCAACCGACTTTAAAAAAGGAGGTTCTCAATTTAACTGTATGTTTTTCATTATGATTTAGCTTTATGAACAATTGGTATACATATATTTTAACAACGAGCATTCGTGAAAGTTTAAATCAACGATTGATGTATGTATAGTAAATTTGTTATTTTATTTTGTTTATGGTAGTAAAAACAGACACAGGTATTAATGAAATTATTATAAAAGTAATTCGTAATTGTTGGTTGCTTACTTTCGTAAATAATTTATAAATGTAATTATCATAACATACTGTATTAGGTAAAACATTTTTTTTCCGCATATTTATTATCTGATTTAAATATTAATTTTACTACGAAACAATGATATTGTTTCAATGTCAATGTTTTCATTGTCATCATTGTATTACGTGAGTTACGTGATTTAATAATATGTAGTAGTTAGCAATTTTTTATTCCGCGTGAGATCAATATTAAATGCATGATTATTTTATATTGATGTATTAAGATCACACAAATAGTGAATGTGATAACGGATAGGACATATTATGTTGTGTGAGGTGAATTAATGAAGAAAGTTGGATTGTATAGTATTGTGGTATTGTTGAATTATCGAAAACGTAGTAGGTAATGTATTAGTATTGATGGTTTAATGTATAATTTTATGTTGCAGTTAGTAAGCCTCGCTTGGCTCAAGTTTATTTTGTTTCCTCGGATTTGACATTGATGTACCTAAGTAGGTAGCGGATAAGGCAACTGGAGAAATGTACGTGGTATACGACTTTTATAGGAATTTGTCAAGTTAAGACTTGATGTATTTGTAAGGATTTTGGAAATAATTGTTTCGAATGGATAAGATTCCATAGCATTAGATAATGATGGCGAAAACTAAAACAAATAAGTCTTTCATAGAATAATTAGCCTGATCAACTAAGAATTCTTGGAAATTCTTAAATGTTGAGGTTTTCATTGGAATGTTTTGCTTTATATAGATTTGGATTGTTTTCTTATTTGTTTGTTTATTGATTATGATGGAGTTATTTATGATGGCCCGAGAGGCATCTAGAATTATTATAGCAAGGGTACCCAAGATACAAGGCAGGTATATTCATCCTTGAGACTTCGGCTATAGATGTAAATAATTACATCAGTTGCGGATGCTCTTGGACATGGTCGTGTTAAATAGAAATGCCTGAGATAAGTAGTGTGTGCGCGTGGATTTTTGTTTTTCCTTGTATCTTGAGCGATTTTTTTTTTTGTATTGTGGTCGGGTGACCGAGTTGTTGAACGCGTGTGTATCCCTTAGCTGAAGTGAAGCGTAGAAAACGCCCGCTTAAAGTGTTGTTTATTTGACTCGCTTTACTTTTGCAGAACGCATATCAGAATTTTCTAGGATGAAGGCGCGCCGAAGACGCAGCATTACGAAATCTGATTATGCTCTGCAGAAGTTAAAAGCTGTATTGAAGTTGATTTAGGACTAAAGAGGTTAGTTAACAGAGTATTAAAAAAAAAACCTATATAGTGTCTAAGACACAAGGACTTGGATATGACAATTTATTTACTAAACGTGAAATGATTAACGTGACTATTATGCATAAGGATTTTACTTATACACATTTTTACTAATTATTTGAAATGAATTTGATAGCTAAAGCCGTGAATAATGTATTTTTTTTGTCTGTGTATAGCCTGTATTTTTTGTAGTTGTGTAATTTTGGTTTTGTATGGTATGTGTTTCTTTTTCAGGGGAGGGAATCCCTTACCTTTTCAGGGGAGGTGTGATAGGCTAGCACAATCCTACACGTTCGTCACGTAGACAACGTAGTAGAGATTAAATGTAGATTAAACACCTCTCCATGACGATAAAGGATTGCCTCTTACAACACGTACAAATTATGTATATAAGAGTACGGTTCATTAGAATGAGGGGATCTTACTGAGTAATACAATGGTTTAAACTTATCATAGTGTTTTCATATGTCACTCCCCCTCCTTGACACTGTGCCTATTTCACCGGTGTCATGTGCTAAGATGATATGTAAAGAGATTTCATGTATTTATTTCACACCTAGGACTGCAAACAAACTGTCTTTTGTTTTGAAACGTCAAATTGTGACACTAGGTCTTGACATTCAGCCACAGAAAAAAAAATAACCTTAAATCTTTAAAAGAACTAATGTCTATACTACCAGTTAAAAAGATACCTCAAACAGATTAAAAAAAAAGTTAGGCGCGAATGTTTCTTTAATGTTTACGATACTGTACTATTCGTTTATTTACAAATTAAATAGTATGGTTTGGCGAAATCAGTTCCTTTTATTTCATGGCAAGTTTGAGAAAAGCACTATACAAATCTCGGCGAGAAACAGGGTTACAGGCCGCGTATCCCTATCTGGCCTCAGTTCCTTCGGCCAGATATATCTACTTGGCCTGTAACCCTTCGTTTCCCGTCCTCTATAGTAATGTACTATTTCGCGATAAAACTGTCATATTGGAGCGAGAGCGATGATGTTTCACGTATCGAGCAAAATCTAAAGGTGGATTTAGACCAAACGAGCAAATGCTCATTCTATCCCCCACTCTACGAAATCAACTAATTTCGACGAATCACGTTTTGTGTAAATAACGAATTTTGTAGAGTGGGGGATAGAATGAGTGATTGCTCGTTTGGTCTAAATGCACCTTTACATGTTTATAAGACGATTATTTCGATATATATTCTTGCATTTGACTGTACAAGATGAAATATCTAACCAAGAAGTAATGTATCAAGTAAGTAATGCTCATATTTAATGAATTAATTTGATTAAACGGACTGGCAATGTGTCCATCATTAATCTACTATACCTAAATAAATAGTCAAGGAGCGTCAATACCTTAGTCGACACCTACATACCACGTGGCTTTCACAAAAACACTAACAAAACTTACAAAAAATGTATTTAGCTTATAAATAATATAAAAGTAATTCGGTTTATTTCATAAGCCCTATTCCAGAACCCTATTGATCTGACTTAAGCAATCGTGACAGGCTTAGGGTCTAACATCACAGCTTAAGATCGGAAATCGAATTGGAGATCAAAAATGTAAACAAATGGGATACCACCACAAAAAAATAATCGCGAGAGGTGGGTAATCTAAAATCATTGAAATACTTTTAAAAAATGCGCATTTACAGTCACTGGCGGTACTTATAGTTTTTTAATATATTACTAATTTTTAATATCATACATTATTTTTAATGATATATTTCTCTTGTTTTAATAAAATGTAGGGTGTTTAATTTATACTACTGGCAATGATAAGAAGTTTTAAACATTTGGTTCGCAGTTATAACAATGTACTGAAAAATATCAAAACAAGATCGTGCTCCAAATGACTCTTCTATGAATTCATAAAAACTCCTAAAATTTAGCATTACAAAGTACATGAATACAGATTTTAATATTTTGACCTACAAATCAATCATTTTATTTTTTTAATAGAAATGGATTCGATTGTAACTATAGATGAAGACTGGAGTTCGTTCCCCGACTATCCTAAAGATTAAAAGTAAGACGACTTTGGTTTTCAAACATTGATTATGTTGATTATTTACATCATTCTAGCAAACTTTCTAGGTATTATTTTTGTAATCAGGAACCGTGAACACTCAGCCGTATGTTTTTTATAGTCATGTCCAAAAATATGTTAATGATAATGATTGTGATACTTATGTATCGAACATACTTTGACTTTCGCGTATCTACACCTAAACATCAAGCATTGTCTTAGGTTTAGCACCTGTATATTATTATCTTGTAGTTTTTTTTAATTCATACAATAATTATCAAACAAATAATACCTGCATCATCATATCAGCCGAAATACGTCCACTGCTGAACATAGGCCTCCCCCAAAGATTGCCACAATGACCGGTCCTGCGCCACCCGCATCCAGCGGACTCCTGCGACCTTCACCAGGTCATCAGTCCACCTTGTGCCTACCCACCTGCATAGACTGCATTTAATATTTTTTTACCCAACAGAAAACATTTGAATACTTTTACACGTCTTAGAAAAATAATAGATAAATAAATAAAATAAATATCTTGCGACATCTTACACAAATCGACCTAGTCCCACGGTAAGCTCAATTAAGGCTTGTAATATGGGTACCAGGCGACGATAAATATAATAGATACATACATAATATAGATACTTAAATACATAGACAGCCATGACCAAGGAACAAACATTTGTGATAAATAAATACACAAAGAATGCCCTCGCCGGGATTCGAACCCGGAACCTCCAGCTTCGTAGGCAGGGTCACTACCAACTAGGCTACAGAGGCTGACAAACTGACGACTATATACTGTCAAACAATTTGCAGATATTGATTTATGACCTCAAATGCACTCCATACACATTCTATTGTCAAACATTGTCTAACTAAGCGTGACTCCCTCCATGATCTATAAAATAGCATTTTCTTGCAAAATATCATGTGTTATCCGGCTTTACAGGTCATTGAACCCTTGGCTTGAAAATATCCATGGGTTCACATAACTTATCAATTATAGACGAAGTACATTATTAAAAAAGTTTAAGAGTTCTTTATTGATTTTTTTATACTGCGATGGTGGCAAACAAGCATAACATCTGTTGGACATCTGTTGGACAACATGCATGTTAGTAAAACCAATAAAGTCGTTTTTTGAGAAACTTGATTAAATCTTGGCAGGTAGCCCAAAAACCTTAAGCTATCTCATATAATTACTTAAAATACAAATCATCAAAGATTGACACAATGACCGGTCCTATCCCAACCACATCCAGCGGACTCCAGCGACCTTCACTCACACACATAATTCTTAGTTAATTTCGAAAATAAAAGCAATATTTTAAGCTCATGCTTATATTTTTACACCAGAAAAACCTCAAGAAAAAAATATGCGACAATCTAACAAAAATTCAAGCTCACCACAAAAAATACTGTCGGCATTAACCGGCCCTAAAATAAAGTCCTCATTACGCTCACGAGGTCGCAAATGTAAAATAAACTCCCGCTCGTTACGCCCTCGTGGGGTAAACAAATGGCTCTGACCGGCGTGAATGATGCGTTAAGTCCTAAATTAGGACTCATATTACACCATCAAGAACCTAACATAATCATTATGTCAGGTTATTATAAGGTTACCGTTACCTACAGGTTCTCGATGTTCTCTATTTATAGAAGATAGGTGTAATTAAAAAAAAACCTTTCCCGTTGAGAGGTTTTTGGACACGACATAGCCCTCTTGGCAGGTATTTGGAAGTTACAGAAAGGTCAATCAAATTTTGAAATCACCTAGAAAACCTAATAATAACCAAAAACCATCAAGAGGACCTATTCAGTGTCTCAAAACCACACTAGCACTGACATGCACTTATTTTTTGGCCAAATACAAAGAGAAAGCCCAATGCACCGGCTTCAATAACACAACAATTTGGCACCCAACATGGGGCTGCAGGGCTAACATCGAAAATTGTAAATTCACTTAAATCTAAGCGATTGAGAAAGATACACGATATTATATTATAATGAACGGTAAGTCACCTGGCATTATATAGCAGCAAGTGTAACTTACACTGCTTGATTTTGTCGATGCGTCAATTATTATTTTTTTACCAACGCCAGGGTGATCGTGTTTGGGGGTTGGAAGTAGAGCCTATTATAGACCCACTAGTTTGAAACCAACTAGAACTAACCTTTTGCTATCAAGTAATACTGAACTGAAAGAGTTAGAATCAGATTGGAATATATTTCCCGTAGCGAATTCAGCATGGTGTAACATTATACCGCCAAATTCAGACAAAGCAGAGGAGAAAAACGCAACTCATTTGCGAAAGTAAAGAATTCTGAACTTTCTAATAGCTGTTATCTTAAAAGCAAACTTAAAAGTTGAGTTCTTTGGACCTTTGTCTGGAAAGGATTCTTTCCGCGATGTTTGACGGAGCTTGGGAACTTCTTACTACTCAGATTGTAATTTAGATATGGAGACCAGAAGCTTTTAAGTGTAATTAGAATTAGGGTTAAGTCAACCCCTTTTTTTCTTGTCGGTGTAAAACGTTAATGGACTTAAGATTTACGTTGGGAGATTTTTCTTAATTTTTTTGTGGAAAAGCGGTTTATTTGATGGAGTCGTAGCGTTAACAAATGGAGCCTATTAAAGGAGTTCATGTTGTGGCTAAGACGATAATTCCAATGTATTTGGCGTTACTCAACAAAGTATCTTTTAAATTGCCTGTATTGCATAAACTTTTTGTAAATTATTTTAGTATATATAATAATTTACACCTAAAATTAAAACTAAGGTGAAACTCATTCAGAATCTAAATAGAAAAGCTAAAAATAACTACATTGCTTCGTGTTTTTGTTTTCATTTATAAATGGGATAATGGGAAGTAATTCAAGACGATACTAATGTTCCGGAGGCTGTTTTGCATAGTCGTTATAATTTAAGGTTTCTGCTAGTTTCCGTATTGATGTGAGCGTTTTCGGTAAAAAGGTCCTATAAGGACGCCCAGACAGATAATTTGAATGAAGATACAAGCATTTTCCGTCTTTAAGAGAAGTGACTTTACTAAAAGGACTTAATTTCTTTCCGAGTCTTGTACCTTAATATAATTAATAGTAGTACGACCCACTACTTTTTAATTTATGCTGATAAACAAAAATTCAATTGTGGTGGCTTGTTTGTGTGGTCTCTTATTCTCGTTCAATACTTTTATTACAATACTACTACATTGCATTATACTTTAAATATTGAGAAAATCTTCTCCACAATATAAGCCACTACACGTAAAGCCACAATTGGAACCCTATGCCTCTCAGAAACTATGTCACAGTGATGCTACAAATCAAATTGTAAGAAAATCCTTCCTACTTGTTCTTGTAACAAGGTTCCAGAGTGGCCAATTGGTTGAGTGTACTGCTTATGAGGTTCCTTTTATATGCTTATCCTCAGGATGCTGCTGCTGCCAGTTCTTCTGCTGGCGATCGCGAGGAACACCCTTGCACTGATCGCCCTCGAACTACCACATTCAATTAACCTTAAAGGTAACACACGTTGGCGCTTTTTGCCCATTTCATAGTTCACGTATCCATTTTGAAGTGTAATAAGAGACAAAAGAAAATCTGGAATAGTAAATGACCAATGTTCTTGATTAATACATGTTCTAATTGGGTTTAATTTCTAAGGCATTTGACTTGATGAACAAGTTGACGCTAGAGTGTAAAGGTTAAAAGTTAATAAAAACTATGATTGGTGAGTGTGCAAGAAAATGGTTTGAATAGCAACTGGCATCAAAATATTTCTGATTAAAGTTAATATTATAATGGGGTCACATTAATGGGATTTTCTTGAGAATGGTCCTCAACTAACTGGAACATTGTTTGTGTATGGTGATACAAGTTAAACCCCGGATTGTTGTGGCAGTGACGTCACAATAGGGTGATATGGGGAGTAAATGGAACGGTAAAAAAAAATGATACATAAAAAGATAAGATAAAACTTTATATACACAGTAAATATATATAGTTATATACCTAATATACCCTTCACTTAACCGAATAAATTTGAATAAATTCAAAATAAAAAATTTGCAGTGATTTTATCTATTTTATTTTTTTAATATTAAGTTTACTAGTTTTCGACAAAAAACTGACCGATCGAATAATAATTTCGTTCCAGTTCAGTAAATGGAACATACATAAATATTAGACTTCATTTTATCAATGTATGCAAACTATTTAAACCTGTATAAAGTTGACCTTAGATATACACTGTTTGCTTTATTTATACCATAAAATAATACGTACAATCTCGTATTCATTTACACAATATGTCATTTCTTATATTATCTTATCTTATAATTTATGTATCATTTTGTTCTACCGTTCCATTTACTCTCCAAATCACCCTATTGTGACGTCACCGCCACAACAATCCGGGGTCTAATTATAAAACATTAATCTATTAAGTACTTAATGATTTTGAGCAACTTTTGCTATGGGACCAAATACGAAAACTCAAGAAAAATAAACGATACATCCATTGTTGTTCCATAGAAATGGGCTAAAATAGGTTAACCAAAATGAATGGAAGCGTCGAGTTTTTAACACCTGTATATATATGTAACTTAGAATGACTGTGTAGATAATGGAGTTCACGATATATGATATTGCATTTTAGAAATGAACGTACATAATCGTCCGTGGCATATGTATGTGTATACAGGGTGGAACAGAACGACGATCTTTCCCGCTACCGACCAAGTCTACCAACCATTACGATGAATTTTCATTATAGTACCAACATCGAAATATCTTTTAAAAAAATTAACCCCTAATACAAAGCGACTGATTAGTTAGAGTTCAATAGTATGGAAAAGTCAATTTTCCATGTACGTTTTCGATGTTGGTCCCATACTGAAAGTTCATCGTAATGTTTGGTAGACTCGGTCGGTAGCGGGAAAGACCGTCGTTCCGTTCCACCCTGTATAATGTTTTACAATAACAAAAACCAACTGAAGAACTTTCTTTACAGATGGCCAAGAGTTCGACTACATAGTAGTGGGCGCGGGCGGCGGCGGCGTGCCGGCGGCGTCGCGGCTGGCGCTGTCCGGAGCTGATGTGCTACTAGTGGAGGCTGGGGGTAACCCTAATATACTCAGCGATGTAAGTATCACATTACAAGATAGGTGCCCAAAACCAATCTGAAGTAGGCACTTCGGACCACTGCTCGGGCAGTGTAACCAGTAATAGAAGCGGAAGTCTTTATCTCCTTAATGGTGTTAAATAGAGACTTCCATTTGCTTACGAGAAACGACCCCCTTAACTTGATTTTATACGGTCGACTACAGTTATGTTACATGTGTAGTGAGTGGTGCCTCTTTTGATTCAGGATTCAACTTACTGAAAATGTTGCTGATCTTAATCAGGCATTTATTAATAAGCATAACCAACACAGCTAAGCATCAAAATTGTTTTATGATGTCATTTAATTTTCACTTCAGATCCCTGGAGCAGCTATGGCGCTGCTCGGCTCAGATCTCGACTGGCAATACCCGACCATCACCAACAATGTCTCCTGCCTCTCCTCACCAAACAAGCAATGCCGTTTCAGCCGCGGCAAGTGTCTCGGCGGGTCCACCAGTATCAACTACATGATGTACACGAGAGGAAACCGAAAAGACTACGACGACTTCGGCATCGAAGGCTGGGCTTGGGAAGATCTTGAACCCTTCTTCCTGAAATACGAAGGCTTGCAAGACTTGGACGATCTACCCGCCTCTTCTATCCCCTACCACAATACCAATGGAACCATGAAAATAGGCTTCTTTACCGACTCAGAAAATTCCTGGCATTCAAGGATTGTGAAAAGCCTCGAGCTCCTCGATTTTCCTTTCAACCCAGATGTGAACGCTGAATCTCAAATTGGGGTGAGTCAAATAGTAGGGTATGTGCACAAAGGAACACGCATGAGCACAGCTCGAGGGTATCTCACGCGTGCCGACGTGAAGAAAGCACTAAAAGTGGCCAAAAACACACGCTGCACCAGCGTCATTTTAGATGAAAACAACACAGCGACAGGAATTACAGTTATAACACAAAACAAACTTGATCCTCTAGGCTTAGTGAAAAAGGAACTTAAACTTTACGCTAGGAAAGAAGTAATTCTCTCAGCGGGGGCTATTGGTACTCCACAGATACTGATGTTGTCTGGTATAGGACCTGCGGAGCATTTAGAAAGCTTGGGTATTCCTGTACGAGTTGATCTGCCAGTTGGTGAAGGAATGAGTGATCACGTACTACCACTTTGCATCATACAAGCTGATCCAGGTATTGGTATCCCTGTCCTTAACCCCTTCGTTATAGGATTGAAGGGCGTTCAAGGCGTGCAGTGGATAGCTACGAAGGACGGACCATTGGCCTCAAACGGGCTCACCGATGTAACAGCACTTTTGAATACAAAATGCTACGACTTTGAACAACGGAAACTCGTCCATAACAGTTCCGATTGCGAATTACCGTCACTGCAAATAATCAACGCATTCATAGACCGTAACTTACTGCAAGGCATAGAGCTTATCGTCAAACAAGCCATCGGTTTAGAAATGGACGTCGTTAAACAACTCAGTGCTGCTAATGTAAACAAGGCATTGCTCGTAGTATCGCCAGTAGTTCTTCGACCATATTCACGCGGCAGTGTCCGTTTAAGTAGCACTGATCCTACTGATAATCCCGCCGTATTCCCAAACTATCTCAGCGACGAGCGAGATTTGGAAGAAATGATACGTAGCATAACAATATTAGAGCATTTAATTGAGACGCCAGAATACAAAGCGCATAACGCTTCGTTTCTCCGCTTGAAGTTTAAAGGTTGTCCTGAATATTCAGTTGACCGGATAGGGTATATAAAATGCTTCTGCAGTCATATGACGTACTCGGTGTTCCATGCGGTTGGTACGGCGCGGTTGGGGCCAGTGTTGCGTGGTGACCTGCGCGTGCGCGGCACGGCGCGGCTACGCGTGGCCGACCTCAGCGCGCTACCGGAGCTGCCGCGCGGCAACACCGCCGCCGCCGCCATCGCCGTCGGCGAGCGAGTGGCGCACTACATCTTGAACGGCCAATGATTTAATACAACTGTATGCAACTGTATGATTTAATAAACATGTAATGCATATAAATACAAAATGCTAAATAAATACTGTATTGTTTATTTTTCTTATGTACCTTAAAAATGTGTAGGTAGCAGGGCTGTCCAAAAAACAGTTAATATAATACAATACAATACTCTTTATTGCACACCATAAAACCAGTAGAATAACAGATACACAGTGTTACAAGTAGGTACAGGTATTACAATGGGCGGTTAATTGATGATGGCGGTGGACAGTTTTGTTAAATTAACTAAGTATTACTTTTTTTGGGGACGTTTAACAAATTATCTGATATCTTCAATCAAACCCGCTGACATTCCACAATGCCTGAAAACCCGCCTCTTTAATCAATGTCTCCTGCCAACCATGACATACGGTGCCGAGACATGGACGCTCACTAAGGCTATGAATAAAATTAGAGTAGCACAAAGAGCCATGGAGCGTGCCATGCTCGGCATCAAGCTACAAGACCGCGTGAGGAATACCGAGATTCGACGTCGCACGAAAGTACAAGACGTCGGAGACGTTATTACCAAACTGAAGTGGAATTGGACAGGACACATTACCAGACAGCGTGATTTATTTATTTATTATTTATTTTTATTCCAATAAGTTTCACAGCATTACAGTAAAAACCAAGTCACTGCGAACTAAAAATTTAAACATCAAATAAAAATAACTTAAAACTAGCTTGATTTAGGCGACGTAACGACGTGGCTCCGTTGCGTCGTCTGATCTGGCGTAGGATTCGGCAGATTGCCTCGGAACTGCCGAAACACGACGCCCTTCGGCCAGAAGTCAGCACTCGCGATGGTGTCCTGCAGCGGGCGCGGCACGCGCACCACGAACGAGCTGAAGTGCACGTAGTGGCGCGACCGCAACTGCTGTACCCTCAGCGAGTAACCCGTCTTCCGGCGGACGTACTCCACCACATCGTTGGGCATGGCGGAGTAATGCAGGCGCGACACGTAGAGCGCCTTAGACGGTGTCGCAACCGGAAGACCGGATTTAACCGACTCGGCGGTGCCACACAGCGTCTTTCGGGGCGCCCTGCGCGCCCTGCTCTTCCGTTCCACCAATGTGAACCCTTCCTTGTCCACACAGATGCTGGAGACCTTGCCCTTATTGGGACCCGTTCCCTCAGGAGGCAAGGTAGCCCGGTAAGCAGCGACAGGCTGACCGGCAACGTCAGCGTAGTTACGCCGACGTGACTTCACAACAGGCGGCGGCACGCGCGGGGGGCGCGCGGGCGGCGGGGCGGCGGCCGCGACACATGGAGCAGTGTCAGCAGCACGCGATCTTACAGGCTCAGCGTTTGTAGCGGGCCGGTCAGCGCTCTTGAAATTTGATGCCATCGACCGAGTCGAGACATTCCGTAAACTATCAACTTCGTCACGTAGCTCGGCAATAGTGACTTGGGCGGCTTCAAATTTCAAAATGACTTCTGCTAAACTTGTTTTTAGGGCCACGATGTCCTGATACAAGCAGCGAACGTCGATATTATCCGGAACATGTATCGGCAAGACAGAGACATCCTTCGATACAAACTCCGGAATTCGCTCTCGGTTCTCCTTAAGGATCTTCTGTATATCCAAAAGGGACTTCTTCCCAGTTTCACCCCCTTTTCTGTGAGGAACATACGTGCCAACGATCCCAAGGGACTGGCACAACACCTGCTTCGCTTCACAGATGTCATCCACGCTGAAACTCGATGCCCGCGAACTAAACTGGACAGCGGTTGCAGCATCCATTCCTCCCTCCTGCAGCACCTTCTCCTTCTGTTGCAGGAAGGCGAGGAAATCGTTCACGATGGGTTGACTCGAAGAGGCACTCATCGCGGCGAATCATAAGCAGCGGCCGGGCCGCGCTAATTTCGTAATTGAATATAATATTTAATTAATCATCGATGCGTCCACGTCGCTTGGCGCATCGCGTGTTAGATATATAATACATATACACGGTGCTCGCGAGCATTGCGAAAGATTTTAACTGTGCATTCTAGGCATCAAAATAAACATAAAATATTATGAGACCAAAAGTCAATTCCACAAAAAAAAAATTTTTTTTTCTTATTTTCAGTCTTTTTGAATACTTCTTAATATTTCCAGTACTTTTTATCATAACAACAATTTGTTTAAATTATTTATTTCAATTGTTTTTTTAGATACACGTTATTTCGTCAAGTCTATTCGTATTTTTTGATTGTCAGGCAAAAGGTGTGGTAATATTAGAACACATTGTGGTGGCATTGTAATCATAAAGAAGTTAAATGACGAGTTACGTCGAAAAACTTATTTCGAAAAAAGGTTGATTATCTCTGAAACCAAGCCGAATCCAGGAAATTTTATATAACATTAAAGACTCTAAATGTGGTCAGGAATCCAGCATTAAAATCTTTCGGAATGCTCACGAGCACCGTGTATACATATAGATACTTAAATACATAGACAACCATGACCAAGGAACAAATATTTGTGATAAATAAATACACAAATAATGCCCTCGCCGGGATTCGAACCCGTAATCCATTACGAAATCGATAAACTTCCAAATACATTAGAAAGGTCATTGGGCGTTTTTGACCTGCTTTATGATTTTTCGCGTACAGAGACCAAACTAGCTTTAAAATAAATAACTAAATCTCACTTTTCTAAATATGTAATTTTTCCGCATGTATCAACCGGGAAAAAAAAGTAATGCGACTTTTTGTATCCGAAATAGTGTTTTTAATGTTTTTACTTTCAGCATTGTATAATTGTATAATTACTATCAACTTTTACTTTCTTATCTCCTCTACCCAAAGGTTGTCTGGAAGAGATCGCTCTTTAGCGATAAGACCGCCTTTTGTTTACCTCTTTCAAACATGTACTTTTATTATTTGTTTTGTATTTGTCTTTGAGGTGCAATAAAGAGTTATTGTATTGTATTGCGTAAACGGGTGTGACCTACTTTTCTGGTTTCGCCTTGCAAGAATGCGTCTCATATCACTCAGTAGCACTTACATTTACCTACATTCCTAGCCCTATTTCGTTTGTGTACGCAGTGGGTCATATGCGCGAACAAAATGCCTAATGACCTTTGATATTTTATGTTCAGTATCTATGTATCTGGCAGTTAAATCTTGACAGGACCTAACTCCTAGATAGCCCCGCCTGGTGGCAGATAAAATATCGAAAACCCTAATAGTATTGTGAGCGCAGAACTAGTTAAGGTTGATTGGGTTCTACAAACGGGGCATGTAATCAGGATTGGTCCCAGAGGACCCTAAGGAACTATTGTGTGCTTAATCTTCATTGAGCTTCACTTCAATACACCGTTCATGTCTTAATCAATTGGCCTACGGCGAACTCCGAAATGTACCGGAAAGCGCAGCGTGGGTAGGCCTCCCACAAGAACTGATGACCGGGTTTAGATCCCAGGAGGCTTAGCCAAGATGCGATTCTGCAATAAAATACTTACGATAAGAGATAGCAGGCAGCGGAACTTTGGTGCCGATGACATCATTATGACGCAAATTAATTGGCACATAGGATGTTCTTATATATGACTAGCGACCTGCCTCGGCATCGCACGGGTACTATACATAAAAACCTTCCTCTTGAATTACTCTACCTATTAAAAAAAACCTCATCAAAATCCGTTGCGTAGTTTTAAAGATTTAAGCGTACAAAGGGACATAGGGACAGAAAAAGTGACTTTATTTTATACTATGTAGTGATAAACAACAGAACTACCTATTAAACACGTTGAATGCGGGAACAAAATTTTATAATTTACTTGCAGTGCTATACATACCATTTTTGACTTGTAGGATGGTCGTACACTGGTGCGGTACAAGGCTATTTTGGTATGTGACTAAAGGTCTCTATTTTAGATGATATATCGTTTTTGGTTTTACAAATCGATGATTTATTGATTACAGTGGCTAGTTAAACAATTGAATGATCTAAGGTTGTTGTCGTTACATACTGTCGAATTTGGTTTAGGCATTATAGGAAAATTAATTAACGATACGAAATTGACTTGTGTCGCACCAAGGGAATAGGGCGGATGCCGTCTAGTCGATATTTTGGTAGGGATGGGAAATATAATGAAATAATGTTATCGATATCCCCGAAAAGGGTCCCCACGAACGACCAGCGCCAGGGTCCACAAGGGTCCCTCGGCATGAAGCTGAGTGTGGACCTTTTCAGTTACGCGTTACAAAATGTACACCACTGGCATTGTAATTCAGTAGTTAAGTTTAAATTAAGCGTTATTGAATACTTAAAGTTCTTCTATTCTATTCTATTCTATTCTATATCGGTTGTTATAATTTTAAAAAATCTAACTAAAATTACCAATTCTTCCGATTTTTTCGCTTCACTTCGTTTACTACTCGTAGTTACACTTTCACTGCACTCCGTCTCTTCGAAAATCTTTTGTAACATTTTTCGCGATCGTTTTCTCGGTGCATTCATGATGAAATCGGAACTGCCATCGAAAGATAAACAAAAAACACGTAATCGTTACCCCCGCACTGACTGTACTGACCTGTACTCGTGGTGCTGTACAAGACAGTAGGTATACAAGACACTTTTGGCCGGTACCGCACTGGTTGATAATTTTTTTCACCTAGTGCGGTACGAGTCAAATTTGTCCTGTAAAGTTTGATGTACCTACTAGATAGACCTCATAAAAAGACACATAAATGTATACTTGACTCCTTCTAGCTCATAGAATTTCATAGTCAAATCGACCCCGCACCAGACAGAGACAAGCTACTTCTTCACTTCGCACCAGAAGAAAGTACATTACAAGTCGAAATTGGCATGTACCGCATTCAACGTGTTAAATTTTATCATGCTTTGACAGATGCAAAACTTAGCACTGCCACGCCGTGTCTAATAGCAATGTGAAATTTTAAATTCAACCTTACACAAATAAACAACATTCTTCCTACTTCAAACATTTCTTAAATTCACGAACAAGAAATACTAAAATAATGTACAACATTGATTTTGATAATTTTCTAATTAAACTGACAAATACAGTTATGTTATTATGTTTTTATAAGTACTTGGCCGTCTCAAGTGTCAATAAAATATCCGTGAACTAATGAGGCCAAAAAGTTGTTAGTGATTTATGGTTATCTATCATCTACATAAAAACACCCTGTAGGTATGCAACCGCTACGTTATACGTCGGTCATCGGCACCAAAGTTCCTGCCAGAGATAAGTAAAGTCAAAGTCAAATTGTTTATTGCAAGAACATAGTTATATAAGATCTTAAACAATAATAATAGCGTTGCTAATGTTCTGCCAGAAAAGGCAAGCAAACATGAAATCCTTAACTAATTATGTACACTTACATTATCACGTGCAATATACAGGTTGGTCCAAATCTTGACGTCAAAAAATTTTTTTTAGATTCCTCACGTCTTGAGCTATCAGAATATACCCCATGTACGTTAGCCGATTTTTTGTAGTTTTCGAGTTATGAATTTTTGAAAAAAAAATTTTGAGAAATTCTGGAATGAAGAAATTTATTAATAAAAAAAAGTATTGGGTTTTTGAACTAGTTTATTTGTGTAAAAGTATTACTACAAATAAAGCATTTACTGACAAAAAAATTAGCGTCCTCACTTTGATACAAGTAGCATAAAAAATACCAAATTAAAAATTTTACGTTAAAAACGCATCAAAATATCATTAATGTACGTACATAAAAAAATAAAACATATCCCAAGGGATTTTCGTATTCTAAAGACCGCCCTAGAATTTGAGGCTTCGTAAAAGCAAAAAAAAAGTGATACTTTATGATGAGGATTTTTCGGAGTAGTCGCTCAAATAAACTTAAAAAAGCTTAAAATTTTAAAGTAGTAAAAAATGACTTGAATAACTACACAAATTGAGTTTTCGTGGTATTTTCTGTCTTTGTTTATTGATAAGAACAACAAAACAGACGAAATTTTACTTTATTTTTAAATTAAAAAGTTTGAAGCTTTTTTTTAAGTTTATTTGACCGACTACTCCGCAAAATCCTTATCATTAAGTATCACTTTTTTTTTGCTTTTACGAAGGTTTAAGGTCTAATGCAGTCTTTAGAATACCAAACATCCTTGGGATATGTTTTATTTTTTTATTTACGTACATTAATGCTATTTTGATGCGATTTTAACGTAAAATTTTTAATTTGGTATTTTTTATCCTACTTGTATCAAAGTAAGGACGCAATTTTTTTATCAGTAAATGCTTTATTTGTAGTAATACTTTTACAAAAAGAAACTAGTTAAAAAACCCAATACTTTTTTTTTATTATAATTCTCTTCATTTAAAAATTTCTCAAAAAAAAATAATTCAAAAATTCATAACTCGAAAACTACAAAAAATCGGCTAGCATACATGGGGTATATTCTGATAGCCCATGACGTGAGTAATCTAAAAAAAAATTTTTGACGTCAAGGTTTGGACCACCTTGTATACAATTATACAATTTAATGAGGAATTTTACCGCTAGTCTACCATGTCAAAAGAATTATTTAATATGATTACATAACCAGAACAACAATTATTAACGCATAATTTTACAGTAATTAATGTCAGTTAAATTAAATGTTGTTGAAGTCTTAGAGCCTATAATTTTGCATTGTCTGTTAGGAAGTAGTCCCTGACAGAGTAAAAACATTTGTCTAATAGCCATTGTGTAAGAGTTCGCTTAAAGCGAGTTGTAGGACATTTCATAATAAATTCAGGTAAATGATTATAGATTTGAATAGCCATACAATACGAATTATGTTTGTGAAGCGTGATTCTAGAACGGGGTAAGTATAATTTGTCTTTTTTCCTATTTAATCTTGGATAAAAGGTGCTCTGCTTTTCAAAAAGTTCAGGATGGTCTCTCACAAATATGCACATCTGCTTTATATACAAAAATGGAAGTGGTAAAACTCTGGTCTCTTTGAATAAGGGCCTACATGGCTCCAGGTAATGAGTATTACGCACAGCTCTTATATATTTTTTTTGTACCATAAACGCATAATTGACATTTACCGAATTTCCCCAAATAATCAAACCGTAACTAAGTAAAGAAAGAGGATACATAACCGTGATAAGCAGTTAGCGCTACTTCTCTAGATGAGGTTCGGCTTAGTTTTCTCAACGCGAATACAAATATATCCAGCCTCTCACAGACATAGTAAATATGAGTTTTCCAGCCACAAAATTTGTCAATGTAGATCCCAAGAAATTTCGTTGATTCTACTTCTTATATTTGGTAATTATTATTGGTAACATTAAGATCGATGTCATTATTTTGATATGTTCTAAATTGCATAACGTTAGTTTTATTTAAGTTTATTTTAGAATAT
This sequence comes from Thaumatotibia leucotreta, assembly GCA_025490895.1. Lineage (NCBI taxonomy): Eukaryota > Metazoa > Arthropoda > Insecta > Lepidoptera > Tortricidae > Thaumatotibia > Thaumatotibia leucotreta. The sequence goes on along the minus strand of JALPQI010030264.1, from coordinate 388,502 downwards.
TTTTGTGTAGCCAGTCAATTATATCAGCAAGAGCCTTATTAATATCATCATTAAAATTATCTTTGTCATTTGATTTGATTATTAGGGTAGTGTCATCAGCAAACATTATACAATTTTGTGTCATATGTAGAGGCAAATCATTTATATATAGAATGAAGAAAAGTGGACCCAAAATACTCCCCAGGGGTACACCACAGCTATTGTGGTTATACTGTGACCTCTTTGTTACAAGTTCACCATTTTCTATAGTTTGTACTTCCGTACACTGCATTCGATTTGAAAGGTAGCTGTCAATCGAACTATAGGCGTTCCCCCTGATACCGTGATATACTCATTTTTTTCTAAAAGAATTGAATGTTTAACATAGTCAAAAGCCTTGCTTAAGTCTAGGAATATAGCTGCTACAAGGATTTTGCAGTTTATTGAATCTGTTTTAACTTCATCAAGTTAAAACATGCTAACGTGGTTGAGCTGCCCTTACGAAAGCCATATTGGTTTTTGTGTAAATTGCAGTTTAAAAAAGATAACAAGCGTTTGTGCATAATTTTTTCAATAACTTTCGAGAAGATCGGTGTTAAAGTGATGGGCCGGTAGTTATCCATTTGTATTTTATCACCTTATTAAATATTGGTTTAACTATAGATAATTTAAGATCCTCAGGAAAAACACCTTGCTCAAATGACAAATTAATTATATGACAGAGAGGTGCACTGATATGCCTTGCACACAGCAGCTTTATTACCTTAGTGCTTAAACCGTCGACACCTACTGCGTTACTGTTTTTTAGTGACATAATAAACTTAAATATTTCCAGTTCATTACATGTACAATATAGTTTTTGGGTTAAACGGCTATGCTACTGATGAATACTCGTCATTGTCAATTTCATTATTATTTGTAATCGCTGGTTTTGTTAAGTTAATATAAAAATCGTTGAAAAGTGTAGCTATTTCAGTGGGATCGCTATGTGTTGTACTAGCATTGGTAATGCTAGGCACGGTATTGGGTTGTACATAGGTTGGGCCACCTATCACTTGCCAAGTAGCTCTAGACTTATTACGTGCTTGTGTGATTGTTCTTTTGTTATGTAGTTGTTTAGCTCTATTCATACATTTTCTTAAAAGCTTTGTGTACGCATTGTATTTTAGTTTATCAAGAGATTTATTCATCATCTCATGCCTGTACGTTAAATATAGTTTTGGTTTATTTGTACGTACATGCTCGTCGTAGGCCTTTCGTAAGCCACTTGTAGTTATTACACTGATGATTTACTTTTACACGAATATATGGAAAGCATAAATCATTGAATAAACATATCGTTTCATGAAATTCGTGGTATGCTTCATTGACTGTACTTGTATTGAGTACCTCTGAGAAAGACAACGCAGCGATGCAATTATGGTAATATCTCCTTTTTATGTAGTACGGTGTTGGTTTGGCTACACTTTTTACGGGAAAAGTGACAAATTGGGCAGTCTCATGGTCCGATAAAGCAAGAGGTAAGATTTCAGGAAAAAAATTCTTAACATTACTCGCTATTTGATCGAGAAATGATTCCCCTCTCGTTGGACGTTTATATGCAATTGATAATTGTAGTTATGTAAAAGTGTAATAAGTTTTGCTATACTATAATCTATTTTTAGAATATTATAATTCCAATCCCCACATAGCACAATTTTATGCTTCGATTTTTTTAATCCAAAGTGATGCAAGAGGGCCTCAAAGTGAAGCACGAATTGCTCTTTATTAGTATTTTTAGGAATGCGATAAATGTTAACTATTATGAGTTTATGGTCTGGAATTTCAATGCCACTACATTCGGAAACAGTTGGAATACTAAGGTCAGCACAGATTTGTAAGGGTTTGAATTTAACATCCTGTTTAACTAGAATACAAGAACCTCCCCTTTTATGGTTCTTACGGGTAAATGAGCTAGCTAACTTATATTCACTGATTTTTAGGTTGTTCTCATCACCTTTTCGAATGAAAGTCTCACATAAGCAGAGAACATCCTCCTGCTTATTGTTCTTAATTAGTTCTAGTAGTGTAGCTTCAATAAGATCCAATTTATTTAGAACCCCCTGTATATTTTGGTGCATAATGGTAAAATTATTAGTCTTCACGAAAAAAACTGCGCTCAGGACTGTTTTTGGGAACTGTTTCGGGTTCTGAGTTAACGGACGATATTGTTTGTATTATTTTAAATAGGTCCTTAAATATTACCTCTATACCTCGTCTGTTGATAATTCCATTACCAACTGTAAACATGTAGTTTTTATACGTTAAATTTAAATTAGAATCTACCAAGTAGGCATACTCATGTGTCTGATTGTCAAGATATAACAGATTGTTAAATATTTCTATTCTTTTGTTACAAAGGTTTGCATAATTATTTAGTACAAACGTAGGCAAACATATAATGACATTAGTAGTAGTAGTAGTAGTAGTAGTAAAACACTTTATTGCACAAAAACACAGAAAACAAAAAAAACAGTATGAATATTACACAGATTTGTACAAAGGCGAACTTATCCTATTAAGGGATCTCTTCCAGTTAACCTTTGAGCAATAGGCTACTTGACTCATATCAAATTTAGTGCAAAAAATTATTATTTTCCGTAGTATTTATTGAAAAGATCAATATTTTTCGATTACGGTGTATTAAAAGTGTTTGATGGGTATATATTTTTAATTGAAAAATTTGTATTATTTTTTTTAATTTCGTACTCTGAAAACGGTGTCGGCCATGATGTGACGTCATATGATCTTAAACTAACTTCATGTCGAATCTTATATGAGTGAAGTATGCCATGGACATGTAGGCATGTAGCTTTGCTGTGACATTAGTGACATGTCAAATGTTTGTTTTCGGTTTGAGTGACGTCAAACCACAGATAATCTAAGCATTAACATGGCTAGTATCGTTTTCGCGCGGTAACGAAAGTTTAAATTTTAAGTTATAATTTTGCGGTTTTCTAGGTCGTGAAAAAATATATTTGTATTTTTTTTCCGTTAATCTGATATTGATTAATAATATACGACAAACTTTAAAAATAGGTCAAGTAGCCTATTGAAGGAGAACTGGAGATGGTAGACATCCGTAAAGGACACGGCATTAAAAAGAAACCCAGTGTTTTCCAATTCGCTAAACTACCCTAAAACCTACTGGATATAAACTACATACCATACAATAAATAATAAAATAAACTACACAAATATACATATATACATATACATACATCTACAAAACCACATTATGTCCTTTAACTTATGTATCGTTCAAGAATCATAACTTTTTTAAATTCATCTGACATAAGTGTGTTCGACTTTTTGGATCTGCTCTCTTATAAATACTATTAATTTGTGATAGTTAGTAGAGACTCTAAAATCGATTTCCCCAACAAAAATTACACAATAGTCCTTATAAGTAAAACCTTTGAGTTTTGTTTCGAGTCCTTGAAAAAGCTGCTCTGCGCCTCCCCCGGATATTCGGTAGTGACATAACTTCATCTCGTCGTCAAAAGTTCGTTCCGCTGTTTGCAATATTTTTGGATAGCCGCTACTAACGATGCACATGCGTGGTTTAGTCTCTGGAACAGGATCTAATGGCGAGTCTATTAAGTCTAGTCTCTGATTATTTCTTTACTGTTGCCTGTAAGTGACGTTTGCGTTTCATCAAGTCTGGCTTTATTGACATCTGTTAGTCTTGGTCGATTTAATCTTGGCTTTTTCTTTTTAGGCATTTTGGTATTTGCAGTTTTTGACAAAGGTGACATATTTCCCGTGGGTATGCACATGGTTGTCAGTTTCTTTATTTTCAGTTCATACTCCTGAATTTTTCATTTTCGGCAGAGTCGTATTTTTCTTGAAGTAGAGTCAGTTTATTTTGTAGAGATTCAACCAAGAACGGACTGTTTACTGCTACTTCTGGACAACTTCTATTTAACCTAGAATCGGCTTCTATGCTGGAATTGTCATCATCATACGATTTGACTCCCTCTGATTCCTCTATTTCCGATGAAAATGAACCAAATGATTCATCTTTGGAGTCATTAATGGTGAACTTATTTTTCCAATGCGTTATTTTTTTCTCATCAGAAGATATTAATTGCGAATTTGTAGTGATCACATGGTTGTCTAGATTTTCGTCGGTAAGTAAATGTTCTTTTAGTAATTGATTTTTAGAAGTATGTGCCGTTGAAAAAGAGTTTTCTGTAATATCTTCATTAGGAATATCACGATTCATATGTAAGGCCGTTTCAGATATCGGATCGGATGGTATGGTATCAGATATCGGATCTGATGGTGTGGTATCATTTTTGTCAGCTTTGGTAACAGTAGTATCTGTATTTTGTTGTCCATCAAAAGCTATCGATTCTGCGTTCGGAGTAGAGCAATCAACTGAAAGAACATTATACAACGTGGGAGGTTGGAACTCTGGGTATAATAGGCAAGTCTTCTGGTATTACAGATGTAGGCTCCAACGTTGTAGTGATATGTTCTTTATTTTTAGGAGAGCAGCGGTCTAAACCATCATTAGATATGGGTTTCGGGGATTTTGATGATGACTCTTTTGGCGAAGACGAGTTTTTAATTGTTTTTCTAGCTATTATAATATACGATGGTGTGATTGGTTTGCTAGTCGAGCTTGGTGATTTACAAATGTACAACTTGCACTTCCAACTTTGTCTCTTTCTTTGGTCCATTAAAATAAATACTTTTTTTTATAAATGTATGAGAATGACAGATTCGTACAAAAAGTCACGTGTTCTTTTCCATACATTATTATGGTCACGTGATTTATCGCTTATTCTATACGATTGCAGAATGACATCTTGGCTAGGCCTGCATACGGGCGGCGCAGGACCGATTTGTGGCAATCTTTGGGGGAGGCCTATAATGTTCAGCAGTGGACGTTTTCGGCTTATATTGTAATGACAATGATGAACTTCGATAATCGTGAATTTCAGGAATCTGTCTTTGTCACTCTAACGAAGGCGTCATCGGTGTAACTGAGACCGATGCCAGAAATTTTGAAATTCGTAGTAGGGCCAAGGCAAACGAGCAGACGGATCCCTTGTTGGTAAGCTACTATTACCGTCCATGTACCAGCGACCCTAGCTGGTTCACAAGTGCGTTGCTGTTGCAGTTAACCTACTACAACTCTTGAAGTACGCTAAGCAGATGTTCACACAAGTTTTCGTTTAAAAGAAAAATTGCTTCGCGTATTACTAGAGGTAGATCGTTTCTATCAGAGATTAATTGCCTGAAGGGCGAAATAGATACATTTCTGATTCTTGAACACGTAATACTTAAGTACTGTTAGTTAAATGCGGTAATTTAAAGTTTGGTTTGAGTTGGTTCAAAGCTGTAACAATTAAGAGTAAAACAACGAATTATTAAAGTACTTTCACCTCGACTGAGTGAAAATTATACGGGGAATATGCTGTAAAAGTTTGTTGATTAATGTTTTGTGCTGTACATTTTTAGGGTAATGTTTTGTGCTGCAAAAAATCTAGTGGCTTCTAAGACCTCTACCTATCAGTAGTACTAGTGTGATGTGATAAAATCAACTGTTGCAAAACAACTGCCTAAAGATGGACTTAGACCAAATGAGCGAATTTTCATTACATACCCCACTTTACGAAATTCGTTCGTTACACAAAACGCGATTCGCTGAAATTCGTTGATTTCGTAGAGTGGGGGATAGAATGAGCATTTGCTCGTTTGGTCTAAATCCATCTTAACTACTAGCTTCATTCAAAATAATAAGTCAGCGTTCATCTTTGGGTCCTTGTCTAACACTGGTGCCGTCACTCCTAACCTGTCCTAGTTTTTATGTGTTTTGTAGTTTGAACTAAGCACCTACACTGTATACCGTATTTAAGGTAAAATGTCGAATGCTACCATTCGCTAACAAACTGTCAAATATGTGTAATGCTTTACTTAACTGTGTATGGTGTATTAACAAAATAAAAAAAATTGACCATTGCCCAGTTACTTATATTACATGAAAAATTTAAGGGCTAGTGCAATGTGTACATAAATATTTTAGATACATTTATAACCGAAACGTGGATCAAATTCTACTTCGGAATCGGTGAAAAAAAACAATATTGTACGATCTCAATTTCAATATCAATCAAACGGGTTACTCACGTAATTTTAGTCGATAGTTGCTCGACATGTTTCGATTATTGACTAAAATTACGTGAGTAACCCGTTTGATCAATATTTAGAGCTTCACATTAGTTAAAATCCTAAAAAAGATCTTATTTTCATTTGAAATACCTACATGTACATGCATTTTTGATTAAATACCTCATTCTATATCATAGAGCTAACCCTTAAACCTCTAATCTCACTAGAGTGATTTTTGATCGAAAGGTATCTAGTTTTCATGAAGCCTGTAATCTGTGGATTATTTACGAAACTTATTTCATATTAATTCGATTAGCTTTATTCAATGATGCCCCACAAGGGCATTGTCAATCCTAATATAAGATTAAGTCAGTGTCTTTGACGTCAAACTATTAAATATTCACTTACTCAATACCTAGATTGTACACTTGTACAGCTGGGTAGTAGAACCTCGATTATCCAAATCCGAATCACCTGGAGCCGTATGACTTTGCAAATATCGATAACTTTAGGTTTTATTCGATACACAAAGCAGGAAATAGTGCTGGATTCAATTGCGAGAGCGATAAAATACATAACGTATAGAGTAAAACCTAAACGTATTCTGTACTTTCCAACTAATGGTATGGCTACTGAACACGGCAGCATGCAGATCAAATCAACCACTCATTTATCCGAACGCTGGCGCATGCATTGGTAGTGAATTCGTTTCAACTTTCAACACGCTTGATACCTACGAGCTACGCTGCTGGCGTTTTTTCGCTCGCTCCGCGCGAGCATGTAGAAGCACGTTTATTTCATTGAACGACATAAGTCCACGTCATATTTTAATAATAAAGTAATGTAAAATTTGCAGTATATGATTATCAATGCTCGGCGGGGGTTCACCCCCTAATGCATAAAATCTAAAATAAATCTAAAACAACGCCTTGCGGCATGGTACCCAGGATGTAAGCAGCATTTCCTCGCTGGATTGCCAAGCTAATGCGTTGAGCGAGGAAGCTGCCAGCCCTTGGGTCTCCTTTGGCGTCTCTGAGTCTCTTAGATAGGTCTTTGAACAGATTCAGAGCGCTAGAACCCCACGGACCAAAGGTTTTTGATTGCTTTTATCCAAAAACACCGATATTTAGCGATAACTTAAGGTCCAAATTGTAAGAAATAGTTTAATAATTATTGTGAAATGACTGTTTGTTTCTTCTTTAAGCAAATATTTCGATTATTCCAACTAAATATTCTCTGAACTGGTTTCGTTAAAAATAGTTCGCATAATTGAGGTTCTACTGCATTTCAGATAAATTATGTCAATAAATAATGTGTAACCTTGTTATTGCGAGATTTCTCGCTACTCAACCTAGGTCATGATTATATAAATACGGGAGACCTAGATCTGGATAGATAACCATGCGCTAGTCATTTGATAAATTTGATGTGCGATACCGATAGAGCTGAAATTTTGAATTGCTACTCAGACGGGGTAAAAGACATATTGACCGTCTCTTACTAACCCAGCCATTTTTTTAATTTATGAAAGAGTTAATTTTTATTTCGCGATTTCGGGGTTACTCCCATAGTATACGTGTTGCTCAATACATACACATATGGGGTATCTGGGTCAAAATTCTTTTCGTTGTCTTATTTTGTGTCCCTAAAACACGTGACACAGTTGTGATTTTTGTATGAGATGATGTTTTGTTTCCAATTTTTGATGTATGGATTAGAATCTAGCGTGAAAATGAAATACAAGTGCACCAGATTTTTTTTATATATAGGTATACTGAGTCAAAACAGCAACTAAAAGTGTGACAGAGTGGTATGAAACAAGACAACGAAAAGAATTTCTAAGGTTTTCATTGGTTGGTAAACACTCTATGTATGTAATTCGAATGGTAATAGTATCCCAACTAGCAAAATATAGTCATATAGAAGTTGAGACAACGTTTTGCATATAACTTCTAGTCTAATTTGGTTGGTCATATAAACGTAAGGTAAACGGTTATAAAAGGCGAAAGTGGCGCAAATTATACGACTTATTGGTGAGATAAACGTTAAATAAAGGTTTGCATGGCGACTTAAATCGTTTATTAAAGGTATTGTAACGATTAAGGAATGACCAAAACGTTGTATAAAGAGTACAACAAAAACCTTTACGCGACCTAAATATCAAATAAATGTTTTATTACTGACCATTTTGTTTTATAGAAGGTTTAGTATAACCCTTACTCATTGCTTATCGGACTTTTAAGTTACATAAATGTTTTTAAGTTTTATTTATAAAACTGCTCCTGACATTTATTTTAGATACGCGCAAAACTTGGTGTGTGTGACAAAAAAGTGTACGGAAAAATAATACAAGGTAATTTTATAAGATTTGTAATAGAAATTATTGTTCCATATATTGAGCGTTTGCACATTTGGCGTGAGCTGAATTCGTATGGGAAGGTCACTTTACCGTTAAAGTTTATTATGATATACAGTTTTTTGCTGTCGTGCTCTTAATATATGCGAAATAATTATAATTTATAACAATATTTCTTCATATTTTATTATAGTTAAGGTTAGCCATTTTGGAACAAGTCATGGATTTATACTTATACGACTACAATATAACTTTATCTTAAGTAAAGGTTTTTATAACGACTACAAATTGTCCGCCATTACTAAGCCGCCGTTACTAGTCCGCCACTTCGTTTGTACCGTTTCCACGATGTAACGTCCATGGTTTTTTTCTTTTAAATAGTACTGTGATGCTCACGAAATGGCGACTGATGTTTTATAATATTAATTTCAAATCGACTATAAATTGCATGATGTTTATAACCGTAACTTAAAATCAATTTAAAAACATATAGTCCAATAAAAGGAATATAACGAGTTCGGCAACAACTAAAGGTTTTTCAAAGTTTTTGTTTGACGTTAATATAACCAACTGTTGAATAAAGGGTAGATAACAGTCCCGCTGATATCTTTTTGTCATATTGAAGTTGCCTTCAATACCGCTATATAACTGTCGAGATAAGGTTTTCTGATATCACTTATACAACAATAAAATTATGTAGACGTTGTAAAAATGACCTTATTACGACGGTTCTGTTTTTTCTAAACCCTTTATAAGACGAAAACGTTTATACAACTTTGAACATCATTAAGTAAACGTTTTTTTTAAAACCTCTACATGATTGTTGTATAATTAAGTCGCAAAAACGTTTATTTACCATAGTAATTAGACTATTTGGTAGGACGACTAAACTATCAGATTTATAACGTTTATTTGACTAACAGGTTAACTAAAAACGACTATAAAACTCTTATATGGCTAAAGGTCGTATAACTCTTGATTTATATGACTTCTTTGCTAGTTGGGATGTCTATCAAGTTCAGACTCGTTAGAATCATCTTCATGATTACAAGAACTAAGAAAAGTGCAGTAGGCGATAAAAACTTGTATCACAGTAAATATATTATGTCCATGTTAAATCAATTAATTGAACTAAGCGGATTCGCAGTGTGTCCACTATGGTGCTGTCCATCATCAATCTTCTATAACTAAATTCAATCCTTTAGTCGACACTCACGACACCACGTGGCTTTCACAAAAACACCAACAAAGCTTACAAAAAAATGTATTTAGTATCAGCCGTATCATGAGTTGTAAAGTAAAGGATACGTTAGATTTTATTCGATATGTAATGCATTTTTTCGCGCTACCACTGTCATATTGAAGCGAGAGCAATTAAATCAATGAAATGAGAGCGATGGCCTGTTTCACGTATCGAGCTAAATCTAAAGGTGGATTTAGACCAAACGAGCGAATGCTCATTCTATCCCCCACTCTACGAAATCAACTAATTTCGACGAATCACGTTTTGTGTAAAGAACGAATTTTGTAGAGTGGGGGATAGAATGAGCATTTGCTCGTTTGGTCTAAGTCCACCTAAACGTTACCGAGTCTTGCGAAGTCATGATACGGCTACAGCTTGTAAATAAAAAGAATTCGGCTTATTTTAATAAAACAAGCCCTGTTCCAAAACCCTACCGATCTGACTTAAGCAATCATGACAGGCTTAGGGTCTAACATCACAAGCTTAGACAAGTTTCTGTTATTTTAGGTAAAGCAAAGCCTTCGTTGTCTGTTTAGACTTATAGACTTTCGGCTGAATCTTAACTGAATTAATCAGTTAAGAACTTAAGTACTTAATAGTTTGTTAAGTTAACGCTTAAACGGCGACGGTGATTTTCAATTTTCGATAATTTTCCTTTCAAGTAAACACGCATTCATTCATTACTATCATAAATTATAAATATTAAATGTCAAACACGAAACAAAAATTAAAAAATCATCACTCCCGACGTTGGTAAACTCGCTATTTGGTGTTTGACATATTTTTTGTAATACCTATATATTTATATACCTACCTACAGTGTCACTACTTAAAAACATAAATTAAGAAAAATAAACAAAAGAAAGTTGATACCAATTTTTTTCGGCGATTATCTAATCTAATATAAAGTCAGACTCAGGCGATTTTCTATTCAATTATAGCAACAAGCACTTTAGAGCACAATATTTAAAAAGTATATTTTTTTTTAAGGGATTCAGATTTTTTGAACTCCGTTGAAAACCGCTCTTTTACTAGGGGACGATACATTATATGTATCAGATAAATAAAACTACATAGTTCAATATTTAGAAAACAACTATGACTAAGAACCTGATATATTTGTAAGAGTAGCCCTCACTGGGTCTCGAACCTAGGACCTTCAGCTTCGCAAGTCACTGCTAACTATGGCCATCAAATATTTAGAGGTTATTCTTTAAATTGTACAAGTCGTATGTTCTTCCGCGCGTTCCCATACAATTTTAAATAATATATGGCTGCCAATGTCAAGACGCCATTGATTGTCAAAATAGGACTATATTAGGCCCGGAAGACGATTTAGGTATGACGTGACCTAAAACCATACAAAAGGAGGTTGTAATGATGTTTTGCGACATTTATCTCCAGTTTTCTACATTAGTGGTTGTATCTGACATTAATATTATAATTATAATTCACAATAGAATATTACATGACAGCTTAGATTATAATAGTGTAAGAGTTATTTATTTTTTTCAGACGCATTTAGTCTTTTGATATTGGGGTCTTATTTTGGTGAAAATTAAAAGGTAAGTATGTTTTTTTTGTTTAATAGGTCTATAATAATAACTGCAAATCGGTCGTATCTTTTTTTGCCGTCGCTGCCCCAATATAAATAACAAGGTTTTATGTTGTACTTTTGTCAACTTGAAATTTGCTGTCACACGTCACACTGACTTTTAGTTCAGATTTAATTACCGCGAAAATGTAACATAGAATCCTGTAAGTAATATTGGGGTACCAAGAGTGAATCCTTCGTTGTAAAGGGTCTATCATGAGACACCTCTGGAATTACATTATGTCAAACGTTTCCATTTACAAACATGCTCATGTACGAGTATACCTACTTTTACCACGTAGGTACAGCTACTTCAGAAAAGATTGTTTATAGTACATTACGATACAAGTGCGAAAAAAATGAAGTTTCGTTGTATATCTAATGAGGAAATTTCGTTATCGGACGTGTATCGTACGACGTTTTTCAGTACATATGGCCCTCCGAAGATTTCGACCTGATGTAAAATGAACCACTTCTCGCACTAGCGCGTAAAAAAAGCGCCACCTGTACTGAAAAATAAATAATAATAAATGTAGGTAATTGAACGTCATATACCTCCCAGACGCAAAATTCATTTACAGATCATAAGTAGATCGTTAGATATACAACAATGAGTAGTGACGTGTTTATTTTAGTCTATAGTGCTTTACCCATAGATCACCTACCCACTACAATCTGAAGCGACTCAAGGTTACGACACATACGCGTTCTTTTAAACAGCGGTCGATAACACAGCGACAGTAGTGGACATCTCACGGCTGATAAATTCTCATTAAATTCGATTTAATTTCGTTCATACTACAGAGTTGGGAGCTTTTGAACTAGTAAAGTGCTTTTAACGTACTTAGAACAAATTACACGTAGATTGAATTGTATTATTTAAAATTTTAAAATCACCATCATCATATCATCCGAAAGACGTCCACTGCTGGACATAGGCCTCCCCCAAAGATTGCCTCAATGACAAGTCCTGTGCCACCCGCATCCAGCGGACTCCTGTGACACCCAGTGGGGGGCCTACGCACACTTCACCTTCAGGTACGTGGTCGTCACCGCCACTGAACCTTTCCGCCCCTTCGGCGCATCGACCATCGGTTCTACGTGAAATGTGCCACCCCCACTGCCGTCGTGAGTTTAACAAATCGTAATTGGACGTAGTTAAAGATCCAACCCACAAAAAACTGTCAGTTAAATAAACATTACTCATTAATTTCAGAGGTTGGATCCTTTTTCCTTAACTACGTCCAATTTTAAACAATTTGTAATAAATAATGTCACCAGACGAATCAGTGGCGACTCTAGAAAATATTTGAGTCCCATCGTTGGAGACACGGAACAGCTTAGAGTAATTATTAACCCTTTTACGGGCAAGACTCAAAAAAGATGCTATAGGGTGGTAGTTTTTGAGACCGGTGCCCTGTAAAGGGTCAAAGCGGTGTCTATAAACAGTAGTCTTTGGGTCTAACCCTTGAGTGGGTAATTAGGCAGGTGTTCGCTTTGTTTTACTGCTGGCAACCGTGTGATATTGTTTTAATCCAGTCTGAGGGTCGGGGAGATGGTTATTATGTCATTCAATGTTATTTTAGCGCTCAGAATTCCTATTTTATACAATATCATATGTACACTTGTACAGTCAAGTGGGTAATTAAAAATGTATACCTACCTATGTATTTGTTAGCCTCCGTAACCTAGTTGCTAGTGACCCTGCCTACGAAGCTGGAGGTTCCGGGTTCGAATCCCGGCGAGGGCATTATTGTGTATTTATTTATCATAAATATTTGTTCGTTGGTCATGGCTCTCTATGTATTTAAGTATCTGTATGTATCTTTCTATTTGTATATATCGTCGCCTGGTACCCACATTACAAGTCTTAATTGAGCTTACCGTGGGACTAGGTCGATTGGTGGTAGATGTCCCAAGATATTTATTAATTATTTATTTATACCTATTGACTGGTGGTCGCGACAGTGCAGTAAGAATACACTTGTCACCACCCCAACTCTTCCCATGGCTGTCGTAAGAGTCGACTCAGGGATTCTTGCAAATATATGTAGGCACAAGCGTCATCATAGTGAGGATGCAACTACGATCGTCTAGCCGTTTGTCCAGCGAGGCGATTAGAGGCATTACCTCCTAATGCGTCCAAACAGGCAGTTAATAGGAGAGGCCTATGTCCAGTTGTGGAGAAGAGACTGGCTCCTTATGGATACGCATTGTACGATTTGTACGCAACCATAATGTATGAAAAGGTCTATTTTTTCCGCGGTTTTCTTGTTGGGCCCATAGTAAAAGTTGTTCAGTATGACTTATACAGTGTTTTGTAGATTCAGGCACTCTTATATATTCTATAGACCCTTGAATAATTAAGCAGGTGTTTAAGCTTTGTTTTATTGCTGGTAACCGTGTGATATTGTTTTAATCCGGAGGGTCGTGGACATGGTTATTATATTGTCATTCAAAGTTGTTTTTACTGCTCGCTGCTCGTGTTTATGGACTTTAAGATAAATGTGATAAAAACAATGAATCCCTTTCTTATTGTGACGTATTTCTTTTATTATTAGTGGCCAAACCTAACTCCACTCCATTTTACTAGTATCGTGTTCTGGTTATGACGAGATATGAGAAAAGTTTCCAAGAAGTCAAATATTTTGTCAATTATTTTTAATATAAAAATTAATTATTGCTCTTTAGCCGTCTGTTGTTTGCGTCTATTATTAATTTCTACTGTTTTTTAAATATTTTTTACTTTAGGTTCTTTAGAGAGTCCCAATGGAACACAGAAAAGTACAACAGCAAGCGAGCTACATAACAGCAAATATCTTTATTTGATGCTATCTGTTACTGCATTAAATTTGCATTTAAATTAACTATATATTATATTTTAGCCTATATAATGTCCCACTGCTGGGCACAGGCCCCCTCTCATATATGAGAGGGATTGGGCTATAGTCCCCACGCTGGCCCTAAGCGGGTTGGGTACTTCACAAACACCTTCGAATTTCTTCGCAGACGTATGCAGGTTTCCTCACGATGTTTTCGTTCATCGTTAGCTAATGGTAAATATCATCTGATATTCCGTACATAAGTTTCAGAAAAACTCATTGGTACGAACCAGAATTTGCACCCACGACCTCCGGATTGAAAGTCAATCATCTAAACCACTGAACCACCACCGCTTCTCTTAAATTAACTAAACAATTAATTTTATTTTCTTCGAACTATCAATTTAACGCGTTGAAATCTTCATCTCAATCCACGGTTTCAATAATACCCTGGATAATGTTTATACACTGTATATTGCTTTGTGAGCCGTGAATTATACAGGTGACTTTTTATTAACTGATAAAATTCTTGAGGTTTAATTCTGAAGTCAACAATAGTTTTTAGTAGCGGAGCAACGCTTAAAATTAGAAATTTAAATCAATTTATGCCCACGGTTTGGCTAAAAATCTGCATCTCAATCCTCGGTTTCAGTAAAAGCCAGTATCACGGTAACACATTCTATAGAGATAGCACAATAGCATTGGCACCCAACGTGGGGCCAACATTTTTGTGTTATTGAGACCATTGCATCGAGCTTTCTATTTATAAAAGCTTTTACTGTACTTCCGTGTCAACTATTAGTTGGACTATGGTGCTCCAGGGCCGCTATCCATCTTAATGGCACTTCGCAAGTTTATTTCGACGGTTCCGTGGGGACAATTCAATTTGTCCGCTGTCGTTTTTCAAAACAAATTGACAGTTGCGTTGAGGGCAGTCACGGTGCTACTTACGTTTACTTATGTTTGTTTGCTTAGAGACTAAAGTTTTACGAATTATAGCATACTAGTATAATTGTCAGCCTCCGTATTCTAGTAGCTAGTGACCCTACGAAGCTGGTGGTTCCGGGTTCCAATCCCGACGAGGGCATTATTTGTGTATTTATATTTATTATAAATATTTGTGCCTTGGACGAGGCTGTATGTATTTAAATATATATGTATATCTATCATATTTATATATCGTCGCCTGGTCCTTGTTATGTAGCTTTGATTGAACTCACCGTGGGACTAAGTTAATTTGTGTAAGATATCCTAGGATATATTTATATTTATTTAGTCATATCACTAATTACATTTTTTATATTTACCGTTACACGTTACTAAATATAAAACATTGAAAGCAATTGCATTGATAAATCCACAATTAAACCTAAACTTGAAATTCTATAGCATTAAAATCAACTTAACCCTTCCATCTTCAATACCTTAGGTGCTTTCTGAAGACCGAGACTGCAAATTAGACGAGATTAAGTCGAGACCTGTCCCTTACTATGAGATTAGAGCAATAGTCACTACAGTCTTAACCCTCCGCATACGAGGTGAAAATTTGTTTATCGTTATCATACATTTCGGGGCTGTTATGTCCCACCTGGACTGATGGCCTGGTGAAGGTCGCAGGAGTCCGCTGGATGCGGGTGGTACAGGACCGGTCATTGAGGCAATCTTTGGGGGAGGCCTATGTTCAGCAGTGGACGTTTTTCGGCTGATATGATGATGAGGATGATGATGCTCCACCTCGTGTGCCGAAGGTTAAAGCCTGTTTCACTATTCCCGAATAAAATATATCTGTCAGATAAATGTTAGCTGTCCTTTTTTATATGTCTCGGAAATAGGATCGTGATAGTTTTATATGACGGTCTTAATATTTTAATATTCCGGGGATTGTTAAACAAATCATGGATTCTGATGGCGACTCGTTTCATAATTATGTTAAAACTTTGCAAGGGATTAGTATAAAGAAATGTATACATATTAATGAACTCGAACTTTACTAGTCGCAAAATGAACGTTTGTTCATATAGGTCCCATGGGAAACCTTGCTTAGAAAGACTATCTTATCACGTTTTTCAGAGTTGGAATCACGACCCTATACTATAATCATGCATTGGGTCATTGTTATAACCTATCAAATTGGTGTTTTTGGAGACTTATTTGGTCCCTAATTTTATTATCTAAAGAATGACTTAGATATATTTTTTGTTTTCAACAGTGCACTATATAAAAAAGGGTTTTCACACTTGATAATTGTTTTTTACCTTAAGTGACATTCTATTGATAACAACTCTTGCCACATGCTGCCGGTTCATATTTTTGGAATAGGTATAAATGTGTGATAGCACCTTGTTTTATGAAATAGAGATATACAAAACACGCCTTAGAAGTGACTTGTATTACTGGCAAAATATGGTTTATTTTGATTTTGACATCAAAAAAATATATACAAAATTAATTATATGGAAAATAGACTTTTCACAAAATTCTCCATACAATACGTCAATTTCATAGGTAATGACTAATATACTCGCTATATCAACCACTCGCCTCTAACACAAGGTAAGGGAAGCCCAAGAATGTAATATTACAGGGCATTTTCGCTCTAATGAAGTCATTTATACAGGCGCTCATTAACAACTTAGGTCCCAAACTTCGGTCTCAGGATTTTGCGAGATTACTTCAGGATTGAACTTGTAGCTATCAGTTTCAATTTGTGAACGCTTTTACTTGCTTTGTTAATGTCAAAAGCATTTGGCTCAAGTTACTATGGATGTTAGATTTTGTAATTATCTAAGTTGATCGATACTTTACTTAAATTCAGTGTTTTTGTGTGTGTATAAACCAAAACTCACGATCGCGTCAATTGTGTTACAAAATTTCGTCATACAAACTATGTGGTATATTTCGTCCAAAAACCAGTAGAAAAAGGGGGCAGAGATGTAGATGCGTATTGTTGATAATCATCAGCCTATAATAGTCCACTGCTGGACGTAGGCCTCTCCTATTAACTATGCGTATAAACGCATTAGGAGGTATCATAATCGCCACGCTGGGCAAGCGGATTGGCGATCGCAGTAATGTGCATGATGACGCTGCTGCCCATCATCAATTTTTTATCAAATAGTGGTCAGTGGCACTTCTATCCCTTAGTCGACTCTTACGACACCCACAGGAGGAGTTGGGGTCGTGACAAATGTATTCTTACTGCCGTCACCACACGGCCATTGTTGATAGCTCATAGTAATTTGATTTTACACAAAATGTTACTTCGTGACATAAAAATCAAGACTCAAAATTTTGTTTCCTACAAAGCAATTAAAGGATTTTTTTTGCAAACGACCCTATAGGTAACAGTAAGAGAGGCATATTGAATTTTTTGTATGAGCCATTTTGTTCATAATTTAGTAATCTAAAAAAAGCCGCTATTGTAAGCCTGTCGTTGTGACGTTTTTATAGCCTTCTCGTTCCCTACAAAGCCTACCTAGATCTTTATTCATTTCTTTTAAGTGAACATAATATATTGCCTTTTAGTAAGAACTTTTTATTTTTCAAGTTAAAACAGCAGCTAGAAAACTTGAATATTTGTGTTACTCGTACCTTACCTACAATAGTTATCTAGTTTATCTACGTAATGAAGCTTGCTTTAGTTGGAAATGTAGATAGTATGAAGCATTTTACCGCCTATTCTTTTTCCAGATCTTTACACAAACACAGCACACATACAACACAGACTCGACATAACACTTACACAGATTTATTTATTTATTTATTATTCAAATAAGTTACACAGCATTACAGTTATAACACTAAGGCACTGTGAACTATAAAAATACAAAAATATAAAAACAACTTAAAACTAGTTACAACAGATACAACAGTATTGGCGCCCAAAGTCGAGCCAAAACTGTTGTGTTATTGGAACCATTGCATTAAGCTTTCTAGCCAGAGATTGGAAACCGGTTTTTTCTCCATACAAAAAAACGATTCGAATTGCGTTCGTTTTCGTTCTTCGGTGTATATTTTTTTATTAATGGAGTAATTCAAAAATACCTTCTTTATAATTACATAAAATGTTGAGTACTACATAGAGTGTGTAAAACATTTTAAGCAATTGAGCTATTTCGAGGTTTTTCTAAGAAACCGGTTCCAAGTCCTATTTCTAGCAGCATCACATCACATCATCAGCCCTTCTCAGTCCACTGCTGGACGTAGGCATCTCCTATTAACTATGCGTATGTCATTACGAGGTAACTGCCCTATAATCTCTACGCTGGGAAAACGGATTGGCGATCGATGATGTAATGTGTCCAGTGTCCATTATGATGACACTGTAGCCCATCATCAGTATTCTATCTGGCATGGTCATTGGTCAGTGACACTTCATTTGTACCAACAACAACTATATATAGGTACGTACATGTCTGTAAAGGTCACTAAATTAAATTAAAAATACTGATGTTGGCCCCACGTTGGGCGTCAAAACTGGAGCCGAAAGATTTCGAATATGAATAGATGTCATGCAGTAAAGAAGTATGCAAACATTTTACCTATGAAACTAATCGTTTAAGGGTAATAAATTACATTATCTAGTTGTTTTCATGAAACAGTATCGAGTACTGTTCATATATCTTGCATATTTTTAATTTATTTAATAATCTACCAAAAAAACAAATAGCATGTATAATACTTGCGTACGCTGCATTTAATATTTTTTTACCGAACAGAAAACATTTGAATACTTTTGCACGTCTTAGAAAAATAATAGATCCGACTGTATACTGTCAAACAATTTGCAGATATTGATTTATGACCTCAAATGCACTCCATACACATTCTAGGTATACCTTCTGGTCGCATAATCTTTTTTAGGCTATTCTATTTTGGCATACTTTTCTTCGCATAATTTGTATTAGCATAAATGTACTGTCGCATAGTAATTATTTCGGCATACTACTTTGTTCGCATATTAAAGTTTTGTAATAATTTAACTTGGACTTTATATTTGCCTAATGTATACTACGCATATTATAGTCCGTGGGCTACTCGGCCTGAAATTATATGTGATTTAAGAGGGAATGGAAGTGCCACTCGTAAATAATAGTGCTTATTTCAAACAACCAAGATTTAAAAATATAAAAAAATCGCCTCTTAAATCACTAAGTATACGGTGGATTATGACTACAATTCATTTAAATATTTTTTATGGGTCTTTTTTTTAATACCGCCAACAAGTTATATACATCAAATTAAAACTTATTAAATACACTATCTTTAAAAAAATATTTAATTTTTCTAGCGTCATGACTACTATGTAAAAACACGACACAAAAAAAAACAAAATCACGAAATTTTCATAAATTTGGTCATAATTAATTATTGGTTGGTTTTAGCAATATGGTGTATATGCAAAATATGAAGCTTACAGATATGCCTTTAATTTTGTTCAAAAGAGTAATTAGATATATTTAATAGTTCTCGAGATATACTTGATTTTGTAATACTTGAGATCCACCATCTTTGATTGGCCCCCATTTTTGTTAGGTAGCACTTATAAATGGCAATCTTGCATTTTTGACGTTTTTATAAGCTTACCTAACAGCCGTGAAAAGGAAAATTTGTACCTCCTAATTTTAATCGTACCTGTCATACAACGGAAATCTTGAAATAGCCCGTATGCCTATTAGCTACCACTTTGAGATGTCTATCATACTTTTTTAACATCCTTATGAATATGTCTAACTACTGTAAAAAGGACACTTGGTACCCCCAAATTATACCGTTTCCTAATTTCAGACCGACTAGCCCACGGACTATTACTGTTTGGACTAATGGTTACTAGCCATACATATTTTGGAAACCATAATTTTAGTTATTGAGTATTTTACATATTTTAGAATGTTCTTTTATTCAATTGCGGGTCTCTTGAAACTAAAATATTAAAATGCGTTACTATCTAATATCTACAGATAAATTAGGTTAGGTTAGGTTAGTGTGTTGTCCAGGCGCCTAAACTACGCAGAATAGGGGGTCTGCGTCGCAGACCCCCGTCGACTTCACTATTGTTCCCATATACTTATTATATAAGTAGATTATACACACTTGATTTGCCATGTTGAAACAATCGGTTTTCCTTAATCGCTTACATTTTTTTATTTCTCACCGTCACGTTTATTCATGAAACTAAATATGAATCTACAGTCATTCTCCGTATATACAGTAGAACGCCTGGATGCTTAGACAAGTTGCCAATCGTCAATCGTAAACGAAAGGCAGCTAACTGTAATAGCATGTCAATCATGCCTGTTGGTAGTCTAATTTTAGGATTAACTATTTGTATGCATCGTGAAATGATGCGTAATAATTATTATGCAATTTTGTATTTATACTGTGTGATATTAGTTATTATGACGGGTATGCCTTTAATGTGTATGCTTTTAAATATTATGCGTAAAAAAATATGCATAAATATGATTAGCCTTGTCAATATTTCGGCTAGAAGACATTATGCGTAACTATATTATTACATTCGTTAATATGCATCCCAATAGTGAACCCACATTCTATTGTCAAATATTGTCTAACTAAGCGTGACTTCCTCCATGATCTATAAAATAACATTTTCTTACAAAATATCATGTTTTATCTGGCTTTACAGGTCATTGAATCCTTGGCTTGGAAATATCCATGGGTTCACATAACTTATCAATTATAGACCAAGTACATTATTAAAAAAGTTTAAGAGTTCTTCATTGATTGTCTTATACTACGATGGTGGCAAACAAGCATAACATCTGTTGGACATCTGTTGGACAACATGCATGTTAGTAAAACCAATTAAGTCCTTTTTTGAGAAACTTGATTAAATATTGGCAGATAGCCCAAAAACCTTAAGCTATCTCATATAATTGCTTAAAATACAAATCATCAAATGTTGATACAATGACCGGTCCCAACCGCATCCAGTGAACTCCTGTGACCTTCACCCACACATAATTCTTAGTTGAATTCGAAAATTAAAACAATATTTACGCTCATGCTTATATTTTTTCATCAGAAAAACCTCAAGAAACAAATGTGCGACAATCTAACAAAAATTCGAGCTCACCACAAAAAATACTGTCGGCATTAACCGGCCCTAAAATAAAGTCCTCATTAGGCTCACGAGGTCGCAAATGTAAAATAAACTCCCGCTCGTTACGCCCTCGTGGGGTAAACAAATGGCTCTGACCGGCGTGAATGATGCGTTAAGTCCTAAATAAAGGACTCACGTTACACCGTCGAGAACCTAACATAATCATTATTAGACGACGCAACGGGGCCACGTCGTTACGTCGCCTAAATCTAACTAGTTTTAAGTTGTTTATTATATTTTTGTAGTTCACAGTGCCTTAGTGTTATAACTGTAATGATGTGTAACTTATTTGAATAATAAATAAAATAAATAAATTATGTCAGGTTATTATAAGGTTACCGTTAACTACAGGTTCTCAATGTTCTCTAATTATAGAAAATAGATATAATTAAAAAAAACCTTTCCCGTTGAGAGGTTTTTGGACACGGCATAGCCCTCTTGGCAGGTATTTGGAAGTTACAGAAAGGTCAATCAAATTTTGAAATCACCTAGAAAACCTAATAATAACCAAAAACCGTCAAGAGAACCTACTCAGTGTCTCGAAACCGCACTAGCACTGACACGCACTTATGTTTTGACTAACAAAGAGAAAGCCCAATGCACCGGCTACAATAACACAACATTTGGCACCCAACGTGGGGCTGCAGGGCTAACATCGAAAATTGTGAATTCACTCAAATCAAAGCGATTGAGAAAGATACTCGATATTGTTACTTACGTTGCTTGATTTTGTCGATGCGTCATTTTATTTTACCAACGCCAGGGTGATCGTGTTTGGGGGTTGGAAGTAGAGCCTATTATAGACCCGCTAGTTTGAAACCAACTAGAACTAACCTTTTGCCATTATTACTCAACTCAGTACGTGAAGAAGAGTTATAATCCGATTGGAATATATTTCCCGTAGCAAATTCAGCACGGTGTAACATTACACCGCCAAATTCAGACAAAGCAGAGGAGAAAAACCCAACTCATTTGCGAAAGTAAAGAATTCTGAACTTTCTAATAACTCTTATCTTAAAAGCAAAGTTAAGAGTTGAGTTCTTTGGACCTTCGTCTGGAAAGGATTCTTTCCGCGATGTTTGACGGAGCTTGGGAACTTCTTACTACTCAGATTGTAATTTAGATATGGAGACCAGAAGCTTTTAAGTGTAATTAGAATTAGGGTTAAGTCAACCCCTTTTTTTCTTGTTGGTGAAAAACGTTAATGGACTTAAGATTTACGTTGGGAGATTTTTCTTAATTTTTTTGTGGAAAAGCGGTTTATTTGATGGAGTCGTAGCGTTAACAAATGGAGCCTATTAAAGGAGTTCAAGTTGTGGCTGAGACGATAATTCCAATGTATTTGGCGTTACTCAACAAAGTATCTTTTAAATTGCCTGTATTGCATAAAGTTTTTGTAAATTATTATAGTGTATATAATAATTTACACCTAAAAATAAAACTCATAATCTAAATAGAAAAGCTAAAAATAACTGGATGCTTAGCCAAGTTGCCAATCGCTAGCGCTTGCTAGCGCATCGTAGTTTTCCCTCTCTGTCACTCCTTCATATTAGTGAGACAAAGAGGGAAAACTACGATGCGCTAGCAAGCGCTAGCGATTGGCAACTTGGCTAAGCACCCTGCAATGCTTCGTGTTTTTGTTTTCATTTATAAATGGGAAGTAATTCAGAACGATACTAATATTCCGGAGGCTGTTTTGCATAGTCGATATAACTTAATGTTTCTACTAGTTTCCATATTGATGTGAGCGTGTTCAGTAAAAGATCCTATAAGGACGCCCAGTGGCCTATACCACAAAACTTTACAAGCGTACAATTCTACAAAATTGTATCAATTCCCATACAAAAAGTTGACAATTTTGTAGAATTGTACGTTTGTAAAGTTTTGTGGTATAGGCCACAGACAGATAATTTGAATGAAGATACAGGCATTTTTAGTCCTTAAGAGAAGCTTCAACGCGGGAATTTATTACTAAAGGACTTAATTTTTTTACAAGTGATGTAAATTATTGTAATGTTATATAGTAGTATGTAATAAAAGTGGTGAATAATGCAACCCAGCAAACGAGCCACCAATATTTATTTTTCGTTACTCTTGTACAGAGGGTTAACAGATTCTGTTTAAATGGAACCCCAGGCCACTCAGGAACCATGTTACAGTGATGCTACTAATCAAATTGTAAGAAAATCCTTCCTACTTGTTATTGTGACAAGGTTCCAGAGTGGCCAATTGGTTGAGTGTACTGCTTATGAGGTTCCTTTTATATGCTTATCCTCAGGATGCTGCTCCTGCCAGCTCTTCTGCTGGCGATCGCGAGGAACACCCTTGCACTGATCGCCCTCGAACTACCACATTCAATTAACCTTAAAGGTAACACACGTTGGCGCTTTTTGCCCATTTCATAGTTCACGTATCCATTTTGAAGTGTAATAAGAGACAAAAGAAAATCTGGAATAGTAAATGACCAATGTTCTTGATTAATACATGTTCTAATTTGGTTTAATTTCTAAGGCATTTGACTTGATGAACAAGTTGACGCTAGAGTGTAAAGGTAAAAGTTAATAAAAACTATGATTGGTGAGTGTGCAAGAAAATGGTTTGAATAGCAACTGGCATCAAAATATTTCTGATTAAGGTTAATATTATAATGGGGTCACAATAATGGGATTTTCTTGAGAATGGTCCTCAACTAACTGGAACGTTGTTTGTGTATGGTGATACAAGTTAAACCCCGGATTGTTGTGGCAGTGACGTCACAATAGGGTGATATGGGGAGTAAATGGAACGGTAAAACAAAATGATACATAAAAAGATAAGATAAAACTTTATAAACACAGTAAATATATAATTATAGTTATATACCTAATATACCCTTCACTTAACCGATTAAATTTGAATAAATTCAAAATAAAAAAAATTGCAGTGATCTTATCTATTTTATTTTTTTAATATTAAGTTTACTAGTTTTCGACGAAAAACTGACCGATCGAATAATAATTTCGTTCCAGTTCAGTAAATGGAACATACATAAATATTAGACTTCATTTTATCAATGTATGCAAACTATTTAAACCTGTATAAAGTTGACCTTAGATATACACTGTTTGCTTTATTTATACCATAAAATAATACGTACAATCTCGTATTCATTTACACAATATGTCATTTCTTATATTATCTTATCTTATAATTTATGTATCATTTTGTTCTACCGTTCCATTTACTCTCCAAATCACCCTATTGTGACGTCACCGCCACAACAATCCGGGGTCTAATTATAAAACATTAATCTATTAAGTACTTAATGATTTTGAGCAACTTTTGCTATGGGACCAAATACGAAAACTCAAGAAAAATAAACGATACATCCATTGTTGTTCCATAGAAATGGGCTAAAATAGGTTAACCAAAATGAATGGAAGCGTCGAGTTTTTAACACCTGTATATATATGTAACTTAGAATGACTGTGTAGATAATGGAGTTCACGATATATGACATTGCATTTTAGAAATGAACGTACATAATCGTCCGTGGCATATGTATGTGTATACAGGGTGGAACAGAACGACGATCTTTCCCGCTACCGACCAAGTCTACCAACCATTACGATGAATTTTCAATATAGTACCGAAATATCTTTTAAAAAAATAACCCCTAATACAAAGTGACTGATTAGTTAAAGCTCAATAGTATGGAAAAGTCAATTTTCCATGTACGTTTTCGATGTTGGTCCCATACTGAAAGTTCATCGTAATGTTTGGTAGACTCGGTCGGTAGCGGGAAAGACCGTCGTTCCGTTCCACCATGTATAATGTTTTACAATAACAAAAACCCTGAAGAACTTTCTTTACAGATGGCCAAGAGTTCGACTACATAGTAGTGGGCGCGGGCGGCGGCGGCGTGCCGGCGGCGTCGCGGCTGGCGCTGTCTGGAGCTGATGTGCTACTAGTGGAGGCTGGGGGTAACCCTAATATACTCAGCGATGTAAGTATCACATTACAAGATAGGTGCCCAAAACCAATCTGAAGTAGGCACTTCGGACCACTGCTCGGGCAGTGTAACCAGTAATAGAAGCGGAAGTCTTTATCTCCTTAATGGTGTTAAATAGAGACTTCCATTTGCTTACGAGAAACGACCCCCTTAACTTGATTTTATACGGTCGACTACAGTTATGTTACATGTGTAGTGAGTGGTGCCTCTTTTGATTCAGGATTCAACTTACTGAAAATGTTGCTGATGTTAATCAGGCATTTATTAATAAGCATAACCAACACAGCTAAGCATCAAAATTGTTAGTAGGTGATTATTGAGCGTTTCGAATCTTCGATCGAAACTCTCAATAATCATGATTGATTCGTGTGTTAGGATCACGTTGTCATTTGTTAGTGGTTATAAACAGGTTTAAACGAGTTTCCATTTCATTGTTCAGAAAATCATCACATCGCATAGACGTTAGCAAACTTACAAATTATGAAGTTTGTAAAGCAAGCACAGTCATTAGATTTATATAAAAATTATTCAGTTTCCAATAATAAAGTATATTTACGGCACGGTAAACTTTTACCAAGCACTATTCGCTGTCTAATATGCGGTCCTTCTAACTGCGGAAAAACTAATTTAATTATCGGACTTCTAATGCATGATAACGGATTGAGGTTTCAAAATGTGTATGTTTATTCTAAAACTTTGTTTCAACCGAAATACTTATTTCTAGAAAAAGTTCTTCGTCGGGTACCTGGGGTTTCGTTTTTCAAATACAATGAAAATGAACAAGTTTTAAATCCAAATCAAGCAAAACCAGATTCAGTCATGATATTTGATGACATTGCATGTGAAAAACAAAACAACGTTCGAGATTATTTTTCTATGGGACGTCACTGCAAAATAGACAGTTTTTATCTTAATCAAACGTATAGCAAAATTCCTAAACAGTTAATAAGGGATAATGCAAATCTTATTATTCTTTTCAAACAAGATGAAACTAATTTGCGTCATGTATATAATGAACATGTAAATACAGATATGCCTTGGTCTCAATTCAAAGAAATGTGTGCTAAAATATGGTGCACACCCTATAATTATTTAGTTATAAATAAAGACTGTGAAAAAAATAAAGGATGCTACAGATTGAATTTCGACACGTTCATTATTCTTAATTAATATTAGCATATAAAACCTAGCACAATACGATGCTCATCATTTAACATTTTAATTTCTTCGAAACAACATTAATTGCGGTAACCATGGAAAAAGATACTAAACGAGAGATTATTAAGTCGGCAGATGCTGTTAAGCGTAAATTTAAAATGTTGCGTGATATGTCTACTGAAAATCAAAACTTTCTCGAGTCAATTCTTAAGCCGATCACTCAACCTCTCAATCAAATAGCTGATCGAAGTGCTTTAGACGGAAGAAAGAAGCATGTATCTGATATTAGCCCTGATTACCATAGTACACCGAAAAAAGTAAAGTATGATTTGAGTGACACTAAACCAAGTTCATCTCATGATGACACGGTTTACGAATTAAACCGTCCAACTACTAAAGACGAAAAACTTCAACAAGATGAAGAAGATGCTTCGGATTTGAGTGACAAGAGTGAAAAAGAAGACGATGAGTCTAATATGGTTACTTCCGATGAGGAAACTTTTGAGAGCATTTCCAGTTTAGATCGAAACTATTCATCTCCGCTTTCATTTTCTGCAAAAGCATTTGAAGATGTGCCTTATGGAGTCAGACTCGAAAGAGGAAAACTTATGATGGGAACACAGAGAGTATATGTATCAGACCAAACAATTACTATTAATGCTAATACTTATGACAAAACACCAGGTCTTGTCCAATTACTGTTTAAAAAAACACCAGATTTGGATTTAGTGACTGAAGTCGATAAAGAAAACTACAAATTAATATTGAATCAAACAAATGCTCATCACAGAGACTTTGACTCAAAAAAGCCAATCAAGAGTAACAGAGGTGTCAAGTATTTACAGATTATTAAACCCTTATTTAAACACGTCAGAGTTTGTGAGAGTACAGAGAATCTTGCTATTGGTGACGGTTTAAAATGTCTTTTAAAGAAAGTGAAGCCTAATATAGATTATGTGTATTGGGATGATCCAAACGAGTTAGTTGATAGGCTGAAGTTATTAATAGCTTCTCGAGAAGCCGGTAATACCGGTCTTGATAACGAGATTATATCGATAGTTGAGGAATTACGAGAAAGTAACATAATTCAATAAAACAAGAGTTTTGTTTATTATAATATCAGTTTACCTTGATACATAGTCAATAGCGGACGGATTATGAATATCGACAAATTTGGACACCACGTTCATAAGCGATTGCGTGTAGATCAAAGTTCTGATGCATTACAGAAGACGCAAAGCGGAGATTACAATTTACAGTCAGCAAGACTTAAAGGTTTAACATCCCCGCTTACGAACGATGAAGCGGTTAATAAGGAATATGTAGATCATATAAATAAATCTATTCAGACTAATTTGGCTAATATCATACTTCGCCTTCAACACGTAAACTCTAGTTTGAAGGAAATTGAGACAAAGTTTTGCACCAAGGAGGAGGTTATGAAAATTTTAAAGGAGAGTAAACAATGAGCAAGCAAGATATTGTAAACGAAATTCATAAAGATGCAAGAAGAAATTTTAGGCGCTGCCCGGTGATATTAAGGGGCATCAATGATTTGTGGCAAGCTGATTTGATCGATATGATTAAATTTAGTTCCGTAAACAAGGGATATAAATATATTTTGGTTGTTATTGACTGTTTTTCCAAATATGCGTGGGCTGTACCTGTAAAATCAAAAACTAAAACAGAAATAGCGCTGGCGTTACTGAATATTATGGGTTCTAATCACATTCCACGAAATTTACAAACAGATATGGGTAAAGAGTTTTACAACGATGTATTTCGTAAGTTGATGAGAGAAAAACATATAAATCACTACTCTTCGTATTCCACGAAGAAAGCTTCTATTGTAGAACGACTAATAAGAACATTAAAAACCAAACTGTACAAACATTTTAGTTTACTTGGACACTTTAAATGGATAGGAACGCCACTAAATAATATAGTTAAAACCTATAATGAGACTAAACATCGGACAACTAAATTTAAGCCGGATGATGTAAATCATACAAATGAGCATGTTGTCAGAAATAACATCTTGAACAAACAAAACAACGTGTCTCAGAAAGAAATTAAGCTTAAAATAGGAGACTGTGTAAGAATAAGTAAGCACAAATCAGCTTTTAAAAAGGGATATACTCCAAACTGGTCTACAGAACTGTTCAATATTACCAAAGTTAAAAATACCAAACCAGTAACCTATAACATTGAAGATTATCGTAAAAATAATATACTCGGCTCGTTTTATAAACAAGAACTACAAAAAACGGCTCATCCTAATGTATATCTTATTGAAAAGGTTATAAAAAGGAGGGGAAATAAACTTTTTGTTAAATGGTTAGGCCTTAGCGAGGCAGAAAATAGTTGGATAAACACAGTTGATTTAGTTTAATATAAATAAATGTAGTATTCTATTTCTCATCATTAAATAATAAGTGATGCAAGGAAGTGGACTTATTAACAGCGTGATAAATAACCTACCTTTTGAATTACATTTGCCTGGATATAACTATTGCGGACCAGGTACCAAACTTGAAGAAAGATTGTTAAGAGGCGACCGTGGCATAAATCAATTGGACGAAGCCTGCAAGCAACACGATATCGCGTACAACAATCATTCGGACCTAGTTAATCGTCATAGAGCTGATAGAGAGTTAATAAAAATGGCAAAACAAAGACTTAATTCAGCAAATGCTAGCAAAGGTGAAAAAGTAGCTTCATGGTTAGTGAACAAAATCCTAAAAACTAAATTACGCGCTGGTGCTGGAATCAAAACATTTAAAAAGATCGTTTCTAAAATTCGATCGCATATTAAAAAGCAAAAACCAAAAGACGATACATCAACAATTAAGTGTGCATATAAAGCAGCAAGAAAGTTACTTAAAAAACATTCACCTATTCGTTTACCACGTATTATCCCAATCCCGAAAACTGGTGGAATTCTGCCCTTAATTCCAATTTTTGCCGGGTTGTCTGCTCTTGGCTCGTTAGCTGGCGGTGCCGCTGGTATTGCAAAAGCAGTGAATGACTATAAATCAGCACAAAAGAACCTACAGGAGTCTGAACGCCACAATAAAATGATGGAGTCAATTGCTATTGGCAAGGGCTTATACATAAAACCATATAAGAAAGGCAGTGGTATATTTCTAAACACAACAAAAAACTAGGCAGAAGGCTACCAAGGAGAGCTCTCACAAACATAGATCTAATTCAATTTGGAAGTGACATACCCTATTTCAGAGGTGTTTTCATGCGCGATAATTTACCAAAACGTCCAAGGCGCGTGGAGTGTGCAATTGTAAATTTAGATAGCTCTAAGAATAACGGGACTCACTGGGTAGCCTATGTAAAATTAAATGCGTATTGTGAATATTTCAATAGTTATGGAGATTTAAAACCTCCCGTTGAACTTATTACGTATTTAAAGGATTACGAAATTTTTTATAATTATTGTGCGTATCAAAAATTTGATACTGTAAATTGTGGACACTTATGTTTAAACTACTTAAGAAACTTTTGGAAAAAACAATATAAAATGTAAAGCATTACGTGAAAATTACCAGTTTACAAAATGTCGTTCACCTTATCTGTAACGGGATTGACTTCAACACTTACTACAAATTATTCTCCTCCTTTACAGTTGAAAGGAGAGTATGAGTGCGGACTTTTATATTTTTCAACTTTTAATTCAATACCAAACATTGACAGTAGAAATAATAAATTTTGTTATGGTGATAATTAATGCATTGAAATACCGGAAGGATCATATGAACTCGAAGATATTGGCGATTACATAAAAGATAATGTCAAAAATTGCACTTTCAAATTAATTTGTAATAACAATACACTGAAAACGAAATTATTTTGTTCAAAAGACGTTCATTTTGAAAAGAAACACACGATCGGGAGAACTATTGGTTTTGGAAATGAAATACTTAAAGCTAATATAATAAACTGTTCACAATATCCGGTTAACATTATATCAACGACCGTCATACGGATCGAATGCGATATCGTTAGTGGTTCATTTGTTAACGGAAAACCTAGCCATATAATTCATGAATTTGTTCCTAATGTGCCACCTGGATATCGAATCATAGAAGTGCCACGAAACGTAATTTATTTTCCTGTGAACCAAGATACTATAAGTTCAATTAATGTGCGCATCCTTGACGCGAAAACCCAATTGATAAATTTAAGGGGAGAAGATATTCAGTTATATTTTCATCTCAAGAAAAAAGTGTAATGATAGACTTTAATAAAAAGACGCACTGCCCATCTAGAAGTTTTAGTTTGAAAACAGCTGTGAAAAGGAAAACACCTATCAAATTAACAAAGGAAAACATAAAGTTTTTGAAACTAATTGGACTATTAAAATGAGTGAAATACTTGACGTTGCTGAGTCTTTTGCAGAAGACAATGCTATTGAAAGCTACGAAGTTCATTCATACAGACCTTATGTAACAACGTTTAATAACAATGATGAAATTCGGATACCTATTAATCAACAAGATTTATATGTCTTACCGTGTGCTAGTACCTTATATTTAGAAGGATCCGTAACGATAATAAACAGAGAATCTAAACTTAAAGTGAATAGCATTCAATTCACTAATAATCCATTTCTATTCCTGTTCCAAGATATTCGTTACGAATTGAATGGGGTTGAAATCGACAAAGTAAAAAATGTAGGTATCACCACCACCATAAAATCTCTGTTATCTATGAATAGTAACGAATCCTCGATGTCAAAGGCATGGGGGTGGGACTTGAATGGTACAAAAAATACACACGACGGCCGATTTGCTGTGTCGTTGCCTTTAAACAAAATTTTAGGGTTTGCAGAAGACTTTAACAAAATAATAATAAATTGTAAGCATGAGTTGATTTTGCTACGAAGTAATACAAATTTAAATGCAGTACAACTTAACACAAATGAGGTATTAGAGGATATTGTTATTGACAAAATTGTATGGCGCGTGCCACATATTAAAGTATCAGATCGCCAACGATTACACATGTTAAAGTTGATAGAAAAGGACCGTCCGCTCAACTTAGCTTTTAGGAATTGGGATTTATATGAGTATCCACTGTTACCCAAAACAACTAAACATACTTGGGCAATCAAAACATCATCTCAGTTAGAAAAACCACGGTTCGTTGTGTTAGCTTTGTCGACCAACAGAAAAAATAATTCTAATGAGGATTTCTCAAGGTTTGATCATTGTAATTTACGCGAAGTCAGAGTATTTTTAAACTCTACTTATTTTCCATACGAAAGTTTAAATGTGAAATTCGATCACCACAACTATGCAATATTATATGAACAATATACAAGGTTTCAACAGTCATACCATGGACGTCGTGCTGAACCGTTGTTAAACATACACGACTTTAAAAAGTGTGCATTATATGTTTTGGATACATCAAGACAAAATGATCGTTTGAAGTCGGGACCTATAGATGTGAGAATAGAAATAGAGAGTGATTCAGAAATTCCTGATAATACATCTGCCTTTTGTTTAATATTTAACGATTGTATTGTGGAATATAAACCATTGCGCAGTTTAGTTAAAAAAATATCATGAATATAAATAGCTACATTGTGGATATACAAGGTTTCAAGGATTGGCAGAATAAATTCATTATTAAAGAGTTGGCTTTGGCTACTGATGACTTCACTCTAGTGTTTTCAATAAAACCACCATATCCGTACTCACGTTTGTCACTCGAAGAACGTAGACACGTGTGCTGGATCGAAAAAACGTTTGGTTTTCGTTGGAGCGAAGGTCATATCGATTATAGACATTTTAAAAATATAATAAAGCCTTATCTTGAAAAAAAGAAAATATACGTAAAAGGCCTAGAAAAAATTAAATGGGTTCAAGAATTATGTGACAATTGTGAAGTAATTGACATCGCACAACAAGGTTGCCCAAACTTTTTAGTACTGTATAATACGTTCCTCAAACAAAAATATAAACTTTCTAGTTTTGAATATGTAATTGATAAGCACTGTTCATTAAAAAATGTAATTTGTATTAAGAAATGGATTGCTGAGAATGCTGATCTTTTTTGTAAATAAATTGTTAATTAAATACCTTATTTCTTTTATTTCATATCGGTTGTACCTCCTATCATAAGACTAGAAGTATACAATGTTCAGTTCGTATTACGAAACTTTGTTTCATAACATAATGCACAATTATTTTAACAACATCAAACAGTTTAATAACAATACTAAGAATAAGAACTGAGCATTGAGAATAACGAGGGTTATAAAAAGAAAAACGAATTAAACGGTTAACATTTATTTCACTTGACAATTTCAATACACAGATATGTTTATTTTACATATTTATATTCAGTATTATAATTACGCTAAACCCAATCAATCAATAACTCTAATATAAACGAGCTCCGCGGTAGTAAACGCCTCACTTATTTATCATAGCTATTTTCATACGAGTAGCAAATACTAACATTTAGTTAATCAAACAGAAAGTGTATCGATATCTAAAAATACGAAGCATGGCCCCAAGAAATAGTTCGAATATTGTCTTTTAATACAATTCGTTTGTCGTCGTTCGAGGATAAGGCAACTTTATTAAGAGATTGAGTAAAAATTTCGTGCTTTATAGATTTAAATAGCGTATTTTTCTTGCGCATCAATTCTTTGTTGAAGAGGATGTTTTTATAATCTCGAAATATGAGACTCTTAACCGCATGTGTCTTCGTACCTTTGGCTTTCTTTAACTGTTTTTCTTCGGTTTGAATGCAGTAAAGTTTTGACCTAAGACCGACAAATTCGACAATTAGTTGGCCACCTAGTTCATCCTTAAATAATCCGGGTTCTTTTTTATTTATTTGTTGAATGCCATATATGTTGTTTACTTCGTAATTACTGGTGTCGAAAAGAGATAGGAAGTTCAATTTCAAATCTGTATATATGTCATCTGTTTTAATAAAGTACAAAAAAGAATCTGTATCAGTATAGCACATACTAACATTGTTTCCGTAATACGGTTTTATATGTGAATAGTGAAAGTTGTACATATGAGATTTTGATATTTCCAAAACAGTGAATCCTATATAGATTGGTTTATCAAGGGTAATTATTTCAGGGTTCATTTGAATGGCAACTAAATTTTCAGTAAACACACTTGCACTATGGAAATTAGGTCGCGCTATTAACACTTCAGCACTAGTTCTTTTCTTCGTTTTATTCGTACTATCGTTCCATTGATTAACCAACATCACGTTCGTCCTATTTTCTGTAGCTTCTAATGTTTTCCCGAATAGGCTGTTATTGAGGAGTTTATAGAAATTCATCTGAAATTCCGATTTAGCGTTTTTTCTCAACTCTGTATTTAACTCGATATACTGTTGAATAAATCGACTTTGTTTGAATTGAATAGCTCTATGGATTTTTTTAAGCTTTAGTCCATGTCTCACGCAGGTTTTTAAATAAATGTAATGTATAACGTACTCATATTTGTCGTAAAGGTTTGGGATAAGTTTAGAAGTCTTAGATCCAGGAGGCGTAAACTTTTGAGGACAAAATGGAAAATCATTATGTAAATTATGTAGACTTTCAGGATACTCTAAATCTACTTCTAAAATATAACCGTGGGGACTGTCATCTGGAATTTCTAGAAAATTAATGTTTTCTATTTCATCTTTGTTCAATAACTTAAAATCGGCATATGGTAAATAACTGCACATTGCATAACCGTACAGGTTATTACAATCTATATAAAACAAAAACGAATCTGGAGCAGACGCGTTATAAAAGGGTAGATACTTATTATTTGCGCGTGCGTATCTAGTCGAACAAAGACAAATACCTCCGCGGATACCTTTTTGAATCATTCTTATTATTTCGAGGTCACTTATGAGCTCTAACTGAACATCCGTAATGCGTAACATAGCATCAAAACTTAAACTTGGGGCTGTCATGTAAAAAGCGGGATCTAACTTATAGTTCACCAAAGAGGTCTGTCTGAAGTTCTCGAATATATCAGCTAACAACAGAACGTCTGTTTGAAGATATAAGTCTGTATAATGTCCTAAGGTCTTAAGGTTAAATACGTTCCATACACGCTTAGCATGCTCATAGGCAGAGTTTAGAATATTACCTTTGGTTAATGAGTTGTAAAAACTATGTTGGGGTGGTAATTTTTTTTCCTCATAAGCATCCCAAGAAGTAATGTAATCGTACGGATATACACCTTTTACTCTAAGAAGATCAAATTGGTGACGGACAGGAAAAAACCTCTCTAAGTGTACAAAGTCATGGTCATTTAAATCTACTGCTAATTTTTCCAAACTAGTTCCTAAAAATTTGAAAGAGTCAACGAAACGCACTGGCCAAAACTCATTTTCACCTATTTGCAAGAATTTCGTGAATGATATGTAATTTTCCTTATTTTTCGCAATAACTTTTAAACCGCCTTTCATTTCTCCTAACTCACGAATAAACAAATGGCAGTCGTAACCCGATAGATTATGAAAAAAACAGCTAACAAACCTTGGAAGGCGAAATTTGATATTACAAAATGAATGAGCAGCGCCTCTAAAATTGCCAGTTAAATGACAATGATCTCTTACTTTATCATCTAATAATAATTTATTACAAATAAAGCAATACTTTGCTTTCTGAAACTGAATCTCTTCTTCCGCCGTAAGTTTTAATGGCGAGGGGTGCTTATAAATTTCACTAATCAAACCTATATCCTTTTTTAAAAATTCGAGAAATTTTTGTACACAATCTTGCCCTCGATAACTTATATATTTATTAAGGGAATTGTCATAGGAACATACAATATAATATGCAAATGCAGCCGGGATATGTTTCCGTAACGAGCTAGTACATTTCGAATCAAATACGTCAGACGAGATCGGTTGTAATATGCATTCAAAATCTGCATATACTACAAAAGGCATAGGTTGCATTCTTTCATAGTTTTTAAACTGAATAAAGGAACCAGGATTTGGTAAATGGGTTGCAACGCGGCCGCATATGTGTTTGTTCAATTTATCTGCGGTGTGGAAAAACAACAAACATTCTTCGCAAAGAAATATTTTCCCGTTGTGTTTAGTTAACTGTTTTTTTAAAAGACGTGCTAAATTTTTTATTAAGCAATAATGTGATTGGTTACCGTTTTCCAACATTAATAAATTGACATGATGTTTTTTCCTTTTGTCTGTTTTGTATAGCGGGCCTACGACCTGGTTTTTTCTTAATCCGTAAACATTAACACTTATATTCCTGTTATTTTTTTCGAATATTTTGATGTCAGAGAGACTAACTGGAAACGACATGTTTTTTGTGTTTAGGTGCTTTTCAAAACGTGGATAAGAGGATATTCGATCCTGATTCTTTTGTACGGGAAATAAGGCCGCAATTATACACCATAAAAAACAGTAATTGTCACTATTTTTAATATTAACGCAAGCCCTCTTAAGTTTAATGGTTTCAGGCAACTCTAAAAATTTAGAAGCTCTTAGGGGATTATATTTGTTAATATTTACTTCTAAATATAGGTTTCGTATAAAACTCCAACCGCTGTCCCTTTCTTGAAATTCGTCAATTTTCTTACATAAAGTATCTGACATCATTGAGAATATTTCTTTGAAATCATAAATTTGATGTATGATTATATTCTTCGTAGCAAATGATTTAATTTCATTTGTCTTATTTTTTGGTAAACAGAATTCAGCAAACAACTCAAAATTAACCTTTATCGACCCGAATGACGCCCGTCTAGCTTCTAGAATTTTTCGAACTAGGCCCCGAATAGCCTTCAAAAACCTATCCGGTGTTTCGAGGAGTGAAATTTTCGGACCACGTACTCTGTACGATGCAATCTTACTGCGAAAGGCACTACTAATTTTTTCAATATCAGGAGTTAGTTGTATAGAATTGTTATTTTTATGTAAGATTGATCGTAGGTGGGCAGAAAAGGCTTTACTTGGGATACTAATATCACACACGGAACAAAATATTGAACTATGCTGCATTGTACTTGCTGTTATATTACACGAGTATTATAGAAACTGGGTTTAGATAGTAAGGAAATAGCCTTGAAATTGTTAATGATTAATTTTATCTGGAAAAAAGGTGCCTTCATCTGTAAAATCTTGCTTACAAAATTTAAGCAAATTATTTACGCCATCTACGGCGGGCGAATTCGAATCAAGTCGATACTTTAAATTAATCAAGGCTTTCTCCCAACGGTCTTGAGGCGTTACGTTTTGAATATCAGCTACGTTATACAATCTAAGTTCAACATAAAGATCACCCGTTAAGGAAGCTGAACGTCGCACGT
Source organism: Thaumatotibia leucotreta (assembly GCA_025490895.1). Taxonomy (NCBI): domain Eukaryota; kingdom Metazoa; phylum Arthropoda; class Insecta; order Lepidoptera; family Tortricidae; genus Thaumatotibia; species Thaumatotibia leucotreta. The sequence goes on along the minus strand of JALPQI010030264.1, from coordinate 351,740 downwards.
GGCCTCCGGGAACGCGCCGCGACAGCACCGACGTCAAGGTTCCGGCACGGCGATGCGCCTCTATTGCCTGGTTATCATCTCCCCAATTTGTAAACCACCCATGTTCGGAAGGAGGCGGCACTAGATGAGCACTCGATTTCTTCTCTGAGGCTTTCGGCTTTGTTTTTTTACTGAAATAATAGCATTTAAACATTAACATTTTTTTACATTCTAGGTTTGTATGGGTATAATATATGTTACTGTAACACTTCATAATTATTTTAAACGATAAATAATACCTCTTATTTGCGGGCTCTTTCACTCCAGTTTGTTGGGGGCCGCCGTATTCGTCCTCGTCATCTACCATCCAACCGTGGTCCGCATTAGGTTTTGGCTTACGTGGAGTGATTTTCCTCTTCACCGTTTTCTTTTGTGGAACTCTATAACAAAGAATAAATATAATGTTAGGTACCTACAACACATAAATCAATCACGTTAAATTACTAGAAAATATGAAATACATGCCTTATAGTTTCGGTTTCATCTGTCGATTCAGTTTCTCGGCTATTGGTACATTTTACGTAGTATTCGCTGTCAGACCTGTAAATGTAAATAATTTGATAAATTACTTAGGAGTCCACTAGTCTCTCAAATTATAACCATAAACCAAATTACAAAAAATGGAAATAAAACAAAATATCATAATATTATTCAAACTTACATACATCATTTCAAGGTGAAGAAGTTCGATGTAGAGTCAAAACGAAGTAGTAACACAACCACTTTCTATAAAGTCAATTAATGAAATGAAAAATGCATTAGGTATTATTATATGGCAAAATCAAGTTATCAGAAGTTAACAACCCATGCTCGCAAATTATAACCAGCACAAAATAACTGAATCGCAAAAACATATGCAGAAACCTAAGTTTTGAAATGTTTCACTTCCCTGTACATAGATATTCACGTCAGCAAATAATGTTTACTGGAAAATAAAACGTATGCCAGTGTCGGAACATCAAAGTATCATCGGGTTACAATACATGCCGACCATAAAGCTTTATTCGTTGTGAAGGCTATAATATATTTTTATCGTATACTATGTTTTATACTTAGCTAATAACTAATAAGGCTTTATAAACGAATTTTGGCGGATCAAATTCAACTTGCTTACCATGGGAAAAGATATAGAAAATGCCGTATCTAATTACTTACTAACGGGATGCGATGCACTTATTTAACAAGAAACAGGTTTGAACCTGTCTATTTGCATGTATTATTGTTTACCGAACTGCATAATATGCAAAAACAGAGTACTATAAAATGAAACTTTTATAAAATAATTTATACTTCATTTCGTGATTTCAAACTGCAAGCACTTCTACTTACATTCAATTGTAAATAAATATTAGGACATACATTAAAATGGTAAGTAATTTTGTTTTTATATATTTTAAGAGGCTTTATTTCATAATATTTCGATCACGTAGTAATATAATTGTTTTTTTGCAGAGCTCGCAACCAGTTAACTCCACTGATGAGTGCAACGTTACCGTCCTACCATTTTACTCACAATTAAATGAGAACATAAACGAAACTTTAAACTACTCACAAGATATGGATGCTTATTTGAAATATCAAGATGTGCTTTTAAATCCGTCGCAAGAAATCCCGCTAAAGCAGCCAAAATGTGAAAGAAAAAACGCAAAAAAGGGAAAGAGGAATACAGACATGGGATTAAATTCACACGTTATCAGAAAAGTATCAAAGGGGAAGCGTGTCATAAAAATTAGTATTTCGGATATTGAATCAAGCGTCGAGACCAATGCAGTATCGGTGCAGTACGTTGTGCAAAGTGATTACGACGAGCTACTAAATGCAACCGAAGGTCTAGTGGAAAAAATTGTAAAAAAGTTGAGTGAAGTCATCAGTTATTAAAAATAGTTTTATCATATTAATATATTTTTAGTGCCATGTAATTGTTATAATAACTTAAAAAAATAAATAGGATTAAGCCTTATATTATTTCTTGTTATTTCCATGTCATTAGCCTGTAATTAATAACTAAACTTGACTCTTACCTTAGTTTTAAGACCTCAATTATTAAAAACTTGATAAATAAAATAGGTAAAAAGTTAGAGTTAAACAGTAAAATAATAGCTAGTCTATTATGTCCTAGTAAGCTCACATTTACTAAATAAACTCTCTATTAGTAAATTAAACAGTCTGTTATATTCTAACTATCTCGAATTAGTAAACCGTAAGCTAAATATAGGTACGTAGGAACAATATACCCATTGTATAATGATCAAAATATATGTGTTGATTAGTGTTCAGTTTTGATGATTAAGGTGAATGTCTAAAATGAAATTCCAAAATATGATTAACATCGATAGCAACAAAATTACTAAATAACTAATAATAATGTGCATTCTCGATAGTAACATAACATAAACGTTTGCGTCAATACGAATGACTCCAATTTCAATTAAAATGCAAGACTGCACTTGTTATTGCTGCGAACATAGAAAATGAAATAAGTAACAATTTGTGTTGGTTAATATGAACTTACGATATTTAACATAAAGCTTGAATTTCTGTGTCCATAATTCTAATCTTACGTTCATTAGGAAAAGCGAGGTTCTACATCGCGCTTTTAAAGTTTTCTTCATTCGTTCATATAAATAAAAATCCGTGCGTAATGTTTGCCGGGAAGTTGACGACCGGACGACCCCAACACATGAACTATGCCTCGGATTGGCCACCCGATGTGCATCTTAGTAATGTGTTGAAACTCATGAATAGAACTATGGGGTATTTCATTCTTACGCGGTCGATAAGTTTGATTACCCATACCCGAAGCACAAGGGGTAAGTGTACGTCTGACGAACTTGATCAATTTGTCTGACGTGTTGTGCGAAACGCCATAGCGCCACGCTATGATGGTCAGTACCAGGAACGCTTCTTGGGGCCCTAGCATTGCTGTCTGAGGGTTGGCCGCCTTAGACAGCGTGTAGCGTTAAGCTTTTGCTGTTTTAGTTAATTATATGAACTTTAAACTCGCTGTTTAGCAGAGTATAAATCAGAATGTCTTATATCTACTGAGCGTTTCAAATCAAACGAACGTAAATGAAAAACATATATATGTTGTTTGCGGCAAGTGTATTTAACTGAAATGAAGACAAGCATTTTTCACAGAAAACCTAATTGTGCGTTTGGAATCAAACGAAAACAACCCATAGGATGTTTAGGGCAAGTATTATACGAAACTGATTGAGCATTTCAAATCTCACACAGGTCCTGAATCCTAACACACGAAACCAACATGATTATTGAGAGTTTCGATCGAAGACCTGTTTATAACCACTAACAAATGACAACGTGATCCTAACACACGAATCAATCATGATTATTGAGAGTTTCGATCGAAGATTCGAAACGCTCAATAATCACCTACTATTGTTTTATGATGTCATTTAATTTTCACTTCAGATCCCTGGAGCAGCTATGGCGCTGCTCGGCTCAGATCTCGACTGGCAATACCCGACCATCACCAACAATGTCTCCTGCCTCTCCTCACCAAACAAGCAATGCCGTTTCAGCCGCGGCAAGTGTCTCGGTGGCTCCACCAGTATCAACTACATGATATACACGAGAGGAAACCGGAAAGACTACGACGACTTCGGCATCGAAGACTGGGCTTGGGAAGATCTTGAACCCTTCTTCCTGAAATACGAAGGCTTGCAAGACTTGGACGATCTACCCGCCTCTTCTATCCCCTACCACAATACCAATGGAACCATGAAAATAGGCTTCTTTACCGACTCAGAAAATTCCTGGCATTCAAGGATTGTGAAAAGCCTCGAGCTCCTCGATTTTCCTTTCAACCCAGATGTGAACGCTGAATCTCAAATTGGGGTGAGTCAAATAGTAGGGTATGTGCACAAAGGAACACGCATGAGCACAGCTCGAGGGTATCTCACGCGTGCCGACGTGAAGAAAGCAATAAAAGTGGCCAAGAACACACGCTGCACCAGCGTCATTTTAGATGAAAACAACACAGCGACAGGAATTACAGTTATAACACAAAACAAACTTGATCCTCTAGGCTTAGTGAAAATGAAACTTAAACTTTACGCTAGGAAAGAAGTAATTCTCTCAGCGGGGGCTATTGGTACTCCACAGATACTGATGTTGTCTGGTATAGGACCTGCGGAGCATTTAGAAAGCTTGGGTATTCCTGTACGAGTTGATCTGCCAGTTGGTGAAGGAATGAGTGATCACGTACTACCACTTTGCATCATACAAGCTGATCCAGGTATTGGTATCCCTGTCCTTAACCCCTTCGTTATAGGATTGAAGGGCGTTCAAGGCGTGCAGTGGATAGCTACGAAGGACGGACCATTGGCTTCAAACGGGCTCACCGATGTAACAGCACTTTTGAATACAAAATGCTACGACTTTGAACAACGGAAACTCGTCCATAATAGTTCCGATTGCGAATTACCGTCACTGCAAATAATCAACGCATTCATAGACCGTAACTTACTGCAAGGCATAGAGCTTATCGTCAAACAAGCCATCGGTTTAGAAATGGACGTCGTTAAACAACTCAGTGCTGCTAATGTAAACAAGGCATTGCTCGTAGTATCGCCAGTAGTTCTTCGACCATATTCACGCGGCAGTGTCCGTTTAAGTAGCACTGATCCTACTGATAATCCCGCCGTATTCCCAAACTATCTCAGCGACGAGCGAGATTTGGAAGAAATGATACGTAGCATAACAATATTAGAGCATTTAATTGAGACGCCAGAATACAAAGCGCATAACGCTTCGTTTCTCCGCTTGAAGTTTAAAGGTTGTCCTGAATATTCAGTTGACCGGATAGGGTATATAAAATGCTTCTGCAGGCATATGACGTACTCGGTGTTCCATGCGGTTGGTACGGCGCGGTTGGGGCCAGTGTTGCGTGGTGACCTGCGCGTGCGCGGCACGGCGCGGCTGCGCGTGGCCGACCTCAGCGCGCTGCCGGAGCTGCCGCGCGGCAACACCGCCGCCGCCGCCATCGCCGTCGGCGAGCGAGTGGCGCACTACATCTTGAACGGCCAATGATTTAATACAACTGTATGCAACTGTATGATTTAATAAACATGTAATGCATATAAATACAAAATGATAAATAAATACTGTATTGTTTATTTTTCTTATGTACCTTAAAAATGTGTAGGTAGCAGGGCTGTCCAAAAAACAGTTAATACAATACAATACAATACTCTTTATTGCACACCATAAAACCAGTAGAATAACAGATACACAGTGTTACAAGTAGGTACAGGTATTACAATGGGCGGTTAATTGATGATGGCGGTGGACAGTTTTGTTAAATTAACTAAGTATTACTTTTTTTGGGGACGTTTAACAAATTAGCTGATATCTTCAATCAAACCCGCTGACATTCCACAATGCCTGAAAACCCGCCTCTTTAATCAATGTCTCCTGCCAACCATGACATACGGTGCCGAGACATGGACGCTCACTAAGGCTATGAATAAAATTAGAGTAGCACAAAGAGCCATGGAGCGCGCCATGCTCGGCATCAAGCTACAAGACCGCGTGAGGAATACCGAGATTCGACGTCGCACGAAAGTACAAGACGTCGGAGACGTTATTACCAAACTGAAGTGGAATTGGACAGGACACATTGCCAGGCAGCGTGATTTATTTATTTTTATTCCAATAAGTTTCACAGCATTACAGTAAAAACCAAGTCACTGCGAACTAAAAATTTAAACATCAAATAAAAATAACTTAAAACTAGCTTGATTTAGGCGACGTAACGACGTGGCTCCGTTGCGTCGTCTGATCTGGCGTAGGATTCGGCAGATTGCCTCGGAACTGCCGAAACACGACGCCCTTCGGCCAGAAGTCAGCACTCGCGATGGTGTCCTGCAGCGGGCGCGGCACGCGCACCACGAACGAGCTGAAGTGCACGTAGTGGCGCGACCGCAACTGCTGTACCCTCAGCGAGTAACCCGTCTTCCGGCGGACGTACTCCACCACATCGTTGGGCATGGCGGAGTAATGCAGGCGCGACACGTAGAGCGCCTTAGACGGTGTCGCAACCGGAAGACCGGATTTAACCGGCTCGGCGGTGCCACACAGCGTCTTTCGGGGCGCCCTGCGCGCCCTGCTCTTCCGTTCCACCAATGTGAACCCCTCCTTGTCCACACAGATGCTGGAGACCTTGCCCTTATTGGGACCCGTTCCCTCAGGAGGCAAGGTGGCCCGGTTAGCAGCGACAGGCTGACCGGCAACGTCAGCGTAGTTACGCCGACGTGACTTCACAACAGGCGGCGGCACGCGCGGGGGGCGCGCGGGCGGCGGGGCGGCGGCCGCGACACATGGAGCAGTGTCAGCAGCACGCGATCTTACAGGCTCAGCGTTTGTAGCGGGCCGGTCAGCGCTCTTGAAATTTGATGCCATCGACCGAGTCGAGACATTCCGTAAACTATCAACTTCGTCACGTAGCTCGGCAATAGTGACTTGGGCGGCTTCAAGTTTCAAAATGACTTCTGCTAAACTTGTTTTTAGGGCCACGATGTCCTGATACAAGCAGCGAACGTCGATATTATCCGGAACATGTATCGGCAAGACAGAGGCATCCTTCGATACAAACTCCGGAATTCGCTCTCGGTTCTCCTTAAGGATCTTCTGTATATCCAAAAGGGACTTCTTCCCAGTTTCATCCCCTTTTCTGTGAGGAACATACGTGCCAACGATCCCAAGGGACTGGCACAACACCTGCTTCGCTTCACAGATGTCATCCACGCTGAAACTCGATGCCCGCGAACTAAACTGGACAGCGGTTGCAGCATCCATTCCTCCCTCCGGCAGTACCTTCTTCTGTTGCAGGAAGGCGAGGAAATCGTTCACGATGGGTTGACTCGAAGAGGCACTCATCGCGGCGAATCATAAGCAGCGGCCGGGCCGTGCTAATTTCGTAATTAAATATAATATTAATTAATCATCGATGCGTCCACGTCGCTTGGCGCATCGCGTGTTAGATATATAATACATATACACGGTGCTCGCGAGCATTGCGAAAGATTTTAACTGTGCATTCTAGGCATCAAAATAAACATAAAATATTATGAGACCAAAAGTCAATTCCACAAAAAAAAAATTTTTTTTCTTATTTTTAGTCTTTTTGAATACTTCTTAACATTTCCAGTACTTTTTATCATAACAACAATTTGTTTAAATTATTTATTTCAATTGTTTTTTTAGATACAGGTTATTTCGTCAAGTCTATTCGTATTTTTTGATTGTCAGGCAAAAGGTGTGGTAATATTAGAACACATTGTGGTGGCATTGTAATCATAAAGAAGTTAAATGACGAGTTACGTCGAAAAACTTATTTCGAAAAAAGGTTGATTATCTCTGAAACCAAGCCGAATCCAGGAAATTTTATGTAACATTAAAGACTCTAAATGTGGTCAGGAATCCAGCATTAAAATCTTTCGGAATGCTCACGAGCACCGTGTATACATATAGATACTTAAATACATAGACAACCATGACCAAGGAACAAATATTTGTGATAAATAAATACACAAATAATGCCCTCGCCGGGATTCGAACCCGTAATCCATTACGAAATCAATAAACTTCCAAATACATTAGAAAGGTCATTGGGCGTTTTTGACCTGCTTTATGATTTTTCGCGTACAGAGACCAAACTAGCTTTAAAATAAATAACTAAATCTCACTTTTCTAAATATGTAATTTTTCCGTATGTATCAACAGGGAAAAAAAGTTATGCGACTTTTTGTATCCGAAATAGTGTTTTTAATGTTTTTACTTTCAGCATTGTATAATTGTATAATTACTACCAACTTTTACTTTCTTATCTCCTCTACCCAAAGGTTGTCTGGAAGAGATCGCTCTTTAGCGATAAGACCGCCTTTTGTTTACCTCTTCCAAACATGTACTTTTATTATTTGTTTTGTATTTGTCTTTGAGGTGCAATAAAGAGTTATTGTATTGTATTGCGTAAACGGGTGTGACCTACTTTTCTGGTTTCGCCTTGCAAGAATGCGTCTCATATCACTCAGTAGCACTTACATTTACCTACATTCCTAGCCCTATTTCGTTTGTGTACGCAGTGGGTCATATGCGCGAACAAACTGCCTAATGACCTTTGATATTTTATGTTCAGTATCTATGTATCTGGCAGTTAAATCTTGACAGGACCTAACTCCTAGATAGCCCCGCCTGGTGGCAGATAAAATATCGAAAACCCTAATAGTATTGTGAGCGCAGAACTAGTTAAGGTTGATTGGGTTCTACAAACGGGGCATGTAATCAGGATTTGTCCCAGAGGACCCTAAGGAACTATTGTGTGCTTAATCTTGATTGAGCTTCACTTCAATACACCGTTCATGTCTTAATCAATTGGCCTACAGCGAACTCCGAAATGTACCGGAAGGCGCAGCGTGGGTAGGCCTCCCACAAGGACTGATGACCGGGTTTAGATCCCAGGAGGCATAGCCAAGATGCGATTCTGCAATAAAATACTTACGATAAGAGATAGCAGGCAGCGGAACTTTGGTGCCGATGACATCATTATGACGCAAATTAATTGGCACATAGGATGTTCTTACATATTACTAGCGACCTGCCTCGGCATCGCACAGGTACTATACATAAAAACATTCCTCTTGAATTACTATACCTATTAAAAAACTCATCAAAATCCGCTGCGTATAGTTTAAAAAGATTTAAGCGTACAAAGGGACATAGGGACAGAAAAAGTGACTTTATTTTATACTATGTAGTGATAAACAACAGAACTACCTATTAAATTTTATCATGCTTTGACAGATGCAAAACTTAGCACTGCCACGCCGTGTCTAATAGCAATGTGAAATTTTAAATTCAACCTTACACAAATAAACAACATTCTTCCTACTTCAAACATTTTTTAAATTCACGAACAAGAAATACTAAAATAATGCACTACATTGATTTTGATAATTTTCTGATTAAACTGACAAATACAGTTATGTTATTATGTTTTTATAAGTACTTGGCCGTCTCGAGTGTCAATAAAATATCCGTGAACTAATGAGGCCAAAAAGTTGTTAGTGATTTATGATTATCTATCATCTACATAAAAACACTCTGTAGGTATGCAACCGCTACATCATACGTCGGTCATCGGCACCAAAGTTCCTGCCGGAGATAAGTAAAGTCAAAGTCAAATTGTTTATTGCAAGAACATAGTTATATAAGATCTTAAACAATTATAATAGCGTATAATGTTCTGCCAGAAAAGGCATGCAAACATGAAATCCTTAACTAATTATGTACACTTACATTATCAAATACAATATATACAATTTAATGAGAATTTTTACCGCTAGTCTACCATGTCAAAAGAATTATTTAATAAGATTACATAACCAGAACAATAATTAGTATCGCATAATTTTACAGTAATTCATGTCAGTTAAGTTAAATGTTGAAGTCTTAGAGCCTTTAATTTTGCATTGTCTGTTAGCAAGTAGTCCCTGACAGAGTAAAAAAAATTGTCTAATAGCCATTGTGTAAGAGTTCGCTTAAAGCGAGTTGTAGGACATTTCATAATAAATTCAGGTAAATGATTGTAGATTTGAATAGCCATACAATACGAATTATGTTTGTGAAGCGTGATTCTAGAACGGGGTAAGTATAATTTGTCTTTTTTCCTATTTAATCTTGGATAAAAGGTGCTCTGCTTTTCAAAAACATCTTACATCTGCTTTATATACAAACATGGAAGTGGTAAAACACTGGTCTCTTTGAATAAGGGCCTACATGGCTCCAGGTAATGAGTATTACACACAGCTCTTATACATTTTTTTGTACCATAAACGCATAATTGACATTTACCGAATTTCCCCAAATAATCAAACCGTAACTAAGTAAAGAAAGAGGATACATAACCGTGATAAGCAGTTAGCGCTACTTGTCTAGATGAGGTTCGGCTTAGTCTTTTCAACGCGAATACAAATTTATCCAGCCTCTCACAGACATAGTCAATATGAGTTTTCCAGCTGCAAAATTTGTCAATGTAGATCCTAAGAAATTTCGTTGATTCTACTTCTTCTATTTGGTAATTATTTTTGACAACATTAAGATCGATGTCATTATTTTGATATATTATGTCTTAAATTGCATAACGTTAGTTTTATTTAAGTTTATTTTTAGATTATTTTTGTGTAGCCAGTCCATTATATCAGCAAGAGCCTTATTAATATCATCATTAAAAATATCTTTGTCATTTGATTTGATTATTAGGGTAGTGTCATCAGCAAACATTATACAATTTTGTGTCATATGTAGAGGCAAATCATTTATATATAGAATAAAGAAAAGTGGACCCAAAATACTCCCCTGGGGTACACCACAGCTATTGTGGTTAAACTGTGACCTCTTTGTTACAAGTTCACCATTTTCTATAGTTTGTACTTCCGTACACTGCATTCGATTTGAAAGGTAGCTGTCAATCCAACTATAGGCGTTCCCCCTGATACCGTATCTCTCAATTTTTTCTAAAAGAATTGAATGTTTAACATAGTCAAAAGCCTTGCTTAAGTCTAGAAATATAGCTGCTACAGGGATTTTGTAGTTTATTAAATCTGTTATTAACTTCATCAAGTTAAAACATGCTAACGTGGTTGAGCTGCCCTAACGAAAGCCATATTGGTTTTTGTGTAGATTGCAGTTTAAGAAAGATAACAAGCGTTTGTGCATAGTTTTTTCAATAACTTTCGAGAAGATCGGTGTTAAAGGGGTGCGCCAAAGTATTTATAAAATTGCAACTTAGATTATTGGAACTCCGAAATTTTTTCTTATACAATTTAACTTTATAATGATCGGTATTTAGAATAATCTTTGTTCATAATCATCATCACATAGAATTATTTATGTTCATAATATTGTTTTTCATACATATTTTTAGTACTAACTTTTATGTTTATATAATTTTTCACTATACTTATTTTATGCTATATATTCTAATATTATAGGTATTTATTTTTATCTGTACTGGTTTTATGTAAGAATTATTTTTGTTTAATTAAATATAAATCGTACTATTACTGTAAACTAGCTACCTGCACAAATCAGGTTGTGGCAGAGTAGGTACTGTACTAAACGGGTTCCCTCTAAACTTTTTTTGTCCGAAACGCTTAGGACATAACAGACTTGGTATAATCTATTTTGGCATCAACTTAATGAGACAGAAACATCACTTGGCTTAAATAACAATATTTGAAATATTATTTTGTCCGAAACTATCTTGGCATATCATTAATTACGCCGAGTGTTATAAGACAGAAATTAGATTTGCATTTTTTTTTTGGGCATATAGCCACATGTTCGAAACTTGCCTTTTTCGTCAGGCAGAATTTGCTGTGAGGGTGAAAATTTCGGCAGTGAGCGAGCGAAGCGAGCGAACAAAACCTTCCGGGGCAGATCCGACTCGGATAGGTTAGGTTAGAAGACTAAGGCGGGAGCTTTGCTCCCGCCTTAGTCTTCGAGGTTATTTTTTTTAGCAACCTAGAAAGTACTCAGCTCAGTAACACAGTAAGTAACGTATAGAATATTACTACTACCTCGATTATATTGAGAGGTTGTAATTATTCCTGTTCTCTGTTATGCTAAAACAAACTATGCCGAAACTTTTTATGCACATCCAGATTGTGCCTCATCATAAATAGGAGCATCGAAATTATGCTCGAATAATATTCGAACAACTCGAAATCTGCCACAAAGAAATATGCTAAAGTTGAGTATGTCACAACAGTTTCTGCACAAAGCCCATTATGACTACATAGTTTATGTTATTCATAAAAGAATTATACCACAACAGAGTGAACCTAATGGGAAATTGTTTATAAATAAATAAACAATTAAAACAATCTAATTCAAATAACTTTATGAGTATAGATTAATGTACTTGACGACTTCAGGAGGATAAAATTTCGAAATAAAAATCGTTATGAACATTGTAGGTAGAAGTATAATTTTGAGTAAGAAAAAAGTATGAGAAAAATTTTTCGGAGTAATGATGATTATGAGTAAAAAACGGTATTAGTAAAAATATTCGAAGAAAAAATTGTATAAGTGCCAATATGGACCCGTGTTAAAGTGATGGGCCGGTAGTTATCCATTTGTGTTTTATCACCTTTTTTAAATATTGGTTTAACTATAGATAATTTAAGATCCTCAGGAAAAACACCTTCCTCAAATGACAAATTTAATTATATGACAGAGAGGTGCACTAATATACCTTGCACACAGCTTTATTACCTTAGTGCTTAAACCGTCGACACCTACTGCATGACTGTTTTTTAATGACATAATAAACTTAAATATTTCCAGTTCATTACATGGATTAAGAAATATAGTTTTTGGGTTAAACGGCAATGCTACTGATGAATACTCGTCATTGTCAATTTCAATATTATTTGTAATCGCTGGTTTTGTTAAGTTAATATAAAAATCGTTGAAAAGTGTAGCTATTTCAGTGGGATCGCTATGTGTTGTACTAGCATTGGTAATGCTAGGCACGGTATTGGGTTGTACATAGGTTGGGCCACCTATCACTTGCCAAGTAGCTCTAGACTTATTACGTGCTTGTGTGATTGTTCTTTTGTTATGTAGTTGTTTAGCTCTATTCATACATTTTCTTAAAAGCTTTGTGTACGCATCGTATTTTAGTTTATCAAGACATTTATTCATCATCTCATGCCTGTACCATAAATATAGTTTTCGTTTATTTGTACATGCTCGTCGTAGGCCTTTCGTAAGCCACTTGTAGTTATTCAGCGATGCAATTATGGAATTTACGTAAATTCTCACGACTGTAATCTCTCCTTTTTATGTAGTACAGTGTTGGTTTGGCTACACTTTTTACGAGAAAAGTGACAAATTGGGCCGTCTCATGGTCCGATAAAGCAAGAGGTAAGATTTCAGGAAAAAATTTCTTAACATTACTCGCTATTTGATCGAGACATGATTCCCCTCTCGTTGGACCGTTTATATGCAATTGATAATTGTAGTTATGTAAAAGTGTAATAAGTTTTGCTATACTATAATCTATTTTTAGAATATTATAATTCCAATCCCCACATAGCACAATTTTATGCTTCGATTTTTTTAATCCAAAGTGATGCAAGAGGGCCTCAAAGTGAAGCAGGAATTGCTCTTTATTAGTATTTTTAGGAATGCGATAAATGTTAACTATTATGAGTTTATGGTCTGGAATTTCAATGCCACTACATTCGAAAACAGTTGGAATACTAAGGTCAGCACAGATTTGTAAGGGTTTGAATTTAAAATCCTGTTTAACTAGAATACAAGAACCTCCCCTTTTATGGTTCTTATGGGTAAATGAGCTAGCTAACTTATATCCACTGATTTTTAGGTTGTTCTCATCACCTTTTCGAATGAAAGTCTCACATAAGCAGAGAACATCCACCTGCTTATTGTTCTTCATTAGTTCTAGTAGAGTAGCTTCAATAAGATCCAATTTATTTAGAACCCCCTGTATATTTTGGTGCATAATGGTAAAATTATTAGTCTTCACGAAAAAAACTGCGCTCAGGACTGTTTTTGGGAACTGTTTCGGGTTCTGAGTAAACGGACGATATTGTTTGTATTATTTTAAACAGGTCCTTAAATATAACCTCTATACCTCGTCTGTTGATAATTCCATTACCAACTGTAAACATGTAGTTTTTATACGTTAAATTTAAATTAGAATCTAGCAAGTAGGCATACTCATGTGTCTGATTGTCAAGATATAACAGATTGTTAAATATTTCCATTCTTTTGTTACAAAGGTTTGCATAATTATTTAGTACAAACGTAGGCAAACATTTATAATGACATTAGTGTGTTCGACTTTTTGGATCTGCTCTCTTATAAATACTATTAATTTGTGATAGTTAGTAGAGACTCTAAAATCGATTTCCCCAACAAAAATTACACAATAGTCCTTATAAGTAAAACCTTTGAGTTTTGTTTCGAGTCCTTGAAAAAGCTGCTCTGCGCCTCCCCCGGATATTCGGTAGTGACATAACTTCATCTTGTCGTCAAAAGTTCGTTCCGCTGCTTGCAATATTTTTGGATAGCCGCTACTAACGATGCACATGCGTGGTTTAGTCTCTGGAACAGGATCTAATGGCGAGTCTATTAAGTCTAGTCTCTGACTAGAGTCACTGATTATTTCTTTACTGTCGCCTGTAAGTGACGTTTGCGTTTCATCAAGTCTGGCTTTATTGACATCTGTTAGTCTTGATCGATTTAATCTTGGCTTTTTATTTTTAGACTTTTTGGTACTTGCAGTTTTTGACAAAGGTGACATATTTCCCGTGGGTGTGCACATGGTTGTCAGTTTCTTTATTTTCAGTTCATACTCCTGAATTTTTCTTTTAAGATAGTGGTTTTCGGATAGTAACAATTCAATTTCATTTTCGGCAGAGTCGTATTTTTCTTGAAGTAGAGTCAGTTTATTTTGTAGAGATTCAAGCAAGAACGGACTGTTTACTGCTAATTCTGGACAACTTCTATTTAACCTAGGATCGGCTTCTATGCTGGAATTGTCATCATCATACGATTCGATTCCCTCTGATTCCTCTATTTCCGATGAAAATGAACCAAATGATTCATCTTTGGAGTCATTAATGGTGAACTTATTTTTCCGATGCGTTATTTTTTTCTCATCAGAAGATGTTAATTGCGAATTCGTAGTGATCACATGGTTGTCTAGATTTTCTTCGATAAGTAAATGTTCTTTTAGTAATTGATTTTTAGAAGTATGTGCCGTTGGAAAAGAGTTTTCTGTAATATCTTCATTAGGAATATCAAGATTCATATGTAAGGCCGTTTCAGATATCGGATCGGATGGTATGGTATCAGATATCGGATCTGATGGTGTGGTATCATTTTTGTCAGCTTGGGTAACAGTAGTATCTGTATTTTGTTGTCCATCAAAAGCTATCGATTCTGCGTTCGGAGTAGAGCAATCAACTGAAAGATCATATACAACGTGGCAGGTTGGAACTCCGGGTATAATAGGCAAGTCTTCTGGTATTACAGATGTAGGCTCCAACGTTGTAGTGATATGTTCTTTATTTTTAGGAGAGCAGCTGTCTAAACCATCATTAGATATGGGTTTCGGGGATTTTGATGATGACTCTTTTGGCGTAGACGAGTTTTTAATTGTTTTTCTAGCTATTATAATATACGATGGTGTGATTGGTTTGCTAGTCGAGCTTGGTGATTTACAAATGTACAACTTGCACTTCCAACTTTGTCTCTTTCTTCGGTCCATTAAATTAAACATTTTTTTTAATAAATGTATGAGAATGACAGATTCGTACAAAAAGTCACGTGTTCTTTTCCATACATTATTATGGTCACGTGATTTATCGCTTATTCTATACGATTGCAGAATCACATCTTGGCTAGGCCTGTATACGGGTGGCGCAGGACCGATTTGTGGCAATCTTTGGGGGAGGCCTATAATGTTCAGCAGTGGACGTTTTCGGCTTATATTGTAATGACAATGATGAATTTCGATAATCGTGAATTTCAGGAATCTGTCTTTGTCACTCTAACGAAGGCGTCATCGGTGTAACTGAGACCGATGCCAGAAATTTTGAAATTCGTGGTAGGGCCCACAAGGAGCCAAACGAGCAGACGGATCCCTTGTTGGTAAGCTACTATTACCATCTATGTACCAGCAACCCTAGCTGGTTCACAAGTGCATTGCTGTTACAGTCAACCTACTACAACTCTTGAAGTATGATGTTCACCCAACTTACGATTAAAAGAAAATTTGCTCTGCATATTACTAGAGGCAGATCATATAATACTTAAGTACTGTAGTTAAATGCGGTAATTTAAAGTTTGGTTTGAGTTGGTTCAAAGCTGTAACAATTAAGAGTAAAACAACGAATAATTAAAGTACTTTCATCTCGACTGAGTGAAAATTATACGGGGAATATGCTGTAAAAGTTTGTTGATTAATGTTTTGTGCTGTAAAAAATCTGGTTTCTATAATTATGATCTCTGCTCGTTATCAGTAATAAAATCAAATGTTGCGAAACAAATGTCTAACTATTAGCTTCATTAAAAATTAAAAGTCAGCGTACATCTTTGCCGTCAATCCTAATTCCTAACCTGTCCTAGTTTTGATATGTTTGTTGTGGCTTGTACTAAGCACCTAGACACCTGTACCTGTATACCGTAAATATGTCAAGTGCTACCATTCGCCAACAAACTATCAAGCAGTTTGGCGATAAATATGTATACATGATAAATATGTATTATGAAAGCGTTAATTTTTATTTCGCGATTTCGGGGTTACTCCCATAGTAAACGTAAGTGTTGCTCAATATAACTTACACATATGGGGTATCTGGGTCAAAATCTCAAAATTCTTTTCGTTGTCTTATTTTATGTCCCTAAAAAACGTGACACAGTTGTGATTTTTGTATCAGATGATGTTTTGTTTCCAATTTTTGAAGTATGGATTAGAATCTAGCGTGAAAATGAAATACAAGTGCACCGGATTTTTTTATATACTGAGTCAAAACAGCAACTAAAAGTGTGACAGAGTGGTGTGAAACAAGACAACGAAAAGAATTTCTAAGGTTTTCACTGGTTGGTAAACACTATGTATGTAATTCGAATGGTAATAGTATGTCTATCAAGTTCAGACTCGTTAGAATCATCTTCATGATTACAAGAATTAAGTAAAGTGCAGTAAGCGATAAAATCTTGTATCAAAGTAAATATGTCCATATTTAATCAATTAATTTAACAAAGCGGATTCGCATTGTGTCCATTATGCTGCTGTCCATCATCAATCTTCTATACCTAAATTCAGTCCTTTAGTCGACACTTACGACACCACGTGGCTTTCACAAAAACACCAACAAAGCTTACAAAAAAATGTATTCAGTAGCCGTACCATGGTTGAAAGTAAAGGATACGTTAGATTTTATTCGATACGTAATGCATTTTTTCGCGATAAAACTGTCATATTGGAGCGAGAGCGATAGCCAGTTTCACGTATCGAGCAAAATCTAAAGGTGGATTTAGACCAAACGAGAGAATGCTCATTCTATCCCCCACTCTACGAAATCAACTAATTTCGACGAATCACGTTTTGTGTAAAGAGCGAATTTTGAAGAGTGGGGGATAGAATGAGAATTCGCTCGTTTGGTCTAAATTCACCTAAACATTACCGAGTCTTGCGAAGTCATGATACGGCTACAGCTTGTAAATAAAAAGAATTCGGCTTATTTTACTAAAACAAGCCGTGTTCCAAAACCCTATTGATTTGACTTAAGCAATCGTGACAGGCTTAGGGTCTAACATCACAAGCTTAGACAAGTTTCTGTTATTTTAGGTAAAGCAAAGCCTTCGTTGTCTGCTTAGACTTATAGACTTTCGGCTGAAAACTGAATTAATCAGTTAAGAACTTAAGTACTTAATAATTTGTTAAGTTAACGCTTAAACGGCGACGGTGATCTTCAATTTTCGATAATTTTCCTTTCAAGTAAACACGCATTCATTCATTACTACGATTAAATGTCAAACACGAAATAGAGAATAAAAAATCATCATCACGTTGCTAAACTCGCTATTTGGTGTTTGACATATTTTTTCGTAATACCTATTTATTTATATACAGTGTAAACAAAAGAAAATTGATACCTACTTTTTTCGGTGATTACCTAATATAAAGTCAAACTCAGACGATTTTTTATTTAATTATGCCTAGCAGCAAGCACTTTCATGCACAATATTTAAAAAGTAAAATTTTTTTAAAGGGTTTAGATTTCTTAAAGTAGGTTGAAAACTGCTCTTTTACTAGGCGACGATATATTATTTGTACCTAATAGATAAATACAACTATATAGTTAAATATTTAGGAAACAACTATGACTAAAAACCTGATGTATTTGTAAGAGTAGCCGTCACCGGAACTCGAACCTAGGACTTTCAGTATCGCAAGTCACTACTAGCTACGAAGACCGTCGTATTTAGAAGTTATTCTTTCATTTATACGAGTTGTATGTTCTTCCGAGCGTTCTCATACAATTTTAAATATGGCTGCCAATGTCAAGACGCCATTGATTGTCAAAATAGGACTTTGTTAGGCCCGGAAGAGTTTTGTTTTTCCGTGACCTAAAGCCATACAAAAGGAGCATGTTGTGATGTTTCGCGACATTTATCTCCAGATTTCTACATTAGTGGTTGTATCTGACATTAATACTGTAATTATAATTCACAATTGAATATTATATGACTGCTTAGAATATAAACGTGTAAAAGATACGTTTATTTTTTTAAACGCATTTTGACTTTTGATCTTAGTGTCTTATTTTGGTGAAAATTAAAAGGTAAGTATGTTTTTTTTGTTTAATAGGTAAATAATAATTGGTCATATTTTACTGCAAATCGGTCGTATCTTTTTTTACCGTAGACAGAGCGCTGCCCCAATATACATATAACAAGGTTTTATGTTATATTTTAGTCAACTTGAAATTTGATGTCACACGTCACACTGACTTTTTAGTTCAGATTTAATTACCGCGAAAATGTAACATATAATCCTGTAAGTAATATTGGGGTACCAAGAGTGAAACCTTCGTTGTAAAGGGTCTACTCATGAGACACCTCTGGAATTACATTATGTCAAACGTGTCCATTTACAAGCATGCTCAAGTATACCTACTTTTACCACGTACAGCTACTTTAGAAAAGATTGTTTAGAGTACATTACAATACTAGTGCGAAAAAAATTAAGTTCGAAACGAGTGGAGATAAATTAAAGCACGACCGAAGGGAGTTACGAATTTCGTTATCGCACGTGTATCGTACGACGTTTTTCAGTACATATGGCCCTCCGAAGATTTCGACCTGACGTAAAATGAACCACTACTCGCACTAGCGCGTAAAAAAAACGCCATCTGTACTGAAAAATAAATAATAATAAATGTAGGTAATTGAACGTCATAATATATCTCCCAGAGGCAAAATTCATTTACAGATCATAAGTAGATCGTTAGATATATAACTAAGAGAAGTGACGTGTTTATTTTAGTCTATAGTGCTTTACCCATAGATCACTTACCCACTAGAATCTGAAATGACTCAAGGTTACGACACATACGCGTTCATTAAAACAGCGATCGATCACACAGCGACAGTAGTGGACATCTCACGGCTTATAAATTCTCATAAAATTCTATTTAATTTTGTTCATACGATGGAGTTGGGAGCTTTTGGACTAAAGTAAGGTGCTTTTAACAGTTTTAACGTACTTAGAACAAATTACACGTAGGTTGAATTGTATTATTTACAATTTTAAAATCCAAGAAAGATGTCCACTGCTGGACATAGGCCTCCCCCAAAGATTGCCTCAATGACCGGTCCTGTACCACCCGCATCCAGTGGACTCCTGTGACACCCAGTGGGGGGCCTACACACATTTCACCTTAAACCTGTAAAGTATTCTAATAGGAGGTGCAGGCATGTATTGCTTGCCCTTAGAGAATGGTCAAAGGCGCCTAGCCTTGTAAGGGATTGCATATAACCGAGAAATATGACCGGTGGTTGCTAAGACCGAGTGGCCGAGGGGTACAGGCATCAGCCGCGAAAGCTGAGTACGTGGGTTTGATCCCCACCTCGGACATTAGGTGTTCTTGGTCGTTTTTCTTTGGTATATGACATCTAATATTTATAATTTATATAGTTTTAAGTAGTGTGACTACTGGGGAAAAATAACAAAAACAAATCAAAATTTTTAGTTAAAGCCTAACAACTTACTATTTGACCCTCGCCATGTTGCGGATTTTCAGTGACACTAATTTATTTTACTGGCAAGGATTACTGTTTGACATCAGCGGCCCTACCGCAAAAATCGAAATTCGTAAATTTCGAGGATTTGTCTCTCTCACTCTAATGACGCCTTCGTTTGAGTGACAGAGAAACATCCTCGAAATTTACGAAATTCGATTCTCGCGGTAGTAGGCCAGGCGTTGAATGTCATCGAATGTCACCGATGTAAACAAAAAGAAAATATATCGCGACTTAAACGATTTCATCATAAAAATGCCGAAAAAGATACCACTAGAAGCCAGAAAAATCGTCTTAAATACAATAAAATCTTTAAACCAAAGAAGGGACGAAGGATTGAATAGTATTCCATTGGAAAATGTTTTGCAATTGGTTACTGACATGACATCACATTATTGCCATAGGTAAACTGTTTGTAGCGACACTGTGTCAGGGTCAAATAGAAAGTTGTTAGGCTTTAATAAATAATTTGATTTGTGTTTTCTCAATACGTTAAACATTACTCATTAATTTCCGAGGTTGGATCCTCTTTCCTTAACTACGTCCAAATTTAAGCAATTTGTAATAAATAATGGCCCCAGACGAATCAGTGGCGACTCTAGAAAATATTTGAGGCCCATCGTTGGAGACACGGAACAGCTTAGAGTAATTATTAACCCTTTAACGGGCAAGACTCAAAAAAATCGTGGGTTCAAGCCTCAACGCCATTATATAACAGGAAAATTCTCTACAAGAAAAAAATACAAAAAGATGCTATAGGGTGGTAGTTTTTGAGACCGGTGCCCTATAAAGGGTTAAAGCGGTGTCTATACTGCTGCGGGCTACTGCTCGATATGAGCAAAGCATATGACAGAGTCAACTATGATATTTTACTAGACAAATTGTACAGCTCGGGAATCAGAGGAGTAGCACACGAATGGTTTAAGTCGTACCTTAGTAATCGCGTACAGTTAGTCGAAATAGAACATATAAATTTTAAAACAGGCCAAATCCGGCATTACAAATCTGATAGAGTCACTATGACGGGCTCCATCCCCCAGGGTAGTGTACTAGGGTGTATTTTCTTTCTCATCTACATAAACGACCTGCCAAACGTAATCGAAGAGCAAAGTACACTTTTTGCAGATGACGTTTCTGTACTTTTTTCGTGTTTGGATGAAAAAGAAGCGGAAAGTAAATTAAATTCAACAATGGTAAAAATTGAAAACTGGTTAGACTCTCATAATCTTCAACTTAATCTAGGAAAAACGAAATTAATACAATTTAAACCTTATCAAAAACAAGCATTACCTATTGTCTTTAACTATGATAATACAACTATAGAATGTGTAAACTCAGCTACCATATTAGGAATTGATATTGAAACAAACATGAATTGGAAACAACACATCCAGAAATTATCAAAAAAATTATCCTCTTTTATATACGCGCTACAACACCTTAAACGAGTGACAGACTTTCAAACTGCCCTTTCTGTATACTATGCATACGCGTACTCAAGGATAACATACGGTCTCATATTGTGGGGGAACAGCACTGACATAGATAAAATATTCATACTTCAAAAGAAATGCATACGAATACTGACTAATAAAGATCAAATGGATTCGTGTAGACCTCTTTTCAAGGATCTCGGAATACTCACACTTCCATCAATGTACATCCTTGAATCTTGTAAATTTGTAAGAAAGCACGCAGAGCTGTTTACTCCAACAACAGGAATAATGAAAAGGAATCATCGAAATATGAATAAGCTACAATTACCCTTCTCAAAACTAAAAATCGTTACATCTAGCCCTCATTACATGTTAATTAAAATATATAATAATCTACCAAATTCGATAATAAATATTGAAAAGATGTCTCTATTTATTAAAAGCCTCAAAATGTTTTTAATCAAAAAATGTTTTTACAATATGAATGAGTTTTTTAACGATAGCTATGAATAATAAAAATACAAATGTAATAGCATTATTGTGCATGCTAGTTTTAAGTTTTAAGTACTTACCTATATTGCTGTGCCCTAGCAGGGCGTCACATGTGCCTATACTCACAAATTCCACCATGTAATAATTAATGTGATATGCAATAAATGATTTGATTTGATTTGATTTGATATAAACAGTAGTCTTTGGGTCTAACCCTTGAGTGGATAATTAGGCAGGTGTTCGCTTTGTTTTACTGCTGGCAACCGTGTGATATTGTTTTAATCCAGTCTGAGGGTCATGGAGATGGTTATTATGTCATTCAATGTTGTTTTAGTAACGCTCAGAATTCCTATTTTATACAATATCAAAATTTACAGTCAAGTGGGTAATTAAAAATGTATATCTATGTATTTGTTAGCCTCCGTAACCTAGCTGGTAGTAACCCTGCCTACGAAGCTGGAGGTTCAGGGTTCGAATCCCGGCGAGGGCATTATTGTGTATTTATTAATCGTAAATATTTGTTCCGTGGTCATGGCTCTCTATGCATTTAAGTATCTGTATGGATACGCATTGTACGCAACCATAATGTATGAAAAGGTCTATTTTTTCCGAGGTTTTCTTGTTGGTCCCATACTAAAAGTTGTTCAGTATGACTTATACAGTGTGTTGTAGATTCAGGCACTCTTATATATTCTATGGAACCTTGAGTAATTAAGCAGGTGTTTAAGCTTTGTTTTATTGCTGGTAACTGTGTGATATTTTAATCCGGAGGGTCGTGGACATGGTTATTATATTGTCATTCAAAGTTGTTTTTACTGTTCGCTGCTCGTGTTTATGGACTTTAAGATAAATGTGACAAAAACAATGAATCCTTTTCTTATTGTGACGTATTTCTTTTATTATTAGTCACCAAACCTTAACTTTACTCCACTTTACTAGTATCGTGTTCTGGTTATGACGAGATAGGAGAAAAGTTTCCAAGAAGTCAAATATTTTGTCAATTATTTTTAATATAAAAATTAAATATTGCTCTTTAGCGATAAAACCGTCTGTTGTTTGCCTCTATTATTAATTTCTACTATTTTTTTAATATTTTTTTTGAGGTTCTTTAGAGAGCCCACATGGAACACAGAAAAGAACAACAGCAAGCGACCTACACAACAGCAAATATCTATGTTTGATGTTATCTGTTACTGCACTAAATTTGCATTTAAATTAACTGTATATTATATTTTAGCCTATACAATAATGTCCCACTGCTGGGCACAGGCCTCTTTTCATATATGAGAGGGATTGGGCTATAGTCCCCACGCTGGCCCTAAGCGGGTTGGGAACACCTTTGAATTTCTTCCCATACACCTTTGAATTTCTTCGCAGACGTATGCAGATTTCCTCACGATGTTTTCCTTAACCGTTAGCTAATGGTATATATAAATATATCGATACCTTTAGGCTCAAAGGGTGTAAACGCCAAATTGCCACTTTACAGGAGAAGCAAAAAAAGAAAAGTATTTTAGAAAAAAAATCATAACTTCTTTGTTTTTTGGCAGAATAACTTAAATTTTGGCCAACGTACTTGAATTTTTAAGGTAAACATTTTGAACATCAATCATTTAGGATAAATGAATAAATAAAGAAAAAGGGTGTGTTATACTCCCTTAACTTTTTGAAATAATGGCGTTTACGCCCTTAAACTTCACATAATATGCAAAAAATGTAGGGAGTATTGGTTACTAAACGTTTGAGTTTTGGTCTAAATGGGGCGTATATCACAATTACCATAGTTATAATCGGTCTATTAAACTCATTCATAACATAGGCAATGCTCTGAATGGGTGTATAATACACCGTGGGGTTAAAAAATACTTACAATCAATTAAAAGGTTGCTGCTTTTATTTAAAAAAATGTCTACACTGACTATGCTGTTGCTGATTATATTTTTCTTTTATGTCTAGGGATAAAAATAATGTTAATGGCGTTATTGGACAATTAAGCTACTACCAAAGCCCAGATTAAAATGCTATATGAAACCAGTAAAACAAACAACAATTCATCATAAATTTAAGAGTCAAACTCTTGTCGGCGTAACTGATGAATGTAACTGTATCCATCTAACTCTGTCTAAAGCCACCTCCTTAACTTCTTTATACGACACAACGTCTACTTTCTCTTTTATTTGTTTCATGTAAATTCCTCTACGTCTCCCTCTTCCTCGCTTTCCTTCAATTCTTCATTCTATTATGTTTTTTTATCAAAGCGTCATGTCGTATAAGGTGACCAAACATTTTCCCTCTCCTATTTTCTATTATCTTTAGCAAACTCCTTTTTTCATTCACTCTTTTAAGCACTTCTTCATTTGTGATATTTTTTGTCCAACTTATCTTCTCCATTCATCTCCAGCTCCACATTTCAAATGCTTCCAGTATCTCTCTGTCCTTTTTCGTCATGGCCCACGCCTGACACCCATAAAATGCTATACTCCAGATGAAAGTTTTGATGAGCTTCTTACAAACAGCAATTAATAATGACATCTTTATTATATAATATATTTCTTTCAATAATATCCTCTAGATGCAATGTAAGGTACATTTACTCTCATTTAGTATTATTTTTCCTTATAATTACCAACACATACATATTAACTACTAAATTCAATATAATAGCATGCTTTTAGAATACTAATAATCACAAATCTTTACCTTTTGATTTTTATAAAACCTATAGATACAACTTAATATATTTTACTCTCACATAGCATTTCAATCTTTTTTAAATTACCAACATATAATTATGTAGATATTAATTAAATACTAAATGGAGTAGAAGACTTTTAAAATACTTAATCATTAAATTAAATTTATGTTTAAAACGCACAGAACCAAAAAATATAACTGTGCGTACTGTAAATTAAAAATGTCGACTGAAATTGAACGTAAATTTATACACATTATACACAATGTCTCCCATTTTTATCACATTATCTGTCTATACTTTTCATTTCACACTTGCAACATAGGTACGCCAGTATACAGGTAAGTATACATAGATTTAGAATGATGGTCATTCGCTTCTATACTGTAGTTTTAATAACGCAATAACTGTTCATTCTTACTTTATAATTGGATAATGACAATGAATCATTACTATCGTATAGGTACACAGTACGTAAGCAATTTTGAAACAATAAAATAACTTAGCGAGCCTATAAGCCATAATTTGTACATTTCTCGGGGCGTATAAGTCAAAAAGTTTTGTTATCATAGGGCGTAAGAGGCGCAGCATGCCTACTACGTTACGGCGTATGAGTCATTCTAAAACGTACAATGCAAGGATACGGGCGTATAAACCTAATTTAGCCTACTAGAGTCATACTACCTAAATTAAGTAGCATAATTTCTACGTCGTATGAGCTTATTTAGTTTTGTATTATGAACATTTTATAACAACTTTGTTATAAGACCTCTTTATTTTTTTTATTTCTGAACTTATTACCTAAATAAACAAAAAATTGTGTAAATGTATCAAATACGCCTCTTGCTTTTAAAAAATCTCCTAGAAATACGTGGGTCGTATATGCCCTAAATTGTCGAATTTCGTTGTTTTAACTACACATATCGATAGAGAAAAAAAAACTGAACAAAACTGCATTCAAAACTCATTTTGGCCAAAATGGCGTTTACGCCCTTTGAGCCTAAAGGTATCGATATTATCATCTGATATTCCGTACATAAGTTTCAGAAAAACTCATTGGTACGAGCCAGGATTTGAACCCACGACCTCCGGATTGAAAGTCAAACATCTAAACCACTGAATCTTCACCGCTTCTCTTAAATTAACTAAACAATTAGTTTTATTTCCTTCTAACTATCAATTTAACGCGTTGAAATCTTCATCTCAACCCACGGTTTCAATAAAACCCTGGATAATGTTTAATATTGATTTGTGGACCGTGAATTATACAGGCGAAGTTTTATTCACTGATAAAATTTTTGAGATTTAATTCTGAAGTCGTATAGTTTTGAGTAGCGGAGCAACGCTTCAAATTAGAAATTTAAATCAAATTATGCCCACGGTTTGGCTAAAAATCTGCATATCAATCCTCGGTTTCAGTAAAAGCTAGTATCATGATAACACATTCTATAGCAAACGTATCTACTTAGCGTGTCAAATGAACTCAGTAAAATCTACTGGGTTGTCCGTCTTTAATCGCAGCTTGCAGCTTTCGGGCGTCAAATTTTAAGTAATATTAATTGCAACAACACAGAAAAATATGAATACTCAAGAGCCTGAGACATATTTAAAATCATAGGCAAGTAACAACTTCAGTACAAAATCTGACACGCTCGGCCCCGATACAAATGAATGAACTTGTTTCTTCTATCCAAATCTAATTCTGCGGAGATAGCACAATAGTTTTGGCACCCAACGTGGGGCAAAAATTTTTGTGTCATTGAGACCATTGCATCGAGCTTTCTATTTATAAAAGCTTTTACTGTACTTCCGTGTCAACTATTAGTTGGACTATGGTACTCCAGAGCCGCTATCCATCTTAACGGCACTTCGCAAGTTTATTGCGACGGTTCCGTGGGGACAATTCAATTTGTCCGCTGTCGTTTTTCAAAACAAATTGACAGTAGCGTTGAGGGCAGTCACAGTGTTACTTATTCTTAAACTTTCTGTAACCGGAATAAAATTGCACAAATGTTATTACTTATGTTTGTTTATATAGCATACTAGTATAATTGTCAGCCTCCGTATTCTAGTTGCTAGTGACCTTACGAAGCTGGAGGTTGCGGGTTCCAATCCCGGTGACGGCATTATTTGTGTATATATATTTATTACAAATATTTGTGCCTTGGACGAGGCTGTATGTATTTAAATATATATAAATATCTATCATATTCATATATCGTCGCCTGGTACCTTGTTATATAGCTTTAATTGAACTTACCGTGGGACTAAGTCAATTTGTGTAAGATATCCTAGGATATATTTATATTTATTTAGTCATATCACTAATTAGATTATTTATATTTACCGTTACACTTCACTGAATATAAATCATTGAAAGCAATTGCATTGGTAAATCCGCAAAAAAACCTAAACTTGAAATTCTGTAGCATTAAAATCAACTTAACCCTTCTATCTTCAATACCTTAGGTGCTTTCTGAAGACCGAGACTGCAAATTAGACGAGATTAGGTCGAGACCCGTCCCTTACTATGGGATCAGAGTGGCAATAGTTGCTACAGCCTTAACCAGCATCATCATCAGCCTATGATAGTCCACTGCTGGACGTAGGCCTCTCATATTAACTATGCGTATAGACGCATTAGGAGGTAAATGCCCATAATCGCCACGCTGGGCAAGCGGATTGGCGATCGCAGTAATGTGTCCACTAGGATGACGCTGCTGCCCGTCATCAATCTTTAGTCAAATATGGTCAGTGACACTTCAATCCCTTAGTCGACTCTTACGACACCCGCAGGAGGAGTTGGGGTGGTGACAAATGTATTCTTTCTGCCGTCACCACACGGCCATTAACCAGCATACGAGGTGTAAATTGTTTTTTCACACCACCTATTCGAATACGAGTCTTTTCTTCCCTGCTAGGAGGGATCAAAGTGGCACTTTTCTGTTCAAGGACTTTCTATTGCCAGCCTAAAAAATTACAATGAATTATGAAAATAAACAGTACGTTCGTAAAGCCTAACAACTTACTATTTGACCCTCGCCATGTTGCGGATTTTCAGTGACACTAATTTATTTTACTGGCAATGATTACTGTTTGACATCAGCGGCCCTACCGCAAAATTCGAAATTCGTAAATTTCGAGGATTTGTCTCTCTCACTCTAATGACGCCTTCGTTTGAGTGACAGAGAAACATCCTCGAAATTTACGAATTTCGATTTTCGCGGTAGTAGGCCAGGCGTTGAATGTCATCGAATGTCACCGATGTAAACAAAAATAAAATATATCGCGACTTAAACGATTTCATCATAAAAATGCCGAAAAAGATACCAATAGAAGCAAGAAAAATCGTCTTAAATACAATAAAATCTTTAAACCAAAGAAAGGACGAAGAATTGAATAGTATTCCATTGGAAAATGTTTTGCAATTGGTTACTGACATGACATCACATTATTGCCATAGGTAAACTGTTTGTAGCGACACTGTGTCAGGGTCAAATAGAAAGTTGTTAGGCTTTAATTGATAAAAATTCTTCAGAATCGATTATTGCATAAATATTAAATATGTGACATATCTTTTATTTTTCTCATAGGTGGTGTGAAAAGCAGTATGTGGCACACGGTATCAAAATTATTTCGTCTTGGGCGTCAACGCTTGCGATCCTTCTTCTATTCTTAATTACGGTCAGGATTCTACTTTAGAATCCCTCCCTACGGTCGGGACTCAATTGTGGAATCCGTCGCTTCATTCAAGATTCAATATACGCCCACGCCGGAAATATACCATTTTGATCCCTTGTGTCAAAATCTACTAGTTTTTTTATATGACGAAAGTAGACAGCTGAGCTCTCAGCCCACCTGATGGAAAGTGAGAACTGAGGCCCATGGGCATAGTGATCAAAAGATCGCCTATGCGCCGCCTACCCTGAGGACTTAGATAGATTGCCTCTATGACAGTAATTACACCGGCTATCTTACCCCCAAGCCGGAACACAATACTAACTATTTAGCGGCAGGTTAACGGGTAAGACGGTGTAGCTATCTGGGAGGACCCTGCACGAGGGTCCACCAGCAAAAAGACGTTATAAGACGTTATCATACATTAAGGGTCTGGCATGCCCCACCTCGTACTGCTATGCTGGACGTTAAAGCCTGTTTCACCATTTCCGAATGTATATCTGTCAAATAAATGTTAGCTGTCCTTTTCTTTGATTTGTCTGGGAAAAATGATCATGATAGTTTTATCTGACAGATAAACAAACGAGACTAGAAATCATAAACTCTGGCGACTCGTTTCATAATTATTTGTATGTAAACACTTTGCAGGGGATTAGTATATATGGAGAAATGTATACACATATTAATTCAATTCAATTCAAATTCTTTAATGTTAATAATAACACATGTCAAATATACTTACAACTACATTAAATAATATTATCAGTCTAACACAATCAACAATCTAATACAAAAATAAATAAAAATAAAATAATAATAACAATAATTACCATAATTAGAAAAAAAAACAATTAAATTTGATTATAAAATTCGTCAATACTATAAAATGCATTTTTGATTAAAAAGTCCTTTAGTTTTGTTACAAACACCTCATAAGAAGGAGCCTCTTTGATCTCCGGGCTTAAGCAATTATATATTTTAATGCCAACTACCCTCAGTGA
This sequence comes from Thaumatotibia leucotreta, assembly GCA_025490895.1. NCBI lineage: Eukaryota > Metazoa > Arthropoda > Insecta > Lepidoptera > Tortricidae > Thaumatotibia > Thaumatotibia leucotreta. The sequence goes on along the minus strand of JALPQI010030264.1, from coordinate 322,536 downwards.
GTGCGACGATTTCGCTAGTCGGACTAAGACTGGATAATGAAAGCGAAAAGATGGGAAACCTTGTTTAGAAAGACCATCTTAACACATTTTTCACAGTTTGGATCACGACCCCGTAATCATCATATGTACTCGCTACATCAACCACTCACCTTTCTTTCAAGGTAAGGGAAGCCCAAGAATGTAATATTACAGGGCATTTTCGCTCTAATGAAGTCATTTATCCAAGCGCTCATTAACAACTTAGGTCCCAAACTTCGGTCTCAGGATTTTGCGTGATTACTTCAGGATTGAACTTGTAGCTATCAGTTTCAATTTGTGAACGGTTTTACTTGTTTTGTTAATGTCAAAAGCATTTGGCTCAAGTTACTATGGATGTAAGATTTTGTACTTGTAATTATCCAAGTTGAGACTTTACTTAAATTCAGTACATAACAAAAATATTTTTCTACGCGTGGTGTGTGTGTGTGTGTGTATTTTAAATCTAAAATCACGATCGTGTCAATTGTGTTACGAAAGTTCGTCATACAAACTATGAGGTATACTCTGTCCGACAACCTTTGGCAGTAGGAAAAGGGGGCAGAGATGTAGATGCGTATTGTTGATCATCATCAGCCTATGATAGTCCACTGCTGGACGTAGGCCTCTCCTATTAACTATGCGTATAAACCTATTAGGAGGTATCATCATCGCCACGCTGGGCAAGCGGATTGGCGATCGCAGTAATGTGTCCATGGTGACGCTGCTGCCCATCATAAATTTTTTTTGGATCATGGATTTTTTTTGCAAACGACCCTATAGGTAACAGTAAAAGAGGCGTATTTAATCTCTGTAGGAGCCATTTCGTTAATAATTTAGTATTCTAAAAAATCGCCATTGCAAGCCTGTCGTTGTAACGTTTTTATGGCATTCTCGTTCCCCACAAAGCCTTTATTCTTAGATCTTTATTCATTTCTTTTAAGTGAACATAATATATTGCCTTTTAGCAAGAACTTTTTATTTTTCAAGTAAAAACAGCAGCTACAAAAACTTGAATATTTGTGTTACTCGTACACTCGACCAATTGGAACCCTAGGCCACTCTAGAACCATGTCAAAATGAAAAGCCGTTTGAAATGTCTTACAATCTGATTGATAACGTTACTTTGACATGGTTCCTGAGTGGCCTAGGGTTCCAATTGGTTGACTGTACCTTACCTACAGTAGTTATCTACGTAATGAGGCTTGTTTTATTTGGAAAAGTAGATAGTATGATGCATTTTGCCGCCTATTCATTTTCCAGATCTTTACATACACAACACAAACACAGCACACACACACAAAACAGACTCGACATAACACTTACACAGATAGAAAGATAGCACAACAGTATTGGCGCCCAACGTCGAGCCAAAGGACTATGCGTCAAAATGGACCAAAAACCAACAGAGTTGGGAGTAGTGTCATTAAAAAGGTTTGCTTAGGTACTTTATTTTAATCTATAGGTTTCAAAGTTGAATTCCATTGGATAATTTTATATGAGTAAGGTGTACCGCGGGCACTCTCTAAGTAAATCACCGTCGACCAGACATCATTCATCATAGTGTTTACTCTGACTAAAATACAAATATCTCCATTTTGTAATGGAATTGAATATAGTGCCTATAGAATGAAATGAAAAAAATGTAAATACCTAGTTAATGACACCACTTTCAGCTCTGTTGGTTTTTGGTCCACTCTCCATACAAATCTGCCCATAGTCCTTTGTTGTGTTATTGGAACCATTGCATCAAGTTTTCTAGCAACATCACATCATCAGCCCTTCTCAGTCCACTGCTGGACGTAGGCATCTCTTATTAACTATGCGTATAGACGCATTACGAGGTAACTGCCCATAATCGCCACGCTGGGCGAACTGATTGACGATCGCTGTAATGTGTTCATTATGATAACACTGTTGCCCATCATCAGTATTCTATCTAACATGGTCAGTGTCACTTCACCAGCACCAACAACAACTATATAGACATGTCTATAACGGGTCACTAAATTAAATTAAAAATACTGATTTGGCCCCACGTTGGGCGTCAAAACTGGAGCCGGAAGATTTCGCATATGAATAGATGTCATGCATTAAAGAAGTATGCAAACATTTTACCTATGAAACTAATCGATTAAGGGTAATAAAGTACATTATCTAGTTGTTTTCATGAAACAGTATCGAGTACTATTCGTATATTATTATATTGTCGTTTTTTTATTCATACAATAATCAAACAAAAAAAAAACAAATTTATAATATCTGCATAAACTGCATTAAATATGTTTTTACCGAACAGAAAACATTTGAATGCTTTTGCACGTCTTAGAAAAATAATAGATCCACCTGTATACTGTCAAACAATTCGCAAATATTGATTTATGACCTCAAATGCACTCCATACACATTCTATTGTCAAACATTGTCTAACCAAGCGTGACTCCCTCCATGATCTATAAAATAACATTTTCTTGCAAAGTATCATGTGTTATCCGGCTTTGCAGGTCATTGAACCCTTGGCTTGGAAATGTCCATGTCTTCACATAACTTATCAATTATAGACCAAGTACATTATTAAAAAAGTTTAAGAGTTCTTCATTGATTTTCTGATACTACGATGGTGGCAAACAAGTATAACATCTGTTGGACATCTGTTGGACAACATGCATGTTAGTAGAACCAATAAAGTCCTTTTTTGAGAAACTTGATTAAATCTTGGCAGATAGCCCAAAAACAAAATCTAAATAATAAAATCTCATATAATTACTAAATCTAAATCTCATATAATTACTTAAAATACAAATCTTCAAAGATTGACACAATGACCGGTCTTATCCCAACCACATCCAGCGGACTCCAGCGACCTTCACACACACACATAATTCTTAGTTAAATTCGAAAATAAATGCAATATTTTAAGCACATGCTTATATTTTTTCACCAGAAAAACCTCAAGAAACAAATGTGCGACAATCTAACAAAAATTCGAGCTCACCACAAAAAATACTGTCGGCATTAACCGGCCCTAAAATAAAGTCCTCATTACGCTCACGAGGTCGCAAATGTAAAATAAACTCCCGCTCGTTACGCCCTCGTGGGGTAAACAAATGGCTCTGACCGGCGTGAATGATGCGTTAAGTCCTAAATAAAGGACTCATGTTACACCGTCGAGAACCTAACATAATCATTATGTCAGGTTATTATAAGGTTACCGTTACCTACAGGCTAAATGTTCTCTATTTATAGAAGATAGGTGTAATTTAAAAAAAAAAAACTTTCCCGTTGAAAGGTTTTTGGACATGGAATAGCCCTCTTGATAGGTTTATGGAAGTTACAGAAGGGTCAATCAAATTATTCAGGACCTATTCAGTGTCTCAAAACTGCACTAGCACTGACATGCACTTATTTTTTGGCCAAATACAAAGAGAAAGCCCAATGCACCGGCTGCAATAACACAACATTTGGCACCCAACGTGGGGCTACAGGGCTAACATCGAAAATTGTAAATTCACTTAAATCTAAGCGATTGAGAAAGATACACGATATTATATTATAATGAACGGTAAGTCACCTGGCATTATATAGCAGCAAGTGTAACTTACACTGCTTGATTTTGTCGATGCGTCAATTATTATTTTTTTACCAACGCCAGGGTGATCGTGTTTGGGGGTTGGAAGTAGAGCCTATTATAGACCCACTAGTTTGAAACCAACTAGAACTAACCTTTTGCTATCAAGTATTACTGAACTTACTACGTAATTAAGAGTTAGAATCAGATTGGAATATATTTCCCGTAGCAAATTCAGCACGGTGTAACATTATACCGCCAAATTCAGACAAACCAGAGGAGAAAAACCCAACTCATTAGCGAAAGTAAAGAATTCTGAACTTTCTAATAGCTCTTATCTTAAAAGCAAACTTAAGAGTTGAGTTCTTTGGACCTTTGTCTGGAAAGGATTCTTTCCACGATGTTTGACGGAGCTTGGGAACTTCTTACTACTCAGATTGTAATTTAGATATGGAGACCAGAAGCTTTTAAGTGTAATTAGAATTAGGGTTAAGTCAACCCCTTTTTTTCTTGTCGGTGATAAACGTTAATGGACTTAAGATTTACGTTGGGAGATTTTTCTTAATTTTTTGTGGAAAAGCGGTTTATTTGATGGAGTCGTAGCGTTAACAAATGGAGCCTATTAAAGGTGTTCATGTTGTGGCTGAGACGATAATTCCAATGTATTTGGCGTTACTCAACAAAGTATCTTTTAAATTGCCTGTATTGCATAAACTTTTTGTAAATTATTTTAGTGTATATAATAATTTACACCTAAAATTAAAACTAAGGTGACATAAACTAAATAGAAAAGCTAAAAATAACTACATTGCTTCGTGTTTTTGTTTTCATTTATAAATGGGTAGTAAAACGATACTAATGTTCCGGAGGCTGTTTTGCATAGTCGATATAATTTAAGGTTTCTGCTAGTTTCCGTATTGATGTGAGCGTTTTCGGTAAAAAGGTCCTATAAGGACGCCCAGACAGATAATTTGAATGAAGATACAAGCATTTTCCGTCTTTAAGAAAGTGACTTTACTAAAAGGACTTAATTTCTTTCCGAGTCTTGTACCTTAATATAATTAATAGTAGTACGACCCACTACTTTTTAATTTATGCTGATAAACAAAAATTCAATTGTGTTGGCTCGTTTGTGTGGTCTCTTATTCTCGTTCAATACTTTTATTACAATACTACTACATTACATTATACTTTCAATATTGGGCAAAATCTTCTCCACAACATAAGCCACTACACGTACAGCCACAATTGGAACCCTAGGCTTCTCAGAAACCATGTCACAGTGATGCTACTACTCAAATTGTATGAAAATCCTTCCTACTTGTTATTGTAACAAGGTTCCAGAGTGGCCAATTGGTTGAGTGTACTGCTTATGAGGTTCCCTTTATATGCTTATCCTCAGGATGCTGCTGCTGCCAGTTCTACTGCTGGCGATCGCAAGGAACACCCTTGCACTGATCGCCCTCGAACTACCACATTCAATTAACCTTAAAGGTAACACACGTTGACGCTTTTTGCCCATTTCATAGTTCACCTATCCATTTTAAAGTGTAATAAGAGACAAAAGAAAATCTGGAATAGTAAATGACAAATTTTCTTGATTAATACATGTTTATTCGCAGATTTATTGCCTAATTTGGTTTAATTTCTAAGGCATTTGACTTGATGAACAAGTTGACGCTAGGGCATTTCTCAGAGCGTAAACGGACATCTCATTCATCTGGTCACTTTTTTTGGAAGTGGCTGCATCTTTTGGAACCATTTTCGGTCGTCAGATACAGCACCCGTTTCTCTATAAGACATCCAAAACCAACCTCAAATCATTCAGCCACTTCCAAAAAAACGTGACCAGATGAATGAGATGTCCGTTTATGCTCTGAGAAATGCCCGCTAGAGTGTAAAGGTAAAATTTAATAAAAACTATAATTGGTGAGTGTCCAAGAAAGTGGTTTGAATAGCAACTGGCATCTAAATATTTCTGATTAAAATTAATATTATAATGGGGTCATAATAATGGGATTTTCTTGAGAATGGTCCTCAACTAACTGGAACGTTGTTTGTGTATGGTGATACAAGATTATAAAACATCAATCTATTACTTAATGATTTTGAAAAACTTTTACTACGTGACCAAATACGAAAACTCAAGAAAAATAAACGACACATCCATTGTTGTTCCATAGAAATGGGCTAAAATAGGTTAACCAAAATGAATGGAAGCGTCGAGCTTTTAACACCTGGCCCCTATACCACAAAACTTTACAAGCGTACAATTCTACAAAATCTTCAACTTTTTGTATGGTTTTTATACAATTTTGTAAAATTGTACGCTTGTAAAGTTTTGTGGTATAGGCCAGTGGTATATATACAAGGAGGTTGGAACTCTTAGGGCGCCTATAGAGAGACGGCGTGACAGACAAAACCCGTGCCGCGCATATGCGTTTTACGCATATGTGCTGTCAGTACCTCTCGGGACGTCATGGGTATATAAACTATAAAAATATACCAAGAATGCCACATTGCTCTGTAATCTGGTGCAGGAACCAGTCTACGTACGTTAATAAACAAAATTCAAACGTTTCCTATCACAGGTAAGTAAAAAAAGTTATATTAAATTCAATATAAAATTAGTATGGGCGAGAGACCATAGTGAAGAGACACAACGCTGAATTTGTTATCGATAGTCTATGTAAACTCTTACAACTAAACGGTGTTAATAGAAATTCAAAATTTGTTCCCGAGTTACGGACGTTTCCTATGTATAAGTAAGTATAATTATGTGTATTTCTCTATTTAAGTACATATATATATATCGTCGCCTAGCACCCATAGTACAAGCTTTGCTTAGTTCGGGGCTAGGTTGATTTGTATGAGACTGTCCCCCAAACATTTATTTATTTATTTATATTTAGCAATAATATAATATTTATCTAGAGTGCAGACAATGAAGCAACTATACAAAAACATATAGTTTAAGAAATTCTGACTTAATTTTTAGATTTCCTATAGAACCATGTGTCAGAGAACGCTGGATAACGGCGACTGGAAAGTTGAACTGGTTTCCGCTGAAACACGACACAATTTGTTCGGACCACTTCCAAAATGACTGTTTTGTAAAAACAAATCCAAGATCTATATTGTCATCCAATGCCTGTCCAACTTTAAAACTCCATCCTGCGTTTGACAAGGTAAGTTAGCTTTGCTAAATAATTTTATTATGTTTTAAAAGTAAAGTACCTTTTAAAGGATTTCTGATGTTATCTGTTAATACATATTAATTTAAGTACGTATGTAATTTCCAGGTGTTTCTTGTCCCAAGTAACCCATCTGATAATCTTTCAAGAAAACGTAAAACGGTACAATTTACGAATTTAAAAATATCTTTATACATTTATACATCTAGTTAATCTGTCCTCATATATAATACCTAAATTACCTAACCATCCGCAGCAGAACCAAAGTAACCGAAATAGCTCTCCGAATCGCTAAACTGAAGTGGCAGTGGGCGGGGCACATTGCGCGTAGAACCGATGGCCGTTGGGGCGGGAAGGTTCTTGAGTGGCGGCCACGTACCGGAAGACGTAGCGTGGGTAGGCCCCCCACAAGGTGGACCGATGACCTGGTGAAGGTCGCAGGAGTCCGCTGGATGCGGGTGGCGCAGGACCGATCATTGTGGCAATCTTTGGGGGAGGCCTATGTTCAGCAGTGGACGTCTTTCGGCTGATTTGATGATGATGATGACCTAACCATCTGAACTCCTTACAGTTGATCGTTTAATTTTAGTTCCCATTTATAGTTACAATTTTAATTTAAGCACCTATGATATACCTACATTTTCTTTTTGCGTTTTATAACGTAATATAAGTAGATATAGTTTGCACACCTTGAACAAACAAACCAATGCAAAGGTAACATATATAACTAGACAGCCTAGCCTTACCCTTAACACTTGTTGTTTAACTTTAACCTTAAAGCTAACAACTTAATGTAAGTAGGTACTTATTGTAAGTATAAATTCAAAAAAATGTTAAAATTTTACTGTTTTTATATCATTCATAACGACATCATTTTAGTGAGATTTTAAAATTGAGAATGTTTGAATAGCTTTTTTCAAGTAATATTTTTAGTTAAATAACTGTTGGTTTTAATCTATCGATAAAAATATCGAGCCATACCACAACACTATTTACATTAACATGTCAAAATTACCTGACACGGTCGATTTCTATGAAAATGACAGCCAAGGCCGCCTCTATCTCTAAGGTTACACACTAAAGAGGTCCGTGCTCTGTGTATATATATGTAACTTAGAATGACTATGTAGATAAATGGAGTTCATTGCATTTTAGAATGTACAATAATCGTCCGTGGCAAATGTATGTGTATACAGGGTGGAACGGAACGACGATCTTTCCCGCTACCGACCGAGTCTACCAACCATTACGATGAATTTTCATTATAGTACCAACATCGAAATATCTTTTAAAAAAATTAACCCCTAATACAAAGTGACTGATTAGTTAGAGCTCAATAGTATGGATTTTCCATGTACGTTTTCGATGTTGGTCCCATACTGAAAGTTCATCGTAATGTTTGGTAGACTCGGTCGGTAGCGGGAAAGACCGTCAATCCGTTCCACCCTGTATAATGTTTTACAATAACAAAAACCAACTGAAGAACTTTCTTTACAGATGGCCAAGAGTTCGACTACATAGTAGTGGGCGCGGGCGGCGGCGGCGTGCCGGCGGCGTCGCGTTTGGCGCTGTCCGGAGCTGATGTGCTACTAGTGGAGGCTGGGGGTAATCCTAATATACTCAGCGATGTAAGTAGCACATCACCTCTAATATTAAATGATTTACCTCTAGCAAAACTAAATGAAATAGAAACAATAGATAAAGCGGCGACTACGCGGCTGGCGCTGTCGGGAGCTGATGTGCTGCTAGTGGAGGCTGGGGGTAACCCTAATATACTCAGCGATGTAAGTAGCACATCACCTCTAATATTACATGATTTACCTCTAGCAATACTAAATAAAATAGAAACAATAGATAAAGCGGTGACTACGTGACTGGCGCTGTCGGGAGCTGATGTGCTACTAGTGGAGGCGGAGGGTAACCCTAATATACTCAGCGATGTAAGTAGCACATCACCTCTAATATTACATGATTTACCTGTAGCAATACTAAATAAAATAGAAACAATAGATAAAGCGGCGACTACGTGGCTGGCGCTGTCGGGAGCTGATGTGCTGCTGGTCGAGGCTGGGGGTAACCCTAATATACTCAGCGATGTAAGTAGCACATCACCTCTAATATTATATGATTTACCTCTAGCAATACTAAATGAAATAGAAACAATAGATAAAGCGGCGACTACGCGGCTGGCGCTGTCGGGCGGGAGCTGATGTGCTGTTAGTGGAGGCTGGGGGTAACCCTAATATACTCAGCGATGTAAGTATCACATTACAAGATAGGTACCCAAAACCAATCTGAAGTAGGCACTTCGGACCACTGCTCGGGCAAATTCAGATTGGTTAGGGGTAACTTGTAATAGAAGCGGAAGTCTTTGTCTCCTTAATAGTGTTAAATAGAGACTTCCATTTGCTTACGAGAAACGACTCATAGCTACGACCATATATAACACAAAGCATATAAACGTCTAACACCAGCTCAAAAATGCACCCAAAACCAATTTTTCAATTTTATTGTGCCAAGATGGGCAGGACATAGCGCTTTTCTTAACACCGCGCATATTTCGGTGCAACATTTTTGACAAACGTTTATAGAATATAACCAAAACTTTGATGGACTAATCACAACTATTTTTAAATGGCGGTTTAAGTTTTTATAGGTTGATATTGAAATTCATTACCGTGATGCATTGCCAGGGGGGCATTGGGGTGACAGATATTAACTAAAATTCAGGCCCGTTTTTGAAAGGCAATTTAGTATGGAGTGCGGTTTCCATGTTTTATTTATTCGTAGCTCCCTAGACATGATTTTATTTGGTCGACTACAGTTATGATAACATAACACAGTTATGATGTATGGTGAGTGGTGCCGCTTTAAATACAGGAGCATTTTCTTTATTTATAGTGAACAGGGAAAGACGAAGGATTGGTTTGGACTGGGTGTCGTGTTGATATAGTGCAACCTTATTGAAAATGCTGCTGATCTTAATCAGGCATAACCAACACAGCTAAGCATCAAAATTGTTTTATGATACCATTTAATTTTCACTTCAGATCCCTGGAGCAGCTATGGCGCTGCTCGGCTCAGATCTCGACTGGCAATACCCGACCATCACCAACAATGTCTCCTGCCTCTCCTCACCAAACAAGCAATGCCGTTTCAGCCGCGGCAAGTGTCTCGGCGGGTCCACCAGTATCAACTACATGATGTACACGAGAGGAAACCGAAAAGACTACGACGACTTCGGCATCGAAGGCTGGGCTTGGGAAGATCTTGAACCCTTCTTCCTGAAATACGAAGGCTTGCAAGACTTGGACGATCTACCCGCCTCTTCTATCCCCTACCACAATACCAATGGAACCATGAAAATAGGCTTCTTTACCGACTCAGAAAATTCCTGGCATTCAAGGATTGTGAAAAGCCTCGAGCTCCTCGATTTTCCTTTCAACCCAGATGTGAACGCTGAATCTCAAATTGGGGTGAGTCAAATAGTAGGGTATGTGCACAAAGGAACACGCATGAGCACAGCTCGAGGGTATCTCACGCGTTCCGACGTGAAGAAAGCACTAAAAGTGGCCAAAAACACACGCTGCACCAGCGTCATTTTAGATGAAAACAACACAGCGACAGGAATTACAGTTATAACACAAAACAAACTTGATCCTCTAGGCTTAGTGAAAAAGGAACTTAAACTTTACGCTAGGAAAGAAGTAATTCTCTCAGCGGGGGCTATTGGTACTCCACAGATACTGATGTTGTCTGGTATAGGACCTGTGGAGCATTTAGAAAGCTTGGGTATTCCTGTACGAGTTGATCTGCCAGTTGGCGAAGGAATGAGTGATCACGTACTACCACTTTGCATCATACAAGCTGATCCAGGTATTGGTATCCCTGTCCTTAACCCCTTCGTTATAGGATTGAAGGGCGTTCAAGGCGTGCAGTGGATAGCTACGAAGGACGGACCATTGGCCTCAAACGGGCTCACCGATGTAACAGCACTTTTGAATACAAAATGCTACGACTTTGAACAACGGAAACTCGTCCATAACAGTTCCGATTGCGAATTACCGTCACTGCAAATAATCAACGCATTCATAGACCGTAACTTACTGCAAGGCATAGAGCTTATCGTCAAACAAGCCATCGGTTTAGAAATGGACGTCGTTAAACAACTCAGTGCTGCTAATGTAAACAAGGCATTGCTCGTAGTATCGCCAGTAGTTCTTCGACCATATTCACGCGGCAGTGTCCGTTTAAGTAGCACTGATCCTACTGATAATCCCGCCGTATTCCCAAACTATCTCAGCGACGAGCGAGATTTGGAAGAAATGATACGTAGCATAACAATATTAGAGCATTTAATTGAGACGCCAGAATACAAAGCGCATAACGCTTCGTTTCTCCGCTTGAAGTTTAAAGGTTGTCCTGAATATTCAGTTGACCGGATAGGGTATATAAAATGCTTCTGCAGGCATATGACGTACTCGGTGTTCCATGCGGTTGGTACGGCGCGGTTGGGGCCAGTGTTGCGTGGTGACCTGCGCGTGCGCGGCACGGCGCGGCTGCGCGTGGCCGACCTCAGCGCGCTGCCGGAGCTGCCGCGCGGCAACACCGCCGCCGCCGCCATCGCCGTCGGCGAGCGAGTGGCGCACTACATCTTGAACGGCCAATGATTTAATACAACTGTATGCAACTGTATGATTTAATAAACATGTAATGCATATAAATACAAAATGCTAAATAAATACTGTATTGTTTATTTTTCTTATGTACCTTAAAAATGTGTAGGTAGCAGGGCTGTCCAAAAAACAGCTAATACAATACAATACAATACTCTTTATTGCACACCATAAAACCAGTAGAATAACAGATACACAGTGTTACAAGTAGGTACAGGTATTACAATGGGCGGTTAATTGATGATGGCGGTGGACAGTTTTGTTAAATTAACTAAGTATTACTTTTTTTGGGGACGTTTAACAAATTAGCTGATATCTTCAATCAAACCCGCTGACATTCCACAATGCCTGAAAACCCGCCTCTTTAATCAATGTCTCCTGCCAACCATGACATACGGTGCCGAGACATGGACGCTCACTAAGGCTATGAATAAAATTAGAGTAGCACAAAGAGCCATGGAGCGCGCCATGCTCGGCATCAAGCTACAAGACCGCGTGAGGAATACCGAGATTCGACGTCGCACGAAAGTACAAGACGTCGGAGACGTTATTACCAAACTGAAGTGGAATTGGACAGGACACATTGCAAGACAGCGTGATTTATTTATTTATTATTTATTTTTATTCCAATAAGTTTCACAGCATTACAGTAAAAACCAAGTCACTGCGAACTAAAAATTTAAACATCAAATAAAAATAACTTAAAACTAGCTTGATTTAGGCGACGTAACGACGTGGCTCCGTTGCGTCGTCTGATCTGGCGTAGGATTCGGCAGATTGCCTCGGAACTGCCGAAACACGACGCCCTTCGGCCAGAAGTCAGCACTCGCGATGGTGTCCTGCAGCGGGCGCGGCACGCGCACCACGAACGAGCTGAAGTGCACGTAGTGGCGCGACCGCAACTGCTGTACCCTCAGCGAGTAACCCGTCTTCCGGCGGTCGTACTCCACCACATCGTTGGGCATGGCGGAGTAATGCAGGCGCGACACGTAGAGCGCCTTAGACGGTGTCGCAACCGGAAGACCGGATTTAATCGGCTCGGCGGTGCCACACAGCGTCTTTCGGGGCGCCCTGCGCGCCCTGCTCTTCCGTTCCACCAATGTGAACCCCTCCTTGTCCACACAGATGCTGGAGACCTTGCCCTTATTGGGACCCGTTCCCTCAGGAGGCAAGGTGGCCCGGTTAGCAGCGACAGGCTGACCGGCAACGTCAGCGTAGTTACGCCGACGTGACTTCACAACAGGCGGCGGCACGCGCGGGGGGCGTGCGGGCGGCGGGACTGCGGCCGCGACACATGGAGCAGTGTCAGCAGCACGCGATCTTACAGGCTCAGCGTTTGTAGCGGGCCGGTCAGCGCTCTTGAAATTTGATGCCATCGACCGAGTCGAGACATTCCGTAAACTATCAACTTCGTCACGTAGCTCGGCAATAGTGACTTGGGCGGCTTCAAATTTCAAAATGACTTCTGCTAAACTTGTTTTTAGGGCCACGATGTCCTGATACAAGCAGCGAACGTCGATATTATCCGGAACATGTATCGGCAAGACAGAGGCATCCTTCGATACAAACTCCGGAATTCGCTCTCGGTTCTCCTTAAGGATCTTCTGTATATCCAAAAGGGACTTCTTCCCAGTTTCATCCCCTTTTCTGTGAGGAACCTACGTGCCAATGATCCCAAGGGACTGGCACAACACCTGCTTCGCTTCACAGATGTCATCCACGCTGAAACTCGATGCCCGCGAACTAAACTGGACAGCGGTTGCAGCATCCATTTCTCCCTCCTGCAGCACCTTCTCCTTCTGTTGCAGGAAGGCGAGGAAATCGTTCACGATGGGTTGACTCGAAGAGGCACTCATCGCGGCGAATCATAAGCAGCGGCCGGGCAATTTGTTTAATTTATTTATTTCAATTGTTTTTTTAGATACAGGTTATTTCGTCAAGTCTATTCGTATTTTTTGATTGTCAGGCAAAAGGTGTGGTAATATTAGAACACATTGTGGTGGCATTGTAATCATAAAGAAGTTAAATGACGAGCTACGTCGAAAAACTTATTTCGAAAAAAGGTTGATTATCTCTGAAACCAAGCCGAATCCAGGAAATTTGATATAACATTAAAGACTCTAAATGTGGTCAGGAATCCAGCATTAAAATCTTTCGGAATGCTCACGAGCACCGTGTATACATATAGATACTTAAATACATAGACAACCATGACCAAGGAACAAATATTTGTGATAAATAAATACAAAAATAATGCCCTCGCCGGGATTCGAACCCGTAATCCATTACGAAATCAATAAACTTCCAAATACATTAGAAAGGTCATTGGGCGTTTTTGACCTGCTTTATGATTTTTCGCGTACAGAGACCAAACTAGCTTTAAAATAAATAACTAAATCTCACTTTTCTAAATATGTAATTTTTCCGTATGTATCAACAGGGAAAAAAAGTTATGCGACTTTTTGTATCCGAAATAGTGTTTTTAATGTTTTTACTTTCAGCATTGTATAATTGTATAATTACTATCAACTTTTACTTTCTTATCTCCTCTACCCAAAGGTTGTCTGGAGGAGATCGCTCTTTAGCGATAAGACCGCCTTTTGTTTACCTCTTCCAAACATGTACTTTTATTATTTGTTTTGTATTTGTCTTTGAGGTGCAATAAAGAGTTATTGTATTGTATTGCGTAAACGGGTGTGACCTACTTTTCTGGTTTCGCCTTGCAAGAATGCGTCTCATATCACTCAGTAGCACTTACATTTACCTACATTCCTAGCCCTATTTCGTTTGTGTACGCAGTGGGTCATATGCGCGAACAAAATGCCTAATGACCTTTGATATTTTATGTTCAGTATCTATGTATCTGGCAGTTAAATCTTGACAGGACCTAACTCCTAGATAGCCCCGCCTGGTGGCAGATAAAATATCGAAAACCCTAATAGTATTGTGAGCGCAGAATTAGTTAAGGTTGATTGGGTTCTACAAACGGGGCATGTAATCAGGATTTGTCCCAGACCCTAAGGAACTATTGTGTGCTTAATCTTGATTGAGCTTCACTTCAATACACCGTTCATGTCTTAATCAATTGGCCTACAGCGAACTCCGAAATGTACCGGAAGGCGCAGCGTGGGTAGGCCTCCCACAAGGACTGATGACCGGGTTTAGATCCCAGGAGGCCTAGCCAAGATACGATTCTGCAATAAAATACTTACGATAAGAGATAGCAGGCAGCGGAACTTTGGTGCCGATGACATCATTATGACGCAAATTAATTGGCACATAGGATGTTCTTATATATTACTAGCGACCTGCCTCGGCATCGCACGGGTACTATACATAAAAACCTTTCTCTTGAATTACTCTACCTATTAAAAAAAACCTCATCAAAATCCGTTGCGTAGTTTTACAGATTTAAGCGTACAAAGGGACATAGGGACAGAAAAAGTGACTTTATTTTATACTATGTAGTGATAAACAACAGAACTACCTATTAAATTTTATCATGCTTTGACAGATGCAAAACTTGGCACTGCCACGCTGTGTCTAATAGCAATGTGAAATTTTAACTTCAACCTTACACAAATAAACAACATTCTTCCTACTTCAAACATTTCTTAAATTCACGAACAAGAAATACTAAAATAATGTACAACATTGATTTTGATAATTTTCTAATTAAACTGACAAATACAGTTATGTTATTATGTTTTTATAAGTACTTGGCCGTCTCAAGTGTCAATAAAATATCCGTGAACTAATGAGGCCAAAAAGTTGTTAGTGATTTATGGTTATCTATCATCTACATAAAAACGCCCTGTAGGTATGCAACCGCTACGTTATACGTCGGTCATCGGCACCAAAGTTCCTGCCGGAGATAAGTAAAGTCAAAGTCAAAGTCAAATTGTTTATTGCAAGAACATAGTTATCTTCTTCTTCTGCGTATCACTCTTGACAGAGTGGTCGTGGTCATCATGATGTGTCCTGAGTGACACGTTTTACAATTTTTCGCCATTCCTCTCTGACGGCGGCTCTGCGAGTGCTCACATGTAATGGGCCATCTATCGCTGCCTTCACCTGGTCTGTCCATCTCATAGGGGATCTACCACGAGCACGAGTCCCTGCAACTTTGCCCTGAACTACAAGTCGCTCAATGGAGAGGTCTCCTCGTCGAGATACATGCCCGAAAAAGGTGAGGATTCGAGCTTGGACTATTGAGGATAGGCGCTGTTTGATGCCGAGTTCTTGCAATACGGAATCGTTTGTGCGAAACTCAGTCCACGATATGCCCAGCATTCGCCTCCAGCACCACATCTCAAGAGCGTCTATCCTCTTTTTTTCGCTATCTCGTAGAGTCCACGTCTCTGCGGCGTAAAGAAATATCGGGAATACCAATGCTCTGACAAGTGTAACTTTTGTGGCTTTAGTTATGTGGCGATTCTTCCATATTCTTTTAAGTTTGTCCATAGAAGATCGGGTGATCGCCATGCGCCTCTTTATTTCCTTCACGCACCCGCCATTGTTGGAGATCAATGCACCCAGATAGATGTATGATTGTACAACATCGCAGTTCGCTATCTTTGAGACTTCAGGCGAGTTGTTGTTGACACGATCAACAATCATCATCTTTGTCTTGCTCCTATTGATCTTGAGTCCAAATTCGAGGCTAACGTCTTCCATTTTGCGCAGTAGGTCTTCCATGTGGCCAATACTAGTCGCAAACAACGTGGTATCATCCGCATACCGCAAATTCGAGATCTTCAAGCCACCGACTGCAACTCCATCCGTCCAGTCTTCAAGTACAATTCTCATTATGAGCTCTGTGTATACGTTAAACAACAGCGGGGAAACTATACAGCCCTGACGAACTCCTGCACTTGGATGGAAGTTGCTTGAGAGCACGTCGTCTGCTCTGACCGAGGCTGTTCCATCTTCATAGAGTCTCCTGAGAAGGTGTACAAGATGTTTCGGGGTACCCATTTCTAGCAACGTCTTCCAGAGTTTAGGCCATTTAACGGAGTCAAACGCCTTCGAGAAATCCACAAAGCAAATATAGGTAGGCTTGTTAAACTCCCGAGCTTTCTCAATTATCTGGCGTACTGTAAGGATCTGCTCCCGGGTACCCTTCCCCTTAACAAAGCCGGCTTGTTCAGGAGCAATTTCTTTGGACAGAAATGTCTTCAAACGCTCGTTAAGGATGTGCAGCAAGATTTTGCTGGCGTGAGATATAAGCGCAATAAGGCGGTAGTTACTGCACACCTTTGTAGAACCCTTTTTGTGAAGGGGAACAAACACTGTATGAGCCCATTGCTTGGGCCAGATACCAGTTTGCCATATCTTATTGCATAAGGTTCGGAATATGTGGACTCCATGCTCTCCTGACGCCTTAATCGTCTCAATTGGAATCGCATCCCTACCCACGGCCTTGCCGTTTTTAAGATGTTTGATGGCAGCTCTGATCTCATCGCTTAAAATATTGGGCTCCATATCCTCATCCGATGGTTCTATGTGCGGGAAGTTTTCAGATTGTGAGTCCTGAAACAACGAGTGACAGTAATCTTTCCAAGTCTCTGCTATTGCGTCTATTTCTGTCACCAATCCTCCGCAAGTGTTCTCAATGGCCCACGACTTAGAGTTGAGATTCTTGGTCAAAGTGCGGATCTTTTTGTAGAGGTCTTTGGTTTCATACTTATCAGCATGAGCTTCAACTTCTGCACAGATATTATTAAGTTGGGCCGCTTTGTCCCGCCTACATTCCTTTTGAATTCTGGCGGTCAGTTCATTCAAAATCTTCACATCCGCTCCGAGAGCTTTCATCTCCCGCCTTTGCTCAACAAGTTGAAGAGTGCTGTTGGTCATCCAGCTTTGCCGCTTGTACATGTGCATCATTGGCTCAGTATCTTTAGCAGCATTCTCCAGAAGAGCTCTCGATCGATCCCACAACTGATCAGAAGTCTCGGTGCTGGTGTCTACAGCAGTCCACTCAGTCCAGTTTTTTTCAAGTGCAGATAGAAACCTAGAGTTGTCCTTCACTTCGAGTCTTTTTTGTTTTTCAGGTTTTCTAGCAGCTCTCAACTTCAACTGTAACTTGGCGATAAGCAGTTGGTGGTCGGATCCACAGTCAGCCCCAGGTAATGTGTGACAGTTTTTGATAGAGGATCTCCAACGTGACCTTACCATGATATAATCGATCTGGTTGCGATAGTTGCCGTCAGGAGACGTCCAGGTATAAAGTCTCCTAGGATGATTTTGGAACATGCTGTTCGATATAATAAAGTTATTGTCACATGCAAATTGTATCAGGCGTTCTCCACGCTCATTTCGCTGACCGAGTCCAAAGCTACCAACATTGGGACTGAGCTGCCCGCAATCTTTTCCTATTTTAGCATTAAAGTCGCCCAGGATCATAAGCAGTTCTCTATTGGGGATCTTTGAGATGGCAGTGTCGAGTTCTGAGTAAAAGGTTTCAAGATCCACCTCACTCGCAGTGCTAGTGGGAGCATATACTTGTATGATGTTCAAGTTCACAGGTTTAGCCTTGAGTTTAATGCTCAGCATTCTATCGCTAACCGGTTCATATCCCACCACGCAGTTCTTTTGCTGTTTCGGTATGACAAATGCCACACCATTCCTGCTGTTAGTCTCGTTTCCAGAGAAGTATATGGCATGTGTGTCGGTTAGGAAGTGACCATTGCCTTTCCAATGTGTCTCACTAAGACCGCAGATATTAATTCCGCATCTGGTTAACTCCTTCTCCAATATTTTTAGTTTTCCTGGTTGGAGGAGACCGCGTACATTCCATGTGCCTATCTTCTGAATGTGCCGCACTTTAATAGAGGATCCAGTAGCCCGGTGTCCATGGGTTGCCTGGTCATCCACATCCACATGGCCGGTAACACATTTCACACCGTCTGCCCCGGACGCAGTACGGCGCCGATTGCTAGACGGATCGCATGGCCACTTCATTGATGTTGATTGTACTTTCATGATGACTATCTTGGGAAAATAAATGCAGTGGTTTCCCCTTGCCTTCTGCATTAGACATTTTAGGGGTTATTTACTCCCCAAGGTCGCTATAGCCTCTCCCAGCCAGTTGCCCAGCATGGGGGAATGGTTATCCCGCCATTGACTCGGTCGCCAGAGCCTCGTCCGTTGTCCAGCAGGGAGCACCGCGGCACGGTATACGCCGCGCCGCCGCCATCCGGCGCGTGCAGGTGAGGTTGACTTTAGGGCCGGATAGATGTTATGCTCCGTTCTCCCCTTACTCCCCTTTTTCTTAACATAGTTATATAAGATCTTAAACAATAATAATAGCGTTGCTAATGTTCTGCCAGAAAAGGCATGCAAACATGAAATCCTTAACTAATTATGTACACTTACATTATTACGTGCAATATACAGGTTGGTCCAAATCTTGACGTCAAAAAATTTTTTTTAGATTCCTCACGTCATGAGCTATCAGAATATACCTTATGTATGTTAGCCGATTTTTTGTAGTTTTGGAGTTATGAATTTTTGAAAAAAAAATTTGAGAAATTCTGGAATTAAGAAATTTATTAATAAAAAAAAGTATTGGGTTTTTGAACTAGTTTATTTTTGTAAAAGTATTACTACAAATAAAGCATTTACTGACAAAAAAATTAGCGTCCTCACTTTGATACAAGTAGGATAAAAAATACCAAATTAAAAATTTTACGTTAAAAACGCATCACAATATCATTAATGTACGTAAATAAAAAAATAAAACATATCCCAAGGGATTTTCGTATTCTAAAGACCGCCCTAGAATTTGAGGTTTCGTAAAAGCAAAAAAAAAGTGATACTTTATGATGAGGATTTTTCGGAGTAGTCGGTCAAATAAACTTAAAAAAGCTTAAAATTTTAAAGTAGTAAAAAATGACTTGAATAACTACACAAATTGAGTTTTCGTGGTATTTTCTGTCTTTGTTTATTGACAAGAACAACAAAACAGTCGAAATTTTACTTTATTTTTAAATTAAAAATTTTTAAGCTTTTTTTTAAGTTTATTTGACCGACTACTCCGAAAAATCCTCATCATTAGTATCACTTTTTTTTTGCTTTTACGAAGGTTTAAGGTCTAAGGCAGTCTTTAGAATACCAAACATCCTTGGGATATGTTTTATATTTTTTTTTACGTACATTAATGCTATTTTGATGCGATTTTAACGTAAAATTTTGAATTTGGTATTTTTTATCCTACTTGTATCAAAGTAAGGACGCAAATTTTTTTTCAGTAAATGCTTTATTTGTAGTAATACTTTTACAAAAAGAAACTAGTTAAAAAACCCAATACTTCTTTTAAATTATAATTCTCTTCATTTAAAAATTTCTCAAAAAAAATAATTCAAAAATTCATAACTCGAAAACTACAAAAAATCGGCTAGCATACATGGGGTATATTCTGATAGCCCATGACGTGAGTAATCTAAAAAAAATTTTTTGACGTCAAGGTTTGGACCACCTTGTATACAATTATACAATTTAATGAGGAATTTTACCGCTAGTCTACCATGTCAAAAGAAATATTTAATATGATTACATAACCAGAACAACAATTATTAACGCATAATTTTACAGTAATTAATGTCAGTTAAGTTAAATGTTGTTGAAGTCTTAGAGCCTATAATTTTGCAATTGTCTGTTAGGAAGTAGTCCCTGACAGAGTAAAAACATTTGTCTAATAGCCATTGTGTAAGAGTTCGCTTATAGCGAGTTGTAGGACATTTCATAATAAATTCAGGTAAATGATTGTAGATTTGAATAGCCATACAATACGAATTATGTTTGTGAAGCGTGATTCTAGAACGGGGTAAGTATAATTTGTCTTTTTTCCTATTTAATCTTGGATAAAAGGTGCTCTGCTTTTCAAAAAGTTCAGGATGGTCTCTCATAAATATGCACATCTGCATTATATACAAACATGGAAGTGGTAAAACTCTGGTCTCTTTGAATAAGGGCCTACATGGCTCCAGGTAATGAGTATTACACACAGCTCTTATACATTTTTTTTGTACCATAAACGCATAATTGACATTTACCGAATTTCCCCAAATAATCAAACCGTAACTAAGTAAAGAAAGAGGATACATAACCGTGATAAGCAGTTAGCGCTACTTCTCTAGATGAGGTTCGGCTTAGTCTTCTCAACGCGAATACAAATTTATCCAGCCTCTCACAGGCATAGTAAATATGAGTCTTCCAGCTGCAAAATTTGTCAATGTAGATCCCAAGAAATTTCGTTGATTCTACTTCTTATATTTGGTAATTATTATTGGTAACATTAAGATCGATGTCATTATTTTGATATGTTCTAAATTGCATAACGTTAGTTTTATTTAAGTTTATTTTTAGATTATTTTTGTGTAGCCAGACAATTATATCAGCAAGAGCCTTATTAATATCAACATTAAATTTATCTTTGTCATTTGATTTGATTATTAGGGTAGTGTCATCAGCAAACATTATACAATTTTGTGTCATATGTAGAGGCAAATCATTTATATATAGAATAAAGAAAAGTGGACCCAAAATACTCCCATGGGGTACACCACAGCTATTGTGGTTATACTGTGACCTCTTTGTTACAAGTTCACCATTTTCTATAGTTTGTACTTCCGTACACTGCATTCGATTTGAAAGGTAGCTGTCAATCCAACTATAGGCGTTCCCCCTGATACCGTGATGTACTCAATTTTTTCTAAAAGAATTGAATGTTTAACATAGTCAAAAGCCTTGCTTAAGTCTAGGAATATAGCTGCTACAAGGATTTTGCAGTTTATTGAATCTGTTTTAACTTCATCAAGTTAAAACATGCTAACGTGGTTGAGCTGCCCTTATGAAAGCCATATTGGTTTTTGTGCAAATTGCAGTTTAAGAAAGATAACAAGCGTTTGTGCATAATTTTTTCAATAACTTTCGAGAAGATCGGTGTTAAAGTGATGGCCCGGTAGTTATCCATTTGTATTTTATCACCTTATTAAATATTGGTTTAACTATAGATAATTTAAGATCCTCAGGAAAAACACCTTGCTCAAATGACAAATTAATTATATGACAGAGAGGTGCACTGATATGCCTTGCACACAGCAGCTTTATTACCTTAGTGCTTAAACCGTCGACACCTACTGCGTTACTGTTTTTTAGTGACATAATAAACTTAAATATTTCCAGTTCATTACATGGATTAAGAAATATAGTTTTTGGGTTAAACGGCAATGCTACTGATGAATACTCGTCATTGTCAATTTTATTATTATTTGTAATCGCTGATTTTGTAAAGTTAATATAAAAATCGTTGAAAAGTGTAGCTATTTCAGTGGGATCGCTATGTGTTGTACTAGCATTGGTAATGCTAGGCACGGTATTGGGTTGTACATAGGTTGGGCCACCTATCACTTGCCAAGTAGCTCTAGACTTATTACGTGCTTGTGTGATTGTTCTTTTGTTATGTAGTTGTTTAGCTCTATTCATACATTTTCTTAAAAGCTTTGTGTACGCATCGTATTTTACTTTAGATTTAGATTTAGATTAGATTTAGATTTATTTATTTGCACAACATTTGATTACTATATAAATTACATTGTAGTCAATCCATAAGAATCCACATTGTGCTCGTCAATACAAATTACATAAAATGACAAAATAGAAGTAAGAAATAAAGAAAATACATTATAATTATTCACCTAAAGCGGATCGTCTGAACTGATATGAATTAAATGAAAAATTTAAAAATAAAATTATATAAATTAACCTTATAAAGCAATGTCAAAAGTAATAAGGATTACAGTTTAAAATAAATAATAATATAAACATTAAAATGATTATAACGTAACAATATCAAAAAAATCACTCACAGAATATAATGGGTGTTCCAGTAAAAAGTTCCTCAATTGACGTTTGAATATCTCGTCTGATGTTTCGGTTCGTATTCTGTCAGGGAGCTTTTCATAGTATGTCGGACCGATGACACGAGGGTTCTTTTCTGCAAGTGCCATGCGACGTGGGACTGTTCTAAGCCTCCCTGACGACCTAATGAGCTTTCCCGAGACTTCTACACGTCTGAACATATTTATGTTGTTTCTAACAAACATGAGAATTTCATATAGGTACAGTGAGTAGTGCGTCATGATTCGGTGTGTTACGAAGAGTTCTTTGCATGGATGCCTTGGTTTTACTCCGGCTAGCGTTCGTAACGCGCGTTTTTGCATTAGGAGTACTCTATTTGCATCCGTTGAATTTCCCCAAATGAGTACACCATATGACATAATTGAATGGAAATACGCGTAATATACCGATTTTAATGACTCATAAGATATTAAATGTTTTAGCTTACGTAACACAAAATTAGCACTACTCAACCGGTCGCAAAGTTTGTCAACATGGCACTTCCAATTGAGGTTCGAGTCTAACATAAAGCCCAGGAACCTAGTCACGTCGCATAATGGCATAGGACAGTTTGCCACAGACGGGGGTACAGGAATTTTTCGTCCGGAGAAGATCATGACGGTGGACTTGGTATTGTTTAATAGTAACCCATTTGTGGCGAACCATCGCTCCAATTGCATACACGCTTCCTGTATCTTCTCACCAAGCTGATCGTAGGTTTGACCACTGACTATAACCGTGGTGTCATCTGCGAACAGCACAGACAGCCCAGTGGTGATAGCAGATGGAAGGTCATTGACGAAAGCTAAAAACAAGGTATTTCCGAGTGCTGATCCTTGAGGAATTCCCAAGCTAACGTGGCCATAGTCAGACTCGAAGGTTATGCCGTTTGTGGATAGTTTGACCCTTTGCTTTCGATCCGACAAAAATGAAATAAGTAGGTGTTGAGCCTTGTCCACAACGCCATAAATAAAATAAATAAATAAAAAAAAAAATAACAAAGCCTTTTATTTCGAGTCCTCATTATACGATTACAATTAGTTGGATATTAATATTTAGCATTTACAAGAAATTTGTCATATATAATTTTATACTATTACATCATTAGATTATGTCAAAAATTGTTTCGTGTGACTGTTAATCATTAAGAAAGGAAAAAAAATTAATAAATATGTATGGACAAGAACCCCTCAGCGGGTGAAGGCCTCCTCCAAGGACTTCCACTCTTCTCTGTTGGAAGCTAAAAGTTTCCAGTCGGAGCCAACCAAGTGTTGGATGTCATCGGACCACCGGCTATTTGGTTTGCCTCTTCGGCGTGTTCCTGTTGGTCCAGTCCAGGTAGTAGCTTGTAAGGTCCAGCGAGAGTCAGCCAGCCTGGCGACATGGCCTGCCCATCTCCATTTCTGCTGTTTGGCATGCTTGACAACGTCAATACATTTTGTTATAGCTCTTATATTTATGTGAGGTATTTTTTGCATTTTTTTAATGTTTAATAGACTTCTTTCCATAGCCCTTTGACATGTAGTTAATCTTGATTTAGTTTTAGCAGTAAAGATCCATGTTTGGCTAGCATATGTTAAAGAAGGTAGAATACACATATCCATAACTTGTTTCTTTAATTTTATATTCATATTACTTTTTAGGATTTCTTTTAGGCTCCAGAATTTATTCCAAGCTAGCTTTACTCGTCGGTCGACTTCCTGCTCGTTTCGTTGTTTGTTAAACGATACTTGCTTACCTAAGTATATATAGCTGTCCACGTACTCCAGCGGGGTGTTGTCGACGGTTATCAATTTCTTGGTGCTGTTAGTCATAAGTTTTGTTTTTAGAAAGTTCATTTTTAAGCCGACTCTGGCACTAGCTTTGTGTAGTGATTGAATCATGTATTCAAGTTGAGCGCTATGTTCTGACATTAATATTATATCATCGGCAAATCTTAAATGGTTTAGCTGTTTGCCATTTATGTAAATTCCTTAATTGTTCCAGTTGAGGTTGCCCATTATAGATTGAAGTACTGCCAAGAATAGCTTTGGTGATAAAGGATCGCCTTGCCTGACGCCTCTGTTAATTGGTATATCCTGACCCATTCGTTCTAACTGTACTCTACTAGTGCTATTTTCATATATTTGTTTTATAATCCTTATATATGTGGGCTCTACTTTGCATTCACTCAAAGCCTTCCAAATAGATGAATGTGAAATTGTGTCGAATGCTTTAGCATAATCCACGAATGCTGTGTACAGTGGTCTTCGGAACTCCTGGAATTTTTCTATAATCTGATCCAGAGTGTGTATATGATCCATGGTTGAGTACCCACTTCTGAATCCAGCTTGTTCACAAGGTTGGTGTCTGTCAATTGCTCCTGATATTCTGGATAATATGATTGATGAGAATAGCTTGTACATACATGACATCAAGCTGATAGGCCTGTAATTTCCAATGTCCGTTGGGTCTCCTTTTTTATATAACAGTATAATGTTTGACTGTGACCACTGTTGTGGTGTTTTTCCTGTAGTAAGTATGAGGTTAAATAAATGTGCCAAGGGTGTAACTAGCAAGGGAGCAGCAGTTTTAAGGATTTCATTTGTGATGTTGTCTGGCGCACAACGCCATAGTGTGTCAGTTTATTAATTAGCAACTTGTGACTAATCACGTCAAATGCTTTAGTCAAATCACACATAATACCGGCCATCTTGTATTTACTGTCCAAGCCAGTGATGATACAATCAGTAATTTTTTGAGCCGCTGCGGTTGTTGACATATTTTTCCTATACGCGAACTGGTTTGGGGTGATCAAATCATTGGCTTCCAGGTGGAGCATCAAGCTGGATGATAGGATAGACTCGACAATTTTTGAGATGGTCGGTACTATTGTGATGGGTCTGTAATTACTGACATTTGTCCTATCCCCTTTCCCTTTGTACACTGGGCACACCCTGGTACATTTAAGTACGTCAGGATACACGCCGGTTGTAAATATTGTGTTTATCAATACAATCAATCACAAGAAGAATATACAACAAGTGTGAGGATGTGATCTCGAACTCGCAGTTTGGATTCCGTAGTGGCCTGGGTACGAGGGACGCCCTGTTTGGGTACCAGGTTTTGATGCAACGTTGTCGGGATGTGAACCAGGACGTGTATGTGTGTTTTATCGATTACGAAAAAGCTTTCGACCGGGTTCAACATGGAAAATTGATAAGCATACTGCATGATATCGGTCTTGATTCTGGGGACATTGACTTCATTCAAAAATTGTATTGGAACCAAAAAGCCAGTATACGCGTAGAGAATGCCCTCACTGACGAAGTGGATATATTGCGTGGTGTGCGTCAAGGCTGTGTTTTATCCCCCTTACTATTCAATCTCTACTCTGAAAGGATTTTCTCGGAAGCATTAAGTGATACAGAAACTGGAATAATAGTAAATGGTAAAGTAATTAATAACATCCGTTACGCCGATGATACTGTATTATTAGCATCTTCTTTGGAAGACCTACAGATGCTGCTTTCCAGAGTGCAATCCGTCAGCGGGTTCTATGGCCTGAATATCAATATTAAAAAGACCAAATATATGATAGTTGCTAAGAAACCAAAGGGGATGAGCAACTTTCTGTACTGTAACGGCCAAAGACTTGAGAAGGTTGACAAGTATAAGTATCTCGGGTGTTATGTTGATGAGCACGCTAGTCACTCCTTAGAGATAAGATGCCGTATAGAACAAGCACGTTGTGCCTTTTCTAAGCTGCAAAAAATACTTTGTAACAGGAAAATTAACATCAAACTTCGCATAAGACTTGCACGTTGCTATGTTTTCTCCATTCTGCTGTACGCTGTGGAAGCATGGACGCTCACTGAAGCTACGGCAAAAAAGATAGAGGCATTCGAGATGTGGGTGTACCGTAGAATGCTGCACATAATCAAGGCGCGATAAAGTGAGAAATGTAACAGTTCTGCAGCGGATGGGTAAAGGTTTAGAAGTCATAAACACCATAAAAAGACGTAAACTGGAATATCTCGGCCACATAATGAGAAACCAAAAATACATGCTATTACAATTAATAATACAGGGAAAGATTCAAGGCAAAAGGAGTGTGGGAGCAAGAAGAATATCCTGGCTTAAAAATCTACGCCAATGGTTCCAAAAAAGCACTCGGTCACTTTTCCGTGCTGCTGTGTCGAAGGTTGAAATTGCCATGATGATTGCCAAACTGCGATAAGCAGACGGCACTAGAAGAAGAAGAAGAATACAATCAATATGTCAGAGACGACTGGCCAGACACATAGGATAATGTTCAAGGACATATCATATGTGTCCACGGTTTTGCTCGTCTTTAACATAGACTGTATTGTTCTGTGGAGGACATTATGCGTGACAATGGGGAGACTAAATGTTGGCACATTTGTGTCACTAAGATGTTGGCGTAGGTACTGTGTAGACAAGGACTCGTCACTTTGAATGGCAAAATTAGAGGCAATATTAAAAAAATGGGAATTTAATGTAGTAGGTACCTGGCTGTCTGGAATCCTCTGATTTGT
Organism: Thaumatotibia leucotreta; assembly: GCA_025490895.1. Classification (NCBI taxonomy): domain Eukaryota; kingdom Metazoa; phylum Arthropoda; class Insecta; order Lepidoptera; family Tortricidae; genus Thaumatotibia; species Thaumatotibia leucotreta. The sequence continues at coordinate 295,643 of JALPQI010030264.1, read as the reverse complement.
TTGCGGGTCATTAAGATCAAATGTTTGGGATCTGGTTTTCCTCCCGATTTCGTCATTTATGACCCTCCAAATGTCCCTAGCAGGATTTGTACTGTCCTTCAGCTTGCGTTCAATGTAAGATTGTCGAGCGCGCAAAGTAGCGGATTTTATTAGTTGAGAGTAGTGAGCTATACATTGAGATATTAGCTGGACCTCTGGATATTGACGTCGTATTTCCTGAAGGTCATTATATTTCCGAATGTATTCAGACAGGTCCTCATCCATCCATGCGACGGTACCATTATTACATTTTGTGTTTATTTTTTTAATCGGAAAGCGTAAGTTCATGTAATATGTCAATATGTCAAATAGTTTACTGAATTTAAAATTAATGTCAATAGTATTAGAATATATAAAAGAGAAATCTAAATTTGAAATGTCATCATAAAATAATTTAATTGATTCTTGGCTAAATAATCGACGCTCAATTAATTGTTTGGTTCCGTTATTTATTCGTCCTATACTATGCTCCGAAGTAAACTCGTATCTTTGGGCGTTGTGGTCGCTAATGTAAGTATCCACTGGTGATACAGTAAGACAGAGATTTTTATCAAGAGATTTATTCATCATCTCATGCCTGTACCTTAAATATAGTTTTCGTTTATTTGTACATGCTCGTCGTAGGCCTTTCGTAAGCTACTTGTAGTTATTACACTGATGATTTACTTTTACACGAATATAAATGGAAAGCATAAAGCATTGAATAAACATATCGTTTCATGAAATTCGTGGTATGCTTCATTGAGTACAGTCAGCAGCAGATATACCTGAGCGGGCAAGGTGTCCAAGAAGTCATGTACACTTAAATCGTCAGAAAAATATGAACATCTAAGTTATCATTTTCACATACGCTTTCAGTTCGTCACATATATCTTAACATTCCAGTTTTTCTTTAACACGTACACGGTTATTTAATCACAATGTCAATAACGGTTACAAAGTCAGTGGTAACTATAAGCACTCAAATTTAAGCAGTTGTCATTAATATCTACACGCACTGCCAATCACATACGTCAGCAGCCAAGGTGCCACCCGTTGCTTAGCAGTTGTTATTTCAATGGTAACTAAGCACCAACATTTTATGTGAATAACTTTCAATACTGTAATTTTTCATTCTGTAATTAATTAGTTCGTTGAATGCAGTTTTTGCAATCCAAATGGCAAACGTATTTTCCTAGCTAGCTTCGGCACCTACCGCTGAACAGCTGCAAAGGAATTTTCTCTGTCACTTCAATTAGGGTATAATAAGAGTGACCATGACAAGTTCTTTCGATTTGATGATTTCGGATTTCGCGGTAGCGGCCCTGAGGGCTTATTGCGAGCTACGCACGAAGTTTTGCCTCTTTGTCACACTTACGTTCGACATTGCAAGTGCGAAAGAGAGAGGCAAAACATCGTTCGTGGTTCACAATAGGCCCTCTGGTTATAACTTATAAAGAATATTTGATCCATATGTGACAAGGATTGCTTTGACGTCTGACTGACTGACAACTCACGAAAGCAGTGCAGACTTGTCGCTGCATACATCTATCTCAGGTTATGGCAAACTATTCAAAATGGATATATTTCTTTAGAATATTGAAATATGACTTATATTTGTAATAACATATTGTTAGGTAATAAATGAAGGTTGCAGGAGTACATTCATTCCGGACCTACTAATTATCAATATGACGTCAGTAGGTAACGTCAATATTTCATTGCAAGTTTGAGAAAAATAAAATGAAACAGATAACAAACATAAAACATTTTATTTTCAAAAATTGAATTTTTCATACAAGCTTTTTTCGCTGGAGGAGCGTTGGTGGCCCACCGGTAAGGCTTTCATTCCGAAGGTCGTGGGCTCAAATCCTGTCGGCTCGTACCAATGAGTTTTCAGAACTTATGTACCGTACCTATGTACGAAATATCATTTGACATTATTTACCAGTTGCTTTTCGGTGAAGGAGAACATCGTGAGGAAACCGGACTAATCCCAATAAGGCTTAGTATACCCTCTGGGTTGGAAGGTCGAATGGCAGTCGCTTTCGTAAAAATCTAGCACCTACGCCAAATCTTGGGACTAGTTGTCAAAGCGGGCCCTAGGCTCTCTGGCCGTGGCAGAAGCCGGGGTAACGAAAAAGCAGGAAGAAGAAGACAAAGTATTGTCGCTGACTGTGCTTTACTTCCCACGACCAACTTACACATATCGAGACGATTCAAAGGAACCCAAACACAATGGGGGTTGGTTGTTTCATCACAAAGTTCCTATGGCTACCTTCCAGTTCCACCATCAGATCAGCTCTTTGTCATAATAATATTGCATTGTCATCAAATTTAAGCAGCTCAATCTAAAATCGGGAAATGGTTCAAATTTAACTTGCAAGATTCGATCATAGACAACGGAACTGAAAACTAAGTTGAAACTAAATTCTAAAAGCTTGTTAAAAGAGAAAAGTAAATAATTTATCCTAAAGTTGACTAAGAAGCACCTGTCAAATGATTGAAGAGAAAAATGTGAGATAGATGTATCTGATGACAAGACTGCACTGCTTTCGATGATTGTCAAAATAGTTGCTTAAAATAAGTATAGCTATTTTTCAATCAATATTCAACCATATTTGTACCATACAACGTCTATTTTCCTTCTTGTTCAGATATATTTGCCTTATTGACTGCTTAGGTACCAGTGGTTTTTTAACAGCTGAGGTATCAATGATTTGTTGTATGTTAAGAAATTAATGAAAATCGACTGTTAAGATATTTGTGACTTGTTAAGCGCTCACAAGTAAATACTATCATGACAGTCAACAATTTTTTGAAAGTTTAAATGTTAACCTCTCTTTGGACACCTCGAGTGTATAGTGACTTCTGATGCTGACTGTACCTCTGAGAAAGACAACGCAGCGATGCAATTATGGAATTTACGTAAATTCTCACGACTGTAATCTCTCCTTTTTATGTAGTACTGTGTTGGTTTGGCTACACTTTTTACGGGAAAAGTGACAAATTGGGCAGTCTCATGGTCCGATAAAGCAAGAGGTAAGATTTCAGGAAAAAAATTCTTAACATTACTCGGTATTTGATCGAGACATGATTCCCCTCTCGTTGGACCGTTTATATGCAATTGATAATTGTAGTTATGTAAAAGTGTAATAAGTTTTGCTATACTATAATCTATTTTTAAAATATTATAATTCCAATCCCCACATAGCACAATTTCGATTTTTTTAATCCAAAGTGATGCAAGAGGGCCTCAAAGTGAAGCAGGAATTGCTCTTTATTAGTATTTTTAGGAATGCGATAAATGTTAACTATTATGAGTTTATGGTCTGGAATTTCAATGCCACTACATTCGAAAACAGTTGGAATACTAAGGTCAGCACAGATTTGTAAGGGTTTGAATTTAACATCCTTTTTAACTAGTATACAAGAACTGCGTTTGTCCGATGTTTCGCAGACTTTGCTCATCCCCATTTGTACAATGCAGTTGTAAAAAGGTGCGAAATTAAAGACAAAAACGACCGAACCGCAAAAATCATGCTGCAGAAATGGCTACACGAAACTGACCAAAGAGAAGCTGAAAGCATCTTGCGGATCTTTTCATAGTTCACAAGATACACACTCATACACACACACACACACACGCACATACAAACACACCTACACAGGCGCGGAGGTTTAAAATACACATATATGTATATGTATATTAGAATAATAAAATGCATGACTTGCTCCCTAGAAAATAATAGTACTGCCGTCTTAAGAAGAAAAACCATAAGTGACATTTTTTGCTAAATTGAGTTATTACTAGCCTCGGAATCAGGGAAAAAAATAGAATTTTTCTATCTGACAGTTATTTCTGTATGTCCTACAGATGCCGATTCAGACAAGCATAAGTCCATGTTTTTTTGGCTAAATTACTTCCGTTTTGTAACAGAAACACCATAAGAACATATTCATAGGCAGAAAAGACTTAAGTGGCGACTTATGGTCTTTGATATGTCATCCCGAATTGGACTCCAACATTGATATCAGAAGGAGAAAAACCATATTTGTATATCGTTTAAAATTACTAAGTAAAAAACCCACAAGTTGTCAGGAATGTTGTCGCTTGATCTTGTATATTTTTTATTAATCACAAGTCTCCGAAATAGAAAAATCATAAGTTGGCAAGTTATGTTTTTTCTTTCTCTTAGGGCTTGTTCTTATGCATTTTTTGCTTAGTGTCAGCCGCTTAAATATGAACTTAAGGTGTATTTCTCAAGCGTTGTTATAACTTATGCTTTATTAGGCTAGTAGTAGCCCCCCGATCGCCTCCCGCCCTCCGTCGTTAGGCTCAGAAGGTGCTTTACTGTGAAATAGTTTGCGCGTAGTTAGGCACATTGCCGTTGTACGTAATTCAGCACCATCTTTATAATATACGAGAAGTGTCTTGCATTTAATGCAAGTACTACTTATAATATTACGGTTTCAAAAATAAACTCCACGGAGGGCCGAAGCTTTGCTCCGGGGCCGGGGGCCCGAGGAGCTCATATATCCTTGTAATTTTGGGGGAAGTCGAAGGGCACGCCGCGTGAGGGCCGAAACATTACCGGAACCAATGTTAATCTATGTTGAGCTAGTCCGAAGGGCGAGTTCTAGGGTGGAAGGCTCAAACCTTCACTTCGAGGGTGCATGTCACTTGCGAGTACATAAAGCGAGGCTGAAGGCCGAGCTGCGAGAAGATTGAGCTACCATGCTTCTTCAATTACCCCAGCATCTAAATAAGCCGACATCTGCGTAGGACCCAAGACCCGACCAGGGAGCCCACAAGGTACAACCGTCCTTAACTGTCTTTATAATCGAACCGGCTGCTGATTTGACAGCAGAACGGCTAAACCTTGCTTTTAGTATTCCTCTTCAGCCGCACCACATCGTCTGACTAAGCTCGATTTTTAGTGGCGATGTGGTACCTATCATGTACCTAATTACTACTGTAATGTATTTTTAAATAAATTTATTCCATTTAACAGCAGAATGAAAGCGATGGGCGATCGTGGTGTGGACTTGTTAACTGACCTTTTTAACCGTATACTAACCAGCCGACGGATGCCCGATGCTTGGCGATCGAGCATCATCTCGCCAATCTTTAAAGGCAAAGGTGGCGTACAAGACTGTGGGAACTACCGAGGTATTAAGGTTATGTGTCACACCATGAAGCTCTTCGAACGCATAATCGATTCGAGGCTGCGGCATGAATGCACTGTCTCGGGATGTCAATACGGATTTCGTCCTGGAAGTGGCACAGTCGATCCCATATTTGCCCTCAGAACTCTGACTGAAGCCTATAGGGATAGAAGAAAGCCCCTTTACATGGCATTTCTTGACCTGCAAAAGGCTTTTGATTGCATCCCTCGTCAGATGATCTGGTGGGCATGGAAGGTTAAGAACGTGCCACAGATCTATATTGACATTATCCGGGACATGTACCGTGATTCGGTTTCTTTGGTAAGGACCTCCGTTGGCGACACGAAACCCTTCCCCATCACAGTCGGTGTTCACCAGGGCTCCGCCCTAAGCCCTTTTCTGTTTAGTGTGGTACTTGATGTCGTCACGGCGGAGATACAAGATCCTCCGCCGTGGTTGCTTATGTATGCAGATGACATCGCATTGACAGATGAGGACAAACAGGCGTTGGAGCGGAAAGTGAACCGGTGGAAGGGCTCGCTTGAGAACGGAGGTCTGAAACTAAATGTCACGAAGACCGAATACATGGCCTGCGGAAGTACAGATCCCAGTCCCATCAACATAGGGAATGAACTTGCCCTGAAAACAGACAAGTTCAAGTACCTGGGATCAGTACTGCACGAGTCCGGGACCATTGACCACGACATTAAAGCCCGAATTAGCGCAGCTTGGTCTAAATGGCGGGAGGTTACAGGAGTCATCTGCGATCGCAGAATACCACTTAGACTCAAAGGGCTAGTGTATAAGTGCATTATCCGCCCAGTCCTAATCTATGGCGCCGAGGCGTGGCCGGTTCTCGGAAGGCACGTTCAGGAGCTTCGCGTTACAGAGATGAAGATGCTGCGATGGATGTGCGGCGTTACGCGTGCTGACCGCATTCGGAACGAGTACATCCGTGGTAGCCTCGGAGTCCGTGACGTAGCGGAGAAGCTTCAAGAATGCCGTCTTCGGTGGTTTGGTCACGTTTGTCGTAGGCCACCTGATTACGTGGGAAACATATGCCTTAACCTAGCCCTTGACGGCCCCCGACCCCGCGGCAGACCAAAGAAGCGATGGCTAGATGTCGTGAAGGCTGACATGAGTGTGAATGGGCTTACAGTAGAAGATGCCCAGGATCGCGTAAAGTGGAGGAAATGTAGCAGGAAAGCGGACCCTGGCAAAGGCCGGGATAACGCTAGGTAGAAGAAGAAGAACAGCAGAATGAAATCTGGACAAAGTTAAAATGTTATATTAAACAAATAATAACAATTTTATGGTACTTTATCCATTGATGTCGAAAAAACAGATGGTTGCATTATTTTTCTTGCCTATAATTTTATCTTCTGTGGAAGTTTTTTTTAAACAAACATGTTTTGCTCATTATATTTCATATTCTTGTCCATTGGACTATTGGTAGGTACTGTGACAATAATAGTTATTTTGCTAAAAATGTTTAGTTGAAGTTACCAATAACTCGTTCACCGAGACATCCGTTACTGCAAAAAGCAGTGTTTTTTTCATGTTTTGACCTAATGACGAAGTCACATTTTCATAGTTGGTTATTTTTATTTTCGGTGTTGACCTAGGCTTGTTCTTTTTTTAAGTTTTGCGATGCCTATGCTTTAAGGATTTTTTAAATCAATTTTATTGTTATATTTAGATGTCCTTCTGAACTCTCTGTTCGATTTTGTGATTCGGTTTAACGTAATTTCTTTTATTCGAGCTCTCAAAATTGGCTGTAGCTAAAATGTTATATTACACTAGAATTATCGTCGATTTCGGCCATAGCAAATGTGTCCTGTGGAAAATATATGCAGTTTTGCGACATTGTTCTACTTAATTGACCATAATTTCTAAAGAAAGATGTCAAAACACACAAACCTTCCCAAATTAATTAACAAACGTATCCAAATCTGTTTGTATCCTTTTCACTAAACTGCGTCCATGTATGCGTGGGCCCATTTTTATACATACATAAGTATGTGTATGAGTGCTGGAATTATTCACGTTTGTTAAAGTAAATTTAATAATAGTAGTAACGACGAACTTAATAGAACTTTTTACCTAATGTCATTTGGAGCCTCGTCTGCCAACAAACCATACTCTGGTTTGGCGGAAGTTGTGATCTAGTTCTAAGATTTGTGTCTGAATAAACATTTATTTCATTTTCATTAAATTAATTTAGCATTAAGATACACTTTCTACTTAATTTTGATATTTTTTTTACTTCGTCAAAATCGGTCCAGCTTTCATTCCGCATACGTTACTCCCGCATATGTTTAATTAATCCCTATTTTATTATAAAAGTCATAATTTGATTCTGTTTACTAAATAAATAAAACACAAGTACCCAGTTGTTTTTTTTCTGTTTCTGGACCGATTAGCAACGTAAGCATAAGTGTGTACTTATGGTTTTTTTTCTTAGACCTCATAAAACAAAACTAACGGAAAAAACATAAGTGAGCACTTGTGTTATTTCATGTTAGTAATTCTATTATGTTACTACTTACTTTACGACGTAGAAACAGTTTTTTCTAAATAACTAATTTAAATAAATATAAAATCGAATACTATGCAATGCATAAAATATTTACAATATTGTTTTATTCATAAACAAAAGTTTCCACCTTATATTTCGAATTTAACTTATGTTGGCTGAGGTGCAAAGTTTTTTGGCTTTTTCTCGAAACTAACTTTTTGGCATTTATGGTTTTTTTCGTTAAGACGGCAGAGTAGTAAATAGTTAATTTTGTTACTCTCTGTAAAAGACTAAATGTAATTCCTTGCATGATGCGATCCATTTGATGCTCTATTTATTTATAAGATATGTAATACTTAACTCTTAATCTAATTAATATTTATGAATTTAACTGACTTGAATCAAACTGTTACTCAATAACGAAAACTTAATAACTTAATAAACTGTCAGCAAGGTGACCCTCTCGGGCCGGCAATATTCTCTCTTGCGATTAACTCTATCATCCAAAAATTAAAATCCAAATTTAACGTGTGGTATCTGGATGATGGGACCCTGGGAGGCGACGTAGATACAATTTTGTTAGATCTTGCTACCATTTGCACCCAATTCAAGAACATTGGCTTAGAATTAAATTTTACTAAGTGTGAGTTGTATATTCCGAGTTCCATCCCTAACCATAACGAGATTAAACAAAAGATTTATACAGTGATTCCGAATATTAAAATTTTAAATAACATGTAACAGCCACTAGCCTGCCACAGCCTGCCCGCCAAAGCCAGCCCGCCAAAGCCGAGCCAAGCCAGTCTGCCCTTCCACTCTTCTACCTGCTGACCAGGCGGGGACGAGTCTATATAATGCCACCGGAGCTCATTCTGCGCCGTTATTTTGATTGAGAACAGAGTAGTAGGGAAACCTCTGTCCAAATATAGAAATTAAATAAATAATTAAAGTGAGTTCGATTAATCTACGGTTTCATTTAAAACACCTTCTAACATATTCAGAAAGTGGGATAACACATCACAAAGATGAAGCGAAGTCTTGAGGAAAATACGGGTCACTTGGTTAGACCACCTGGTTGGAACCAAGAGTCAACACCACGCGAATCAGATGACGAAAATACGGAACCACCGGCGCGAAAGATTTTAAAACGTTTGTTGCAAGACGAAGTGCAAAAAGCAATGCATGAGCTCAACGAAGAAATGCCTGCAGTCAAGACAAAAGTTCATCGTGCTGCATCACTTATCCCCGAGTTCGACCCCGACAGCGATGACTGCACTACAGTAACTGCGTGGTTGAAAAAAATCGACCAACTCGGTGAAATACACGCCTGGGACGACACGACGAAGGCGTTTCATCTACAAGACAAGTTACGAGGACAAGCGCGGCGGTGGTACAACAGGCTCGAAGACTACGATTACCCCTGGTCGGAGTGGAAGAAAATGTTGACGCGCGCATTCCCGAGGCATCGTGATTTTGGTAATATGCTAGACGAGATGATGAACCGAAAAAAACTACCCACGGAGTCCATGACCAAGTACTATCAAGACAAAGTGGCAATGTGCTTTCGCTGCAAGTTATCGGACTCCGCGACGGTTTCATGCATTATTCGCGGTTTACCTTCATCACTTCAAGCTAACGCAAGAGCATACCAATGCGATCGACCAGAAGACCTCTATGAAGGTTTTCTCTGTGCGTTAGACGATTATCAACCGCCGTCCACCAGTAGCCGTCCACCAAATAAAGACTGCACCAACAGTCGCCAATCATTAGAAAAGAAGACTATTAACCCGGATGTGGAGCCCTGCCCGCGTTGCAAGAAAACTGGCCACATACTTCGAAATTGTCCGCAACCAGATCTGCGTACATGTTTCAAATGTGGCAAGCAAGGCCACATCGCGACCCGTTGCACTACGGCACCGGCTACAAAACCTACTGCGACTAAAGAGGGCGACAACGTTAAGCAAATTAGAATGATACAGAACTACAATCACGTCTACGAGAAGGTTGCGAAAATTAACGACATTCACATAAAAGCTTATCTGGATACGGGAAGTGCAGTAAATGTCCTTTCGCTACAGATCTCTAAGCTGCTTAATCTTCAAGTAACACCCACCAACGAGATCCTAAAAGTATTTTCCGGACACCTCTTGCGGAGCTGTGGACTAGTCACGTTTCAATTGGAAATCGACAACATCAAAGTACAATGCAAGGCCCATCTTACCGATATAGACATGGAAGGCAATCACTTAATAGTTGGACAGCCGATAATCAATATGGAGGACATGACCTTAACAGTTACCAAGGGCACGGCCACTTTAACACAGGATGATTTCACCCAGGAGATAAACACAGTAGAAGAACGCACACGATTTAAAGTGATTACTACTGATAATGAAACTCTGTTACCTGGCTCGTCCATAATTAAAGTAAACATAGAAGGCAACAGCGAGGACAATGATGTGGTTACTAGCCCGCAACATTTCGACTTAGCTGGTGTTTCCTACTCTATACCGGCTACGATGTTAAGGGGCGCTTCAGGATACGTCAAGATTGTCAACAGTGGCTCTCGCAACATCATCTGGCACAAAGGAGAGGTCCTAACTAGGGCTGACAGCTGCGACGCGCCGCCGCCAAGCAATATTGAGGTTAGTAAGCAAGCCAATACCATTTTGCCATTGCCTTTTGCTGCCAAAGCCACCGATAGCCAGTCTAATGTTGTGTCTTCGGTTTTGCATACCAACTTAGCCACTATTAGTACAATTGGAGGGGTAAATGTAAGTGATATAAAAACAGGGTTATTAAATAAAAACGACCATAATACGTTAATAGGTTTATTATCGGATTATAAGGATTGCTTCGCAAGTAATACAAACGAATTAGGGTGTACAAATTTATTCGAAATGAAAATAAAGTTAACAACTGAGCAACCTATACATCGCCAACCTTACCGTTTGTCACACAGCGAGCAGGATATCGTTAAGTCTAAAGTGTCTGAATTACTCGCAGCAGGTATAATCAAAGAATCTGAATCGAATTTCGCTTCACCGGTTATCTTAGTCAAAAAGAAGAACGGTGACCACAGGCTTTGTGTCGATTATCGGGCGCTGAATGCAATCACAATCAAAGATAGGTATCCTTTACCCCACATTGAAGATCAGGTTTCAAAACTTGCGGGCAAAAAGTTCTTCACAACACTAGATTTAGCTCAAGGTTACCACCAAGTTAAAATATGCCCCGAAGACACTCACAAAACTGCTTTTGTCACTTCACATGGGTGTTGGGAGTACACACGTGTCCCATATGGTCTGGCCAACAGTCCTTCGGTATTTATGCGAATGATGAATAAATTAGTTGATTCCATAGGTGCACAACAAAACGCAAATTTAAACTCTGACAACGCACATGACAACAACCGTTCGGATACCCTCCCGAGTGAATGTGAAATACTGGCTTTCTTAGACGATTTATTACTTCCCTCATACGATATAAAGTCCGGTTTTAAAATGCTCGAACTGGTTCTTTCTAAATTTAGAGATGAGAATTTAAAACTTAATATGAGTAAATGTTCTTTTTTACAAGAAAAGATAACCTATTTAGGACACGAAATATCACGAGACGGTATCCGACCGGACGATTCAAAGTTGACAGCGGTGTCACAGTTTCCCACCCCTAGTAATGTCCATGAGATAAGACAGTTCCTCGGATTGTGTAGTTATTTTCGGAAATTTATTCAAAATTTTGCTATTATTGCACGACCTTTATCGGACTTAACAAAAAAAAGTGTTAGTTGGACCTGGGGTAATGATCAGTGCAAAAGCTTTGAACAGTTGAAGCAGTGTTTGTGTACAAAACCTGTCTTGGCTCTGTACGACCCAACCTTGCCAACGGAAATTCACACGGACGCTTGTAAATCAGGTATTGCCGGAATTCTTTTACAAAAACAGACTGATGGTTCTTTACGTCCTGTCATGTACTTCAGTAGAGTCACAAGTAAAGATGAAAGCGTATATCATAGTTACGAGTTAGAAACACTTGCTCTTGTAGAATCGTTAAAAAAATTTAGAGTATATATAGTAGGTAAACGAGTTAAAGTAGTCACTGATTGCACTGCAGTCCGGGCGACTCTTACTAAGCGCGACCTCATCCCTCGCATAGCTAGGTGGTGGCTATCAATCCAAGACTATGACATAAGTATTGAATATCGAGCAGGTGACCGCATGAAGCATGTCGATGCTCTCAGTAGGAACCCTATCGATACTGTGAATATTAATAGGCTTCAAGTTGCAGATTGGTTTTATACGGTCCAATGCCAAGATGAAAAATTAAAGATAATTATTGACCAACTTAAGTTAGGAACGGCCCCAATCAATATCACAAAAGATTTTGTATTTTCTAATGAAAGGTTATACCGGAAGACGTTGCTAGGAAACCGCCTTGTTGTACCATCATCAGCTCGATGGAAAATAGTTCAAATGCATCATGATGAGATAGGGCATGTAGGGTTACAGAAGTGCACGGATTTGATAAAAAAAGAATATTGGTTTCCAAAGATGACTCGCTTTATCAAAAAATATGTAGGAGCATGTTTACACTGTGCTTACGGTAAAGGTGACCATGGAAAGGCTCAGGGTAAATTATTCCCTATCCCTAAACCTACTGAACCCATGCGTATGGTACATATTGATCATCTTGGACCATTTTGCAGAACTAATAAAGGGTACCAGTACATGCTTGTGTTGACAGATTCTTTTTCCAAATTTGTTATTGCTGAACCTACCCGAACAGTAAATTCAGTAGAAACTGTTAGAATACTTAAAAAGATATTTTCCTTATTTGGTTACCCTGAAAAAGTTGTAAGTGACCATGGCAAAGCATTTACAAGTAGAAATTTTAAACAATTTGCAACTGATAAGCAATTTAAGCACATATTAACATCAATTGCATGCCCTAGAGCCAACGGACAGGTCGAAAGAACTAACCGTACGATCCTTAATGCTTTACGTGCCACCGATCCTAGCGAAGCAGCAAATAATTGGGTAAATTGTCTTCCTGATGTGTTGTGGGGAATAAATAATACTTTCAATGCAAGTACAACCTACAAGCCTTATGACCTAATGTTTGCTAGTAGTTCTAGGCCACGTTGTGATCTAGGTACCTCTGATGGAGTTGTTCAGCCAATAGAGGAGAGGCGTAGGGTAGCTAGTACCAAGTTAAAAAAAGCAGCCGATAAGATGAAAAGCATTTTTGATAAAAAGCGGAAGCCTAGCCACATATACAAAAAAGGGGATTTAGTTCTATGGAGGCAAGCGCCTACTAGTAGTGCCGCCAAGGTTAACACTAAACTCGATGATATTTATTCTGGTCCCTATATCATAACAAAGGTAGTTGGCAATGACAGGTACAGGATCCGGAGTATTAAAGGAGTCAGAGGTTACAAAGCCTTTACTGGATTGGTGGCTGCAGATTCTTTGCGACCATATACAAGCACGGCTCCTGTATCTGACAGTGCAAGTAGCTCTGATGATCAACTTGAGACTGAAGATTTACTTGATTTGCTAGAGAGCTAATTAGTTTCTCCCCAATTGCGGGAGCAATCTTTGTTCCAGGACGGCCGAATGTAACAGCCACTAGCCTGCCACAGCCTGCCCGCCAAAGCCAGCCCGCCAAAGCCGAGCCAAGCCAGTCTGCCCTTCCACTCTTCTACCTGCTGACCAGGCGGGGACGAGTCTATATAATGCCACCGGAGCTCATTCTGCGCCGTTATTTTGATTGAGAACAGAGTAGTAGGGAAACCTCTGTCCAAATATAGAAATTAAATAAATAATTAAAGTGAGTTCGATTAATCTACGGTTTCATTTAAAACACCTTCTAACAAACAATTCGCTTTGCCTCCTAGGGTCCCCCATTTTCGAAGAATCATTTTCTGACTACATACAAAATTTCATGTCTATATTCCAAAATAATTCAAAACGTCTACTTGAAATAAGTCCGCATTATGCAATTTCTGTCCTTAAATTCTGCCTTTTCGTCCCAAAATTAACTTATGTTCTCCGTTGCAGTCCTATCTGGAATCATCAAAATTCCCTGACACATGCAGACGATCTCATAAAATCAACTTTAGAATCCATTTTGAATATGCCTTTTTTTCGCTAGGTGGCGCTCTTAACGTCACTATCAAAGTTGGTTGCTTCCCATATTTAATTTAATATTTTCAAAGTTTATGCAAGCCAATCTAAAAATTCTTAGCTTCAGTGCCTTATTTGACAATAAATACCATCCACAAGTGTTTTCTCAGTGATTCGCCTTATATATTGGACAATAACCTGAATAACAAAACCGGCAACTACCTGTCCGAAGATACACGTGCCATAATCAGTTTTCTTGGACCCTATTTGGTCCTTGCTCGCTCATAAACCCTGTGGTGTAGTGCTAGTGCTATTAAATATCACGGTCAAAGAGTCGTACAAACAAAATCCACTAATTAATTTAATCTCGAGCAAGTCGAGCATAACATAACCTACAATAATTTACGCGAGACACTGCGACACCAGTTTTGATACTGTTTGCCAGGTATCCAGCAATATGCAGTGCGGTTGTTGCGATCTTCCTATACCGCATCCAAAAAGCAAATCTGAAAACCAGGGCGAAGTCATCAAATGCTCATATTGCCCAAAAAAGTATCACCCTGATTGCTTAGTGCTATCTCGTACAGAAACTAAATCTCTCAAATCGAAGAATGTCTATACGTGCCCCAGTTGTAAGGCAGGCAAGCCGGCTTTAAGGAACGACGAGACGCCTGTTCGCTCCGGCTCAACAAAACGTGCAGATGCAGATCCTGACCTTATTGTGGCTGAGGACGAGGACGATGACTCATCGGCATCTGAGCTTCTGAGTTCTGCAGAAGAATTTCCGTCCGCCCCTAGTGAAGCGCTCGGCTCGTTTACGAAAACACTTAAGCAGCTGCAGTGCGTTTTCAATAACCTGAAACTTGAGATGAAGGAATTCTCCACATCGCTCAATCATACATCAGCTGATGTCTCAGAGTTTCGTAGTGACATTTCCGAAATGAAAGGCCAACTCAAAGAGCTCGACTTATTTAAATCTGAGATGAAGACTTTACGAGCTGAGGTCGCCGAGCTACGCCAAGACTTGGAAACCAAGGAGCAGAGACTCTTACTTAAAAATGTTGAGATCACAGGTTTGACTGAGCAGATCGGGGAGAACTTGCAACAAGTGGTTAACAATATCTGCAGTACACTTGGCGTTCAACTCGACCCTCGTGATGTGGAGGATGTGCGACGTGTCGGCCAGCGGGGCGGGGGTGCGGGTGGTGACAACCAGCCGCGACCTGTGGTGCTGACCCTGACGCGGCGCGCCCCGCGTGACGAGATCCTGCGTGCTGCAAAGGTCCGACGTGGACTCACTACAGACAAGCTCGAGATTCCAGGGAATACTCGACGGGTGTATTTAAATGAGCACCTCACCAAATCAAACCGGGTGTTATTTAGTAAAGCTCGAGCCACTGGGGCCCAACTGAAGTTCAAATTTGTCTGGGTGTCAAATGGAACAATTTACATGAGGCGTTCCGAGACCAGTTCAGTGGTTAGGGTCACAGCGGAGGTGGTTCTAGATAAACTTTTAAAAGACGGTGTACCTAAAGTCCAGCCTGAGCTGGTTAATAATTGAAGCTCTAGCCAAATTCAATGTGGTTATATTAATACTAAGTTGTTATATGTGTTAACAGCGCTGAAACTTATGTTATATTTTATTTTAAATTTATATGGATGTGTTATACAGGATCTCATTAGTTCTAAAGAGGGTATGTCTCATGTAAGGTACTATCTCATTTCTCAACTAGTTGCATGTCCATGGTTTATGGCACCAAAGCTATACATATTATATTATGTGGTCATTTTACATACAATATGTAATAATTACTTTTTATGTACAGAAATATCACAATTTAAAATTGAAATCCGGTATGAATCCTTAAAGTACAATTTAGAATTGTGCTTTAGGGATTTATATTTGAGTGTGCATAATAAATTCATATTTGTGTTAAGTACACTACTTATAATTCTTACTTTATACTTCATGCTTAATCTGCCTGTATGTTGTATTTGGTCACCTCATGGACCTCCCTATGGCCTCCCTGATATAAATCTTACTTTCACTATTGAAATACCCATACTATGTTTAAAATCAACCCAAATTAGTTTTAAGCTAAACTTGTTATGCCTTGCTCTCCTCCTAAATGTTCATACTATTAAATTAATACTGGTACTGGTGTCACAAATCTTTAGACTTACATATTTTCTATACCTATTCTTTATCTTGGTTATATCCCAAAACAAATCCCAGAATAACCTATGTCATGTAAGTTTTCCTCTTATTAATGAAATACCTATTAGTGTATCATTTAATTTAATGAAGAAAGATATATCAAACTTTTTGGTTATCGTTTCTACTGTATGTTATGCTGTGTTTGCCTATTTCGCTTTATGGAAAATAAGAACCCAATTAATTTCTAATCCAGACTTAGACTGTTTTGCTCTGTCCCGGAGTGCTCATAATCCTATTTTGATATGTGTGTTACTCGATTTAGACTTGTTTGCTTGTGTTACATGTTCACCCCATAGTTCTAACTATATTTTGTCTCATTCAAGCTTCCTACACATTGCTCAACTTATTACCTGTGACTCATATAGGGCAGATGAGCAGGTATATAACTATAATATAGGCTCTAATGCATACTGTATATATGGTGTAGAAGCCTCCCAAATTAAGTTTGAATTTTACTGGTACTGTCTAACTGTGCACTTGGGTGGTTTTTAAACGGTTTTTATTAACTTCACCACGTATCAACTGTCGTCGATGCTTCAAATCTTGTGATCGATTTTTCGACCACTTCTACTGCACCGAAATCAATAAAATTTGGAATTCTTATCAAGTCCCCATGACAATGCAATATTATAATATTTGTATCCTTGTATCCTCAAAGCCTGATGCTGCAGACGTACTGCTTACCTTAACCGAGAGTGTTAGACACGTGAAAATGAAAGTATAGCATGTTTGGCATAATCAAATACTAACAGCCTAATCTTGACTTCCAACTCCTCACTCCTGATGGCCTACAATAACCGAAAGGATTATCTTTTATCGATATCTTGATTTTAAAGAAGTTCTTTTGATATGAAGTAAAAACATGCGAATTTAATACTAATGTCCAACTCCTCAAATCTGATACTCCAGTGTTACTGCCTGCCACAACCGCTAGGTTTAGCGATATGTAGATTTTGAAGTACTGCTTTAGACATTAGGCAGAAACATACGGATTTAATTATCATCATCATCATCATCATATCAGCCGAAAGGCGTTCACTGGTGAATATAGGCCACCCACAAAAATTACCACAAGAACCGGCCCTGTGCTACCCGCATCCAGTGACCTTTACCAGGTCATGAGTCCACCTTGTGGGGAGCCTACCCACGCTGCGCCTTCCGGTACGTGACCGCCACTCGAGAACCTTACCGCCCCAACGACCGTCGGTTCCACGCTTCATCGTCTCATTTCTAATCCGATGTCGCAGAGCGACTCTTAGCATAGGCCTCTCCATTGCCCTTTGGGTGACTTGGAGCCTTATTCTTATGAGGCCCATTATAAGCGACCGCGGTTTAGTACCGTATGTCATTACTGCAGCCCACCGGCTGATAGACTCATAGGGTCCCGACTGATAGAGTGACAGCGTGAGTGATTCGCGTAGGGCGAGCCGTCGGGCCTGCGGCTCTCCAGCTGATAGAGTGACAGCGTGAGTGGATCGCTTAGGGAGAGCGGTCGGGCCTGCGGCCCTCCAGCTGATAGAGTGACAGCGTGAGTGAATCGCGTAGGCCGAGCCGACGGCCCTACGGCCCTCCGGCTGATAGACTCACAGCCTGAGTGGTTTGCATAGGGCGGGCCATCAGGCCTGCGGCCCTCCAGCTGATAGAGTGACAGCGTGAGTGATTCGCGTAGGGTGATCCGTCGGGCCAATGGCCCTCCAGCTGATAGAGTAATAGCGTGAGTGGATCGCGTAGGGATAGCCGTCGGGCCTGCGGCCCTCCAACTGATAGAGTGACAGCGTGAGTGAATCGCGTAGGGCGAGCCGTCGGGCCTGCGGCCCTCCAACTGATAGAGTGACAGCGTGAGTGAACCGCGTAGGGCGAGCCATCGGGCCTGCGGCCCTCCAGCTGATAGAGTGACAGCGTGAGTGGATAGCGGAGGGAGAGCTGTCGGGCCTGCGGCCCTCCAGCTGATAGAGTGGCAACGTGAGTGAATCGCGTAGAGCGAGCCGTCGGGCCTGCGGCCCTCCAACTGATAGAGTGACAGCGTGAGTGAATCGCGTAGGGCGAGCCGTCGGGCCTGCGGCCCTCCAGCTGATAGAGTGACAACGTGAGTGAATCGCGTAGAGCGAGCCGTCGGGCCTGCGGCCCTCCAGCTGATGGAGTTACAGCGTGAGTGGATAGCGTAGGGAGAGCTGTCGGGCCTGCGGCCCTCCAGCTGATAGAGTGGCAACGTGAGTGAATCGCGTAGAGCGAGCAGTCGGGCCTGCGGCACTCCAGCTGATAGAGTGACAGAGTGGGTCGCGTAGAATGAGGGTTTTTGATACTTTTTCTGCCGCTATGGGGAGGTGAGATGGCAGCACTGAGCCGACCGTTTAACGAACTGTCAAAATAAATACGCGCATTTAATTTTCAACATATTTATAGGTTTATTTATTCTGAAAACCATTAATTTAGGCATATTGTTACCTAAAATAAATAAATAAAATAGTTCCAAGTCAATATTCATGAAATTAACAAAGTTAAAGTAATTATTTTTAATACCAGTGACTTTGCGCGCCTGTTTTATAGCTCCGTCTTCAGTTCGATGACCGTGTAATAGTCGTAATCCATTACAAAATCAATTCTCTTTCAAATAAAATAGAATTTCAATATTTTAGGCCCAGGTGCCTATGAATAGTATGAATCTGACAGTTGTCGAGACCAGGTGGGTACGAAGCGCCGCCTGGTGGCAGAAAAATTATCGAAAACCCTCATTAGAATAAAACCGTATTCGCCGGCAACCAGTCACTTCGCGGCCTCGGTAGTAATGTACTATTGTGATGTTAATTTATTAGGTAGGTACTTAATTATTAATTGTTCACTTCCGCATAAAAGCGTTAATGTAAATTGAACAGTGGAAATCCGAATAAGATGTTATTTTAAAATACAGCTTATTATAATATTAAACAATTTTACGGTAACTACGTTTATAATGATGATTTGAGCAGTGGACGTCTTATGGCTGATATGATGATGACAGGGTGGAATGGAAATAGATTTTGGGTCAGGAGGGCCGCTACCAGATTCCGTGCTGCTGGAGGGCCTTCAGAGATTATCCCTCAATTTGGGATTTATGAAAATTGGGATTAGCATGAAAACTAAAAAAATAACAGAATTTAAAACTTGTAGGTATGGGACCAATACAAATATTTGGCTAGAAAACCCACAATCCAAAGAACTCTTTGTTCCAATTCCAACCCGCTTCATTCCGCCATATAAACTTATTTGCAACAACCGCATAATTAATTTTGTATTAGCATGTATTTGTATGGGATTACAAACTTATTTGAGTAGTTTGCATAACTTTAAAATCTGGCAGAAATTTCCAATTTTCAGATTTTATGTGTAATAGGTAGGCTATAAACTACTTATGTTTCAAATTTTGAGCTCCTAGGCCATCTAAAAATACCTTAGATTATTGATGATCGGTGAGTCAGTGAGTGACAAAACTAAGGAACTTTGACATGCGGTAATTTTTAAACTACAAGTTATAATTGAAATCAAACAAGATTATTATGTAACTCATGTTATGGCCTACACGTCGCAGAAAATTCAGACTTCTAGCTGTAACCAGCGCGAAATTACAGACGATTGAAAATGGCCTGAACGGCTTCGAGAAAAGGATGGTACGGCCGTGCCTTTTTTTTACAGATTTTAAAGTTATGCAAACTACTCAAATAAGTTTGTAATCCCATACAAATACATGATAATACAAAATTAATTATGCGGTTGTTGCAAATAGGTTTATATGGCGGAATGAAGCGGGTTGGAACAAAGATATATAGCAAATTCAACGCAACGGAGAGTTGTCGAGTTTGCGGACGATTGTGGTAGACACACGTCTTTGAGTGGCTTAAGGTTGTAGTACCTTCGAAACACTACGTACAGATGTCGCTAGTGATTAGCTTCACAATACCATTGACTAAATTCGCTGTGATCAACGGAAGGTAGTCTGGTGTAATTGGAAGCACGTAGGACCGGCAATCCAGAGGAAGAGGGTTCGAATCCCGTGACGACCAGAGTCTTTCACAGTTGATTTTTTCTATGGTTAGCACATCTTTTACGACATTGTGGGATTGGAACAAAGAGTTCTTTGGATTGTGGGTTTTCTAGGCAAATATTTTTATTGGTCCCATACCTACAAGTTTTAAATTCTGTTATTTTTTTAGTTTTCATGCTAATCCCAATTTTCATAAATCCCAAATTGAGGGATAATCTCTGAAGGCCCTCCAGCAGCACGGAATCTGGTAGCGGCCCTCCTGACCAAAAATCTATTTCCATTCCACCCTGTCATCATCATCATCATATCAGCCATAAGACGTCCACTGCGCAAATCATCATTATAAACGTAGTTACCGTAAAATTGCTTAATATTATAATAAGCTGTATTTTAAAATAACATCTTATTCGGATTTCCACTGTTCAATTTACATTAACGCTTTTATGCGGAAGTCAACAATTAATAATTAAGTACCTACCTAATAAATTAACATCACAAAATTCACTTATGTATTATCGATAGGGTTAGGAATTTTGGTGGCATTAGGTGGACAGAGAACAGTGGAGTCGTTGTTTATTTTTTTAATGATTGATTGAATAATTAATTAATCAGAAATAATAAATAAATATATTCTTTTAAACAGGGTTTCGCCAATTTTAAGTATTAAATAATTTCATCTTTAATATTGGACTACCTATGTATTGAAGTTCAATCATTCTTTGTAATGTAGCTTATGATTATTCTATAATAGTTACGGTCTTCGAGAGAACTAGAACCTTAAACATGTAATAAATAAATATACCAACATTTTTAGTTGAAAATTAATATTTTTCTAGTTTTTCAAAAATAAAATTCATGTTATTTATTTAATTTACTTTATAAATCCAGCTTGAAATGAACACTATTTCGTTATTATTTTATAAGTTAATCATTTATTCAAGTTAAAAATGTTTGTAACATCGACTCCACTACTCTATGTTCAATAAATGCCACCAAAATCCTAACCCTAATTATCAAATATGACTACGGACGGACAACCTAGCCAAACGAATTGGAAATGTATTTGTAGTACAACAGAGTTCAAATTACTTTAAATCAAACGCGGGGTCGGGAGTATGCAGTGCTTGTTAAACAAAAAATAACTTTTAAATGATGCCAGTACAAAATAAATCAGATAACTATATAAACAAAATAATAATTCGGGGTACGCGCCACAAATTTAACTCCATCAAAAACTTCTTTGGCCTAAGCGACGGCGCAGCCCTACCCAATCTTTCCTCTACCTGACCTAATATCTCCATCAGTGCTTGCGTGATAACTATTTATTTATTTATTTTTCTTAAATTACCCTTTATGTTACTATATTTTTGTTAATAAATGATTTGATTTTTAGATAACTATATAAACAAGAATATCAAAAACTAAAAAATGAATAATTGGAGCATTCCATGAAAACATCTACTTTTTGTCGCTTACGACTCACTATGGTAGCTACCCTAATAAAATATGCTAGCTGTTAGGAAACACTGTCAATCTTAAAGCCTTGATATGTTATTATCATACCTGGGATAACTGGGGGCAAGTTATCTATAGGGATTTGATATCGATTAAAAAGATGTCGATATAATTATAATAAAAGATGTGCTTATTGAACATTCTTGATTACAGTACAGAGGTTCAATGTCATAATTATCTGATATCGGGCCTCTTCAGATAGTAAAAACCAGTATGCAGATGTCATTTTAATCAAAATGACAATTTAAATATTGATATTTTAATATAAATAGTATATTTTGAAAACTATTTTAAAATAAACGCGTAACTACCCGTTTAAAGTTAGTTTTTATTTTAATTGAAGAGTAAGTACCTAATATTTATTTATGCCGAATAACATTTTGATGTTGTCATTCACAGTAACATCGATATATTTTTAGTCGATATAATATTTTGCTACATCACTTTCGTATAAATGCCCCGAGTTATCCCAGGTATGGTTATTATTATGCCGTAACTCAGCTTACTAATTTAATTTTTCAAAAGTATTGAAAAGACAGTGTCGCTTACGTGTAACTATTTATTTAGTTATATCACTAATTACATTATTTATATTTACCGTTACACTTCACTGAATATAAATGATTGAAAGCAATTGCATTGATAAATCCGCAAGAAAACCTAAACTTGAAATTCTGTAGCATTAAAATCAACTTAACCCTTCTATCTTCAATACCTAAGGTGCTTTCTGAAGACCGAGACTGCAAATTAGACGAGATTAAACCACTAATTGGAGTTCGAGGCCAAAGAATCTACGAAAATATTGCCACAACAATGAAATGTTCATACAATAGTAAATGCTTATTTTCTAAAAACAGACGTTGAGATATCTTATTTATTGGTAATTTTAATTCTTTAATGTATAGAAACAATATTATTTACTTATTTTCACGTAAATATAAGATATTTTAATAAAAACGGAATTATCCGCAATTATTAGTAACAAAGTTGGTATTGCGCTGGTATCACCTCAGGTGTTAATAACATTTGGTACAGCAATTTAACTACACATAAATTAAAAGCCTATTTCTGCATACGTTTAGAAAATTGCAGAATAATACATTGTAGCGTGCTTTATGTTCACATTTCGTATTCGTAAAATTCCTTTGACCTACAAATTTCTTTGGTAGTGCTATAGTTCTCTCTAGTGAAATGTTATAAATGTAGGATCGGAAAACGAGCGTTGTAAGATGTGAAAGGTGAAAGAAGTAAAACAATTTAGCTGGTGAAAATAAATCTAAACTAACGAAGAAACGCATTTATTCGGAGGCAATACAGAATCCCACATAAATACTGTCTTAATAAATATGGCACGCTGTCGTTTGTGTTCACTGGTAATTTTAAGTTCTTTACAAGAAAATGTTGTCATATCAATGTTAGTTAAGAGAAAAGAAAAGTTTTTAGGTATTTACGTGTTTTTAAGAAAATCCTAGTTGTGACAGCCATATTAAACAGAAACGCGTTAAAACATTACAGAGGTATATAATGTTTTTATTAGGAATTATTTTAAATAAATAAATTAAATAACAAAAAGGTTGTGGAAACCTGAAAACTTTATTTGACAATGACATAAGAGACTTTGACAGATTTGACAATAACGCATCTGTCGTAGTTTCGTTGGCCTCGAACTCCAATTACTGGTATAAGTCGAGACCTGTCCCTTACTATGGGATTAGAGCAATAGTCGCTACAGTCTTAACCCTCCGCATACGAGGTAAAAATTTGTTTATATGACGTTATCATACATTTGGGGGCTGTTATGCCCCATCTGGACTGATGACCTGGTCGCAGGAGTCCGCTGGATGCGGGTGGCACAGGACCGGTCATTGAGGCAATCTTTGGGGGAGGCCTATGTTCAGCAGTGGACGTATTTCGGCTGATATGATGATGA
This sequence comes from Thaumatotibia leucotreta, assembly GCA_025490895.1. Classification (NCBI taxonomy): domain Eukaryota; kingdom Metazoa; phylum Arthropoda; class Insecta; order Lepidoptera; family Tortricidae; genus Thaumatotibia; species Thaumatotibia leucotreta. The sequence goes on along the minus strand of JALPQI010030264.1, from coordinate 272,132 downwards.
TGATGATGATGATGCCCCACATCGTGTGGTTTAAGCCTGTTTCACCATTGCCGTATAAAGTATATCTGCCAGATAAATGCTAGCTGTCCTTTTCTTTTATATGTTTGGGAAAAAGGATGGCGATAGTTTTATCTGACATATTTATTTATTTATATTCCAATAAGTTTCACAGCATAACAGTAAAAACCAAGTCACTGTGAACTAAAAATTTACATAACAATTAAGGTACTTGATCCCTAATTTTATTATCTTAAGAATAACTCAGATATAATTTTTGTTTCTAACAGTGCACTATATAAAAAAATGGTTTTTTACACTTAATAATGGTTTTTTTCCTTAAGTGATATTCTATTAATAAATAAGCTTTGAAAACAACTCTTGCCACATGCTGTTGGTTCATATGTTTGGAATAGATATAAAATGTATGATAGCACCTTGTTTTATGAAATAGAGATAATATACAAAACACGCCTTAGAAGTGACTTGTATTACTGGCAAAATATGGTTTATTTTGATTTTGACATCAAAAAAATATATACAAAATGAATTGTATGGAAAGTAGACTTTTCACAAAATTCTCCATACAATACGCCAATTTCATAGGTAATGACTAATACACTCGCTATATTACCACTCGCCTCTAACACAAGGTAAGGGAAGCCCAAGAATGTAATATTACAGGGCATTTTCGCTCTAATGAAGTCATTTATCCAGGCGCTCATTAACAACTTAGGTCCCAAACTTCGGTCTCAGGATTTTGCGAGATTACTTCAGGATTGAACTTGTAGCTATCAGTTTCAATTTGTGAACGCTTTTACTTGCTTTGTTAATGTCGAAAGCACTTGGCTCAAGTTACTATGAATGTTAGATTTTGTAATTATGTAAGTTGATACTTACATAATAGCTCTCCGAATCGCTAAACTGAAGTGGCAGTGGGCAACACATTGCGCGTAGAACCGATGGCCGTTGGGGCGGGAAGGTTCTTGAGTGGCGGCTACGTACCGGAAGGCGTAGCGTGGGTAGGCCCCCGACAAGGTGGACCGATGACCTGGTGAAGGTCGCAGGAGTCCGCTGGATGCGGGTGGCGCAGGACCGGTCATTGTGGCAATCTTTGGGGGAGGCCTATGTTCAGCAGTGGACGTCTTTCGGCTGATATGATGATGATGATGATGATGAAGTTGATACTTTACTTAAGTTCAGTACAGAAAAAAATATTATTCTACGCGTGGTGTGTGTGTGTGTGTGTGTGTACTTTAAACCAAAAATCACGATCGTGTCAATTGTGTTACGAAAGTTGGTCATACAAACTATGTGGTATACTCTGTCCAACAACTTTTGGCAGTAGAAAAAGGGGGCAGAGATGTAGATGCGTATTGTTGATCATCATCAGCCTATGATAGTCCACTGCTGGACGTAGACCTCTCCTATTAACCATGCGTATAAACGCATTAGAAGGTAAATGCCCATAATCTCCACACTGGGCAAGCATATTGGCGATCGCAGTAATGTGTTCATGATGACACTGCTGCCCATCATAATTTTTTTATCAAATTGTGGTTAATGACACTTCAATCCCTTAGTCGACTCTTATGACACCCGCAGTAGGAGTTGGGGTGGTGACAAATGTATTCTTACTGCCGTCACCACACGGCCATTTTTGATCGCTCATAGTAATTTGTCACCCCTTTTCAGTGCCAAAAGTTGTTACACAAAGTTTTACTTCGTATCATAAAAATCAAGACTCTGTATCTTGTTTGCATAAAAAGCATTTAATTTTGTTACTTTTTTTGCAATTGATCCTATAGGTAAGAGTAAGAAAGCCGTATTTAATCTCTGTATGAGCCATTTAGTTAATAATTTAGTAATCTAAAAAAAGCCGCCATTGTAAGCCCGTCGCTGTGACGTTTTTATAGCATTCTCGTTCCCCACAAAGCCTGCCTAGATCTTTATTCATTTCTTGAGTAAGTGAACATAATATATTGCCTTTTAGCAAGTAATTTTTATTTTTCAAGTAAAAACAGCAGCTACAAAACTTGAATATTTGTGTTACTCGTACTTTACCTTCAATAGCTACCTACGTAATGAGGCTTGCTTTTGTTGGAAAAGTAGATAGTATGATGCATTTTACCGCCTATTCGTTTTCCAGATCTTTACATACACGTCACAAACACAGCACACACACAAAAAACAGACTCGACATAACACTTACACAGAAAGAGAGATAGCACAACAGTATTGGCGCCCAACGTCGAGCCAAATTTGTTGTGTTATTGGAACCATTGCATTAAGCTTTCTAGCAACATCACATCACATCATCAGCCCTTCTCAGTCCATTGCTGGACGTAGGCCTCTCCTATTAACTATGCGTATAGACGCATTACGAGGTAACTGCCCATAATCGCCACGCTGGGCAAACTGATTGACAATCGCTGTAATGTGTCCATTATGATAACACTGTTGTCCATCATCAGTATTCTATCCAGCATGGTTATCTTATCTTATTTGCGGGGCCCTTACGGATACACTTCGACCCATTGGGATCTTTTGTGTAATTGCCCCCTGTTTCGCCTACCCCAGGGATTGTTCTATCAACTCAATATGTTTGAGGATGCACCCTAGCGGTAGCGTTTTGACCTCCTTCGGTTCCAGATAGCCGGTTCCGAAGTCTTTCATCCTTTGTCTGGCGAGGGCATGACATTCGCACATCAAGTGTTTCATTGTCTCTTCTTCCTCGCCACACATTCTACAGTCTATGCTGTCAGAAAGACCCATTTTGGCCAAGAGAGTTTTGACCCCAAAGTGTCCCGTAAACACCCCCGTTATGAGTTTGAGTTGTCTTTTGCTATATTTCCAAAGCTTTTTGCTCCAGCCCGAGTCTACTTCGTGCATAAAGAGCTTTGAATGCCTGAGCCCCGTTAGATTGTTCCACTCTTCCTGGTGCTTCCATCTAACTCGCTCTTTCATGGCTGTTTTAATAGTTCCTTGTGAGAGTCCTACAAATGGTTCTGGTCCTACAAAGTTGTTTGTAGAACCCCCTCTTGCAAGCTCATCTGCATTTTCATTGCCAAGGAAGCCCTCGTGCCCTGGGATCCATACCAGTTGCACTTTGTTTCGCCTTCCAAGTTTGTTCAGAGCTTGGATGCCATTGAATACTAGTCTAGAGTCTACTTTAGGCGCCGTAAGGGCCTTCAGTGCTGCTTGACTGTCGCTTAATATATAGATATTCATACCTTGGGTCTGTCTATCTATAATCTCCTGTGCACAGGCAATAATCGCATATGTTTCCGCTTGGAATACAGTCGCATAGTTGCCCATACTTACACTACCACGGTAGTCGTTTGCATAAATGCCTGCGCCCGTACCGGATCCAGTCTTGGATCCGTCAGTGTACCAGATAAGGTCGTTCCCATCAGAAATTGGTGGCTGTAGACCCCCCGCCCATTCGGCTCTATTATGAATTTTAGTTTTAAAATTCTTTTGGAAAACAAATTTGGGCAGCATTTTATCACTACCCATACTTGTTAACTTATCCATGTAACTGTCTAGTTCCATGCTTGTATGTTTGGTCTTTGGCATGCTATCACCCCATAGACCCAAGATCTTGAGTCTTTGCAGGGACTTGCGTGCCTCCGACTGTATAACCAGGTGTAGCGGCGGTAGGTCCAACAGTACCTCTAACGCCGCCGTTGGCGTCGTTCTAAACGCGCCTGTGATTGCCATGCACGCTACTCTTTGTAATTTATTCAGAGCATCCTTGCATGTACCCTTTGCAGTTCTTGGCCACCATGCCAGACTACCGTACAGAATGATAGGTCTCACCATCATAGTGTAGATCCACCTCAGTACTTTAGGGTTTAAGCCCCATGTTTTGCCATATGCCGACCTACACATACCAAACACTCTCAGTGCTTTGGTTATGAGGAGGTCTACGTGCTTTTTCCAGTTCAGTTCTCTATCAAGTGTCATACCTAAGTATTTCACTTCGCTGGACATATCTAGTACCCTGCCATAGAGCTTTAGTTGCTTCATGTTAGCGAGGGTCTTTTTCCTGGTAAAGGGTATTACCACAGTTTTCGCCGGATTAATGGAGAGTTGGCGACAATTACACCAGTGTTCCACTAGCTTCAGCGCTCCATTCATGATTTCCGATACAGTGCTTGGGAATTTCCCGGTGACCAGTATCACTAAATCATCCGCGTATCCTACTGTGTACAGAGGACCTTTATTTAGCTCCTCCAATAGTGAATTCACTACTAGACTCCACAGGGTTGGTGATAGTACACCCCCCTGTGGGCATCCTTTTGTTGCCGTGGCTAATATTTCGTCTCCCATGAGGGAGGATTTTATTAGTCGACTATTCAGCATATTACCTATCCACCTGCACAGGGTCGGTTCTATGCCATGTTCCAAGGCAGCATTATTGATCGCTTGATACGTGGTACGGTCAAATGCGCCTTCCACATCTATGAACACGGCTAGACATATTTCTCTGTTTTCTATAGCCTGTTCCGCTCTAGTAGTCACCAAATGCAGTGCGGTTTCAGTGGACTTGCCTGGTTGATAAGCGCACTGTAGTTGGTGCAGAGGATGCCTTCTTAGTGGTCCATCCCTTATATGTCTATGTACCAGTTTTTCCATAGTTTTGAGGAAAAATGACAAGAGACTTATCGGCCTATATGATTTAGCTTCGGTGTAATCTGCCTTGCCAGGCTTTGGTAGGTAGGTTACCTTAACTATTCTCCATATACGTGGTACATGGCCGAAGGCTAAGCAGGCTCTGTACAACCTGCTCAAGTGCGGTATGATTGTACTTGCACCCTCTTGTAGTAGAATGGGATAGATCCCATCTGGCCCCGGGGCTTTATATGGCTGAAACGTTGACAGCGCCCACTTCAACTTGTTGTGATCTATTACCTTTTTAGACGTGTCCCAATTATGTCTAGTCGTGTTTATGGATTGCTCCAACACACTTATTGGTTCATCGTCCACAGGGCCCTGGTGAATAATGGACCCCGGAAAATGCGTTTTACACATGATTTCCAGGGTTTCCAGTCCCGTTTCTGTCATACTTCCGTTACTCCCTCTGATGGAAGTAAGCGGGACTGACTTGGTAGCTGCAAGTGCTTTTGTGAGTCTCATACCTTCTGGTATTGACCCAATCTGATCGCAGTGATTTCTCCATGCGGTCCTTTTAGCTTTCCTTACAGCCTTGTTATATTCTGTAAGTTTTCGCGCGTAAAGCTCAAAGTTTTTGTTCCTTTTAGCATCATTAAAGACAGCCCTAGTTTCTTTCCTGAGTTTTTCTAAATTGGAGTTCCACCACGGCGTCTTCTTTGCCAGGGTTATCTTTTCCGGGCAATTATTAATCCATGCTGTGTGGACAGCTTGGACTATTGCGTCCGCTGAGAATTCTATGTCTATTACAGAATTTAGCTTACATTTGGGATCCCCTAGTTCCACCTTCAGTTGCTTTGCGTAGGCTGACCAGTCAGTGTTCCTAGGGTTGCGTTTTCGTACTGTTTCTAAATGAAATTTAGTGTTGTACCTGAAGCATATATATCTATGATCGGATAGGGAAATATCATTAGATACATACCAAGAACTAATACTATTAGTAGCGTTGTTAGAAGTTAACGTTATGTCAATTACCTCACCTCGTCTAGCATTGACGAAAGTTGGTTCATTGCCTTTGTTTAGTATTTGTAGGGAAGAACTCACCAGAAAATCCAGTACCTTCTCTCCTCTTCTGTTGACGTCTGAGCTGCCCCAGATGACGTGGTGCGCATTTGCGTCGCAGCCGATGATGAGATCAGTGTTCGCTTGGCTGCCAAGTGCAGCGAGACCCCTAAGTTGTTGCGTGATGGGGTCCGTTGCTTCGTAGGGAAGGTATGCCGACGAGATGATAAGTTGCTTACCCTCCCCCTTGTTTTGGATCTTGACAGTCGTCAGATCCCTGGAACAGAAAGCATGTAAGAGCATCGCATTGATGCCATTTTTCACATAGATACATGCTCATATTACTATCGGGACAGAGATAAATAATTGTTCCCCCAGTATTGTTTAGTCCTCTTATTTCACCTTTATATACATATGGTTCTTGAATAAGGGCAATATCGAATTTATCGCTTTTTAACTGCCTTGCCAGAAGGGCTGTGGCTGCTTTATTGTGTTGTAAGTTAATTTGTACACACCTTATACCCTCCATTGGGACGTTTAATGTTTGGTGGTGCTGAGATCAGCAGCCACCTCCTGGACAGTATCTTCGCAGGACATGGGTGACAGGGTGCCCTCCAGGTAGAGCTCAGACAGGCCCCGCAGGTCCTCCGAGCCCACCAACGATGACAACGGAGAGGACTCACGAGCCATACGCGGCACGGCCAGATCCTCCGTGGACGCCACCCTGCCTCCCATCTCCCGCGCCTGTCCCTCCACATCGTCCGCCACGATTTCGCTGCTGGTCGGCAGCGCCTGCGGCTCCGGAGCCTTGTCGGTTTCCTCAGCCGTCACGAGAGGCTGGGTGTCCGTTCCCGGGGCAGCACAGGTGTTGATCGCACCTCCTCCATGCCTCTCCTCAGCATCCTCCAATAGCTTGAAGGAGCTGAGATCAACCCCTGTGTGCAACTGGTAGCCGGCCGCCTTGATGACGTCCGCCGACACTCGATCCATCAGTACGATGCGCCGAGTACCGGCCGAGGCCACCAAGGTGTCCACCACCTTCCACTCTTCCGTGTGCAACAAGGGGTTATACCGTTGTAGCACACGGTAGAGCAGTTTGATGTCCGGGTTACCAAGGATCTTCGTTTTCCAGGCCATCTTCACTGGTTTAGGAAGGTCCTTGGCATCCACGACCTTTAGGCGCAGCCCAGCAATCTCCACTCCTCCGATTACTGAGCTGAGCCAGGCGGAGGCCTCTCTCCCTTGGCAATTGACGTGGAGAGCGCCCCCCACCACATTGCCGATCGTGATCTTCGGCAGAGGATCCGGAGCGTCAGCCAGGAGCTCTAGCACGGCTACCTGTATGTCGCCCACATGCTCTGCCAAGATCCTGTCAGCTGGAAAGGTCACTGGGACCAATGCTACCCTCTCGCTAGCCGTTACCTCCGCAAACGATCCTCCCACCTTCGTTCTCTTGGAATCTCCGGCCAACACAGAGGAGTCGCCACTAGCTCCCAGTGATCTTTTATTGTGGGGCTTCCCTGGACCCACAACGGGTGCGTCCAGTGGTCCACCCACCGCCTTCGCCTTCGCCTTCGCGTTCGCACGCCTCTTCTGCCTCCTGCTCATGACCACTTCTCCATCCGCCAGCACATCCACGCCCGAGGGAGTGGTATTGCCGTCATGGACGCCCGAAGCTCCATCAGCAGGATTTGGAAGGGGTGTCTTCGCCGGTATGCTACAGGCGGCTACCGTATTGCTTCCCTTTCCTCCAGTACCCGCACCAGTCGGTCTCCATCCGGGGACCTGCTGAGCGTGTCCTCTTCTCGACCCATAGGGAAGAGTCCGGACGGTGCCTTTGGAATGGGCTGCTCCACCGTAGCCCCTGCCTCTGGTGCACTGCACCCTCTCCGTCCTTGCGGACCTCCACGATGTACCGGCTCTCGCATCTCTGTCCAGGACAGGGTTGCGTACCGCCGGTACAGTGATTGCGCTGTGCGCTTTGGCCTCATCCCTATTGGGTCCGGCTTTTCCTCCTTCCTTCGTCGTTTTTGGTGCTATATGTTCCATGCTACCTTCCAATTACAAATTCATCAGACTGGCTCCCCACCCTCCTTGGAGCCCTCACATCTGGGGATGCTTTGACGCATCAGGGATACCAGGCTGACATAGCGCCCCGAAGTGGGTTGCCTGTGAATCCGCACGGTGCCAAAACCTTCGTCGACTCCTCAGCCGACTTGGGTTTCGTGCTCCGCCGATTACAGACCCCATCACCCCAGGACACTCGCCTTGCGACCATCAGACTGGACGCGACAGCCGATTGATCCTGGCTGGCTAAGCCAAGACCGCCCGTTTGAGATGAATCCAGAGCCAAAGAGGTTATGTCTAACAGGGATAACGACAGCAGACCCCTGCTTCGACGCGGCCCCCAGGATCTCCTTCTCCACCCGTACGGGTCTCCGCGCACGGCACAAACACGCGGGTGGCATTTTACTACTCGCCATCCTTCTTTTTGGATGGAGAGCCCGCTTCGACATGCCACGTCATCGCTTGCGGCGGATAGTTAGGGATACGAGCCATTATTCGCACACCTCCACCTCTCGGACTTACTTGTCCGTCCACAGTCCATTGGCTGCCATTCCTCACATCGCCCCGATCAACTAGCCCAGGCGCTGCCCACACTATTCAACCGGTTACGACGTCAGGCCTGCCACCAATCTACCATGGACGTACCCACAAGTCCCTATTAGTAGTGACGTGTCAATATTGGCCCATCTGAGGGATAAGGATAGGTAGGGATTAACTTTAGGACAGACATGCACTGAATCTCCGACCTGCCCCGGTTGTCAGCAACTACATACTTTCGTATGACATCATTGACTTCCGGAGCCGTCAGACAACTCGTTACACGCCTGTCCTGAGATGGCTCAACTGATTGTTTTCGTTCTGCCTGTTTCTACGGTAGAACCAGGCAACTAACAGGCAGTAACCGCGAGAAGGAACACAATCAGTTTTGCCTCGGGTATCTTGGCAACTGTGAGCTCCTCCCGAGGCCCTTTACCATGTTAGTTACCGGGCAGGCAACTACCATAGGGACAAACCCACCACAAGTAGCGACCGGTCGCAAATTTCCCTTGCAGTGGACCCGCCCCCGCCCTTCCAGCAGCCAGCATGGTTAGTGACACTTCACCTGTACCAAGAACAACTATAATACACATGTCTGTGACAGGTCACTAAGTTACATTAAAAATACTGATGTTGGCCCCACGTTGGGCGTCAAAACTGGAGCCGGAAGATTTCAAATATGAATAGATGTCATGCATTAAAGAAGTATGCAACATTTTACCTATGAAACTAATTGATAATAAAGTACATTATCTATTTGTTTTCATGAAACACTAACGAGTACTATTCGTATATTATTATCTTGTAGTTTTTTTTAATTCATACAATAATTATCAAACAAATAATACCTGCATCATCATATCAGCCGAAATACGTCCACTGCTGAACATAGGCCTCCCCCAAAGATTGCCACAATGACCGGTCCTGCGCCACCCGCATCCAGCGGACTCCTGCGACCTTCACCAGGTCATCAGTCCACCTTGTGGGGGGCCTACCCACCTGCATAGACTGCATTTAATATTTTTTTACCCAACAGAAAACATTTGAATACTTTTACACGTCTTAGAAAAATAATAGATAAATAAATAAAATAAATATCTTGCGACATCTTACACAAATCGACCTAGTCCCACGGTAAGCTCAATTAAAACTTGTAATATGGGTACCAGGCGACGATAAATATAATAGATACATACATAATATAGATACTTAAATACATAGACAGCCATGACCAAGGAACAAACATTTGTGATAAATAAATACACAAAGAATGCCCTCGCCGGGATTCGAACCCGGAACCTCCAGCTTCGTAGGCAGGGTCACTACCAACTAGGCTACAGAGGCTGACAAACTGACGACTATATACTGTCAAACAATTTGCAGATATTGATTTATGACCTCAAATGCACTTCATACACATTCTATTGTCAAACATTGTCTAACTAAGCGTGACTCCCTCCATGATCTATAAAATAGCATTTTCTTGCAAAATATCATGTGTTATCTGGCTTTACAGGTCATTGAACCCTTGGCTTGAAAATATCCATGGGTTCACATAACTTATCAATTATAGACGAAGTACATTATTAAAAAAGTTTAAGAGTTCTTTATTGATTTTTTTATACTGCGATGGTGGCAAACAAGCATAACATCTGTTGGACATCTGTTGGACAACATGCATGTTAGTAAAACCAATAAAGTCCTTTTTTGAGAAACTTGATTAAATCTTGGCAGGTAGCCCAAAAACCTTAAGCTATCTCATATAATTACTTAAAATACAAATCATCAAAGATTGACACAATGACCGGTCCTATCCCAACCACATCCAGCGGACTCCAGCGACCTTCACTCACACACATAATTCTTAGTTAATTTCGAAAATAAAAGCAATATTTTAAGCTCATTCATGCTTATATTTTTACACCAGAAAAACCTCAAGAAAAAAATATGCGACAATCTAACAAAAATTCAAGCTCACCACAAAAAATACTGTCGGCATTAACCGGCCCTAAAATAAAGTCCTCATTACGCTCACGAGGTCGCAAATGTAAAATAAACTCCCGCTCGTTACGCCCTCGTGGGGTAAACAAATGGCTCGTCATGACCGGCGTGAATGATGCGTTAAGTCCTAAATAAAGGACTCATATTACACCGTCGAGAACCTAACATAATCATTATGTCAGGTTATTATAAGGTTACCGTTACCTGCAGGTTCCCAATGTTCTTTATTTATAGAAGATGTAATTAAAAAAACTTTTCCCGTTGAGAGGTTTTTGGACACGGAATAGCCCTCTTGGCAGGTTTTCAGAAGTTACAGAAGGGTCAATCTAATTTTGAAATCATCTAGAAATTGCTACAACTTTTTTTTACCAACTACTTCTGTTTACCTCATAATAACCAAAAATCGTCAAGAGGACCTATTCAGTGTCTCAAAACCGCACTAGCACTGACATGCTCTTATTTTTTGGCCAAATACAAAGAGAAAGCCCAATGCACCGGCTTCAATAACACAACAATTTGGCACCCAACATGGGGCTGCAGGCTAACATCGAAAATTATAAATTCACTTAAATCTAAGCGATTGAGAAAGATACACGATATTATATTATATGAACGGTAAGTCACCTGGCATTATATAGCAGCAAGTGTAACTTACACTGCTTGATTTTGTCGATGCGTCAATTTTTATTTTTTTACCAACGCCAGGGTGATCGTGTTTGGGGGTTGGAAGTAGAGCCTATTATAGACCCACTAGTTTGAAACCAACTAGAACTAACCTTTTGCTATCAAGTATTACTGAACTTACTACGTAATTAAGAGTTAGAATCAGATTGGAATATATTTCCCGTAGCAAATTCAGCACGGTGTAACATTATACCGCCAAATTCAGACAAACCAGAGGAGAAAAACCCAACTCATTTGTGAAAGTAAAGAATTCTGAACTTTCTAATAGCTCTTATCTTAAAAGCAAACTTAAGAGTTGAGTTCTTTGGACCTTTGTCTGGAAAGGATTCTTTCCGCGATGTTTGACGGAGCTTGGGAACTTCTTACTACTCAGATTGTAATTAAGATATGGAGACCAGAAGCTTTTAAGTGTAATTAGAATTAGGGTTAAGTCAACCCCTTTTTTTCTTGTCGGTGAAAAACGTTAATGGACTTAAGATTTACGTTGGGAGATTTTTCTTAATTTTTTTGTGGAAAAGCGGTTTATTTGATGGAGTCGTAGCGTTAACAAATGGAGCCTATTAAAGGAGTTCATGTTTTGGTTGAGACGATAATTATTCCAATGTATTTGGTGTTTGTTTAATTTCAGTTTTAAACGGGAAGTAAACGGTACCAATAATCGCAGAGCCAGTTATGCATACGAGTAGTGTATCCACTATAAAGTTTCTAGTAGGCTTCATATTCATGAGGCTGTTTATGGCCCATAAGGACGCCCAGACAGATAATTTGAATGAAGATTCAAGCATTTTCTGTCCTTAAGAGAAGTGACGAAGCTGGAACTTTTACTGGAAGGACTTAATTTTTTTACGCACTCGGTTACCTAAATATAATGCAATATAGAAGAATATGTAATCAATGTGGTAAATGATAAGTGACCGGTAAACGAGACACTATTGTTTAATTTTTGTTACGCTATGTTATGGTTAACACAAAAAAATAATAGTGGTGGCTTATTTATGGGGTTTCTTATTCAAATTCAACACTTTTATTACAATACTACTACATTACATTGTACTTTAAATATTGAGCAAAATCTTCTCCACAACATAAGCCACTGCACGTACAGCCAACCAATTGGAACCTCAGAAACCATGTTACAGTGATGCTACAAATCAAATTGTAAGAAAATCCTTCCTACTTGTTATTGTGACAAGATTCTAGAGTGGCCAATTTGTTGAGTGTACTGCTTATGAGGTTCCCTTTATATGCTTATCCTCAGGATGCTGCTGCTGCCAGTTCTTCTGCTGGTGTTCGCGAGGAACACCCTTGCACTGATCGCCCTCGAACTACCACATTCAATTAACCTTAAATGTAACACACGTTGACGCTTTTTGCCCATTTCATCCACCTATCCATTTTAAAATGTAATAAGAGTCAAAAGAAAATCTGGAATAGTATATGACAAATTTTCTTGATTAATACATGTTTATTCGCAGATTTATTGCCTAATTTGGTTTAATTTCTAAGGCATTTGACTTGATGAATAAGTTGATGCTAGAGTGTAAAGGTAAAAGTTAATAAAAACTATGATTGGTGAGTGTCCAAGAAAATGGTTTGAATAGCAACTGGCATCAAATGGTTCACAAAATATTTCTGATTAAAGTTAATATTATGGGGTCATAATAATGGGATTTTCTTGAGAATGGTCCTCAACTAACTGGAACGTTGTTTGTGTATGGTGATACAAGATTATAAAACATCGTAACAAGATTATCAAACGTGAAAAACGCAAGGGGTTCCCAAGATCCTTGTGATACGCGTTGTTGCAGCACTGCGCCAATCGAGACGTCTGAGGCATCAGTGTAGATGGCCAGCTCGACATCGGTCTGTGGATGAGCTAGTATGGCCGCTTTGGACAGGCCCTCCTTACATGCTGTGAACGCTTGCAACATCTCCGGTGTCATCTCGACTTCTTCCGTTGGCTTCTTCTTTGGTCCACTCAGAATGACGTTCAGCTGTGACTGCAGAGCTGACGCACCAGGAACGAATCTTCTATAGAAATTGAACATCCCAAGGAAACGGCGGAGTTCCTTTACATTCTTGGGCACCGGGTAATCCAGAATGGCCTGAACCTTGGACTGGAGTGGTCTAATGCCTTCTGCAGATACCTCGTGACCAAGAAAGGTAATCGATGACACACCGAACTCACATTTTGCAGCGTTGATGAGGATCCCATAGTCCGACAGCCCAGAGCCAGAGGCAGCCCAGAGGCCAGAGGCTGTGAGAGGAGGAGCATCAGAAGCATCTTGGTCAGCTATTCCAGAGAATAGCCGACCGGCTCCTCCTCGGTCGCAGAGAATATTAAAATATCGTCGAGGTATCCGTAACAGTACTCCAAACCTCTAAGCGCCTCGTCAATAAAACGTTGGAACGTTTGTGCTGCGTTCCTCAAACCGAAGGTCATATATGGAAAGGAGAACAATCCGAAAGGTGTTATTATCGACGTCTTCGGGATGTCTGGTGGGTACACCGGTATCTGGTTATATGCTTTCACCAGGTCAACCTTGGAGAACACCTTACTTCCGGCTAGTTGCTGAGTAAAATCCTGGATGTGCCGTACCGGGTACTTATCTGGGATGGTGCGCGCATTGAGGGCGCGGTAATCACCGCATGGCCGCCAGCCGTCATCCTTTTTAGGAGCTAGATGAAGCGGAGATGACCATGGACTCTCAGATCGAACTACAGTACCATTCTGGAGCATGGCGTCGAACTCTTTCTGTGCTATCTTGAGACGATCAGGAGGAAGGCGTCTAGGTCTGCTTGACACAGGTGGCCCAGGTGTCGTCCGTATGTGATGGACAGTATTGTGCTTGGGCGGTGTCAGTGTACCTGCTGGGCGGGTGATATCTGGATATTGACGTAAAATATCTAGGTACCTGGAGTTTCCAGACGTCATCTTTACCGAAGATATGTGATGTGATGGGGGCTGTGCTGGGGCTTTCACGGTGAGCGTGGTATAGTTGTCGATTAGGCGGTGGTTTCTGCAATCAACTAAAATATCATAATGGAACAGAAAATCAACCCCTATGATCGGCTTTGAAACATCCGCGACCACAAAGTTCCAGCTGAATGCCCGCCGCAGACCTAAATCCAGTTGTAGGTTAACCGAGCCGTAAGTGGCGATAACAGTGCCATTAGCTGCAAATAGTTCGTAGTTGGTTTTCTTACGTGTCCCTCTAAGCTCTGAGCGTGGGTACACGCACAAATCAGATCCTGTGTCAACTAGGAACAGTACCTTAGAGGTGTTATCCGTTACGAAGAGGCGGCCCGGTTTTGACTGGCAGTCGTTGGCCGCTAATTCCGGCTGCCGTTGAAGTTTTCCGACCCCGGGTAGTTACACGGCCTGGTACAGCGCGTTGACTTCTCCCCAAATCTGTTATGGTACCAACACACCGATGGATCCCTAGTTCTTGAAGCGGACCGGTCCCGCCGACGACTTGTAGATGGAGTACCGTTTCTCCCACGATGACTATTTCGCGGGCCTGACCTCGATGCATGACCCTGGCTGCCATAATTAGCCTTCAGTGAGGCCACTTCCCTGGCTAGGTTCGCTAATTGCTTAGTCATCTCTATCGCGAAAGGATCTCCACCCACTGTACAAACTTGGGGCACCTGTGGCACAATGTCGTGAATTTTATCCGCCAGATCAGCCAACTCATCTAACGAGGAACTTGTTTGAGAGGCTATCACCGTTTGCAAGCTGCTAGGCAACCGACTCGACCACACAGTTTTCAAAAAATCTTCCGTTACAGTTTTACCGGCTAACGTACTGAGATGTCTAAGAAACTGTGATGGTTTTCTTTCACCCAGTTCTTCATGTTTCATTAGTTGTAGCACCCGTTTTTCTTGCGAAGCAGATAATCTGGATATAAGCTCCGTTTTCAATTTTGTATATTTATTGCTTGTCGGAGGGTTTGTAATTATATCTTTCACTTCCAAAACATATTGGTGTTCCAAATGTGAGACAACGTAGTAATATTTTGTACTGTCGCTCGTTATCCCCGATATATCAAACTGAGATTCCATCTGTGAAAACCATAACGCGGGTTCCGCGGGCCAAAATGGCGGCGGACGCACCGAAACTTTAAATACAGCACCGTTATTGTCCGAACCGTTATGATGCGAGCCACCGGCCCCAGATTCACTATTGTCCGTAACGGCGTTTTCACTTCCATTGCCCATATTTTTAACACTTAATAACAGTTCACGCGATATATTTATTGTCAGTGAGGTCACCAATATAGGGTGCCTACCGGGCGTTGAAATTATAAGTCCGTTGTAGACACACTATTTTATATTTTATAAAGTTCTTTAACAGCTACAAGCGGTAGGAAGCACAGGCACAAGAAGATAGGAAGCACAGATTACAGTTCAGAAGATAGGAACACGAATGAAAGCGAAAATAACATAAAATTAACGTTAAGCATAGCACTCGCGTAAGCACGGGTTCAATAGGCAGCGAGACATGCATTCGCCGTGGCAGACGGGATAGCACTGCCGGAGCGGCGCGAGCGCCGGCCTTTATCTTCCCAAACTGGTCACGTGGGGTCGGCTAACCGCTCGCGTGCCGGCATAGAATTAAGTTAACCGACTGCTGCAGGGAGGTTAATGTGTGTGCAGTGGTCGCCAGTGTCGCCACAAATCTATTACTTAATGATTTTGAACAACTTTTGCTATGGGACCAAATACGAAAACTCAAGAAAAATAAACGACATACTATCCATTGTTGTTCCATAGAAATGGGCTAAATTAGGTTAACCAAAATGAATGGAAGCGTCGAGTTTTGCACACCCGGTATATATATATATATGTACTTTAGAATGACTATATAGATAATGGAGTTCAAGATTTATGATATTGCATTTTATGAACGTACATAATCGTTCGTAGCAAATGTATGTGTATAATATATAATGTTTTACAATAACAATAACCAACTGATGAACTTTCTTTACAGATGGCCAAGAGTTCGACTACATAGTAGTAGGGGCGGGCGGCGGCGGCGTGCCGGCGGCTACGCGGCTGGCGCTGTCCGGAGCTGATGTGCTGCTGGTCGAGGCTGGGGGTAACCCTAATATACTCAGCGATGTAAGTATCACATTACAAGATAGGTACCCAAAACCAATCTGAAGTAGGCACTTCGGACCACTGCTCGGGCAAATTCAGATTGGTTAGGGGTAACTAGTAACAGAAGCGGAAGTCTTTGTCTCCTTAATGGTGTTAAATAGAGACTTCCATTTGCTTACGAGAAACGACTCCTAGCTACGACCATATATAACACAAAGCACACAAACGTCTAACACCAGCTCAAAAATGCACCCAAAACCAATTGTTCAATTTTATTGTGCCAAGATGGGCAGGACATAGCGCTTTTCTTAACACCGCGCATATTTCGGTGCAACATTTTTGACAAACGTTTATAGAATATAACCAAAACTTTGATGGACTAATCACAACTATTTTTAAATGGCGGTTTAAGTTTTTATAGGTTGATATTGAAATTCATTACCGTGATGCATTGCCAGGGGGGCATTGGGGTGACAGATATTAACTAAAATTCAGGCCCGTTTTTGAAAGGCAATTTAGTATGGAGTGCGGTTTCCATGTTTTATTTATTCGTAGCTCCCTAGACATGATTTTATTTGGTCGACTACAGTTATGATAACATAACACAGTTATGATGTATGGTGAGTGGTGCCGCTTTAAATACAGGAGCATTTTCTTTATTTATAGTGAACAGGGAAAGACGAAGGATTGGTTTGGACTGGGTGTCGTGTTGATATAGTGCAACCTTATTGAAAATGCTGCTGATCTTAATCAGGCATAACCAACACAGCTAAGCATCAAAATTGTTTTATGATACCATTTAATTTTCACTTCAGATCCCTGGAGCAGCTATGGCGCTGCTCGGCTCAGATCTCGACTGGCAATACCCGACCATCACCAACAATGTCTCCTGCCTCTCCTCACCAAACAAGCAATGCCGTTTCAGCCGCGGCAAGTGTCTCGGCGGGTCCACCAGTATCAACTACATGATGTACACGAGAGGAAACCGAAAAGACTACGACGACTTCGGCATCGAAGGCTGGGCTTGGGAAGATCTTGAACCCTTCTTCCTGAAATACGAAGGCTTGCAAGACTTGGACGATCTACCCGCCTCTTCTATCCCCTACCACAATACCAATGGAACCATGAAAATAGGCTTCTTTACCGACTCAGAAAATTCCTGGCATTCAAGGATTGTGAAAAGCCTCGAGCTCCTCGATTTTCCTTTCAACCCAGATGTGAACGCTGAATCTCAAATTGGGGTGAGTCAAATAGTAGGGTATGTGCACAAAGGAACACGCATGAGCACAGCTCGAGGGTATCTCACGCGTGCCGACGTGAAGAAAGCACTAAAAGTGGCCAAAAACACACGCTGCACCAGCGTCATTTTAGATGAAAACAACACAGCGACAGGAATTACAGTTATAACACAAAACAAACTTGATCCTCTAGGCTTAGTGAAAAAGAAACTTAAACTTTACGCTAGGAAAGAAGTAATTCTCTCAGCGGGGGCTATTGGTACTCCACAGATACTGATGTTGTCTGGTATAGGACCTGTGGAGCATTTAGAAAGCTTGGGTATTCCTGTACGAGTTGATCTGCCAGTTGGCGAAGGAATGAGTGATCACGTACTACCACTTTGCATCATACAAGCTGATCCAGGTATTGGTATCCCTGTCCTTAACCCCTTCGTTATAGGATTGAAGGGCGTTCAAGGCGTGCAGTGGATAGCTACGAAGGACGGACCATTGGCCTCAAACGGGCTCACCGATGTAACAGCACTTTTGAATACAAAATGCTACGACTTTGAACAACGGAAACTCGTCCATAACAGTTCCGATTGCGAATTACCGTCACTGCAAATAATCAACGCATTCATAGACCGTAACTTACTACAAGGCATAGAGCTTATCGTCAAACAAGCCATCGGTTTAGAAATGGACGTCGTTAAACAACTCAGTGCTGCTAATGTAAACAAGGCATTGCTCGTAGTATCGCCAGTAGTTCTTCGACCATATTCACGCGGCAGTGTCCGTTTAAGTAGCACTGATCCTACTGATAATCCCGCCGTATTCCCAAACTATCTCAGCGACGAGCGAGATTTGGAAGAAATGATACGTAGCATAACAATATTAGAGCATTTAATTGAGACGCCAGAATACAAAGCGCATAACGCTTCGTTTCTCCGCTTGAAGTTTAAAGGTTGTCCTGAATATTCAGTTGACCGGATAGGGTATATAAAATGCTTCTGCAGGCATATGACGTACTCGGTGTTCCATGCGGTTGGTACGGCGCGGTTGGGGCCAGTGTTGCGTGGTGACCTGCGCGTGCGCGGCACGGCGCGGCTGCGCGTGGCCGACCTCAGCGCGCTGCCGGAGCTGCCGCGCGGCAACACCGCCGCCGCCGCCATCGCCGTCGGCGAGCGAGTGGCGCACTACATCTTGAACGGCCAATGATTTAATACAACTGTATGCAACTGTATGATTTAATAAACATGTAATGCATATAAATACAAAATGCTAAATAAATACTGTATTGTTTATTTTTCTTATGTACCTTAAAAATGTGTAGGTAGCAGGGCTGTCCAAAAAAACAGTTAATACAATACAATACAATACTCTTTTTTGCACACCATAAAACCAGTAGAATAACAGATACACAGTGTTACAAGTAGGTACAGGTATTACAATGGGCGGTTAATTGATGATGGCGGTGGACAGTTTTGTTAAATTAACGAAGTATTACTTTTTTTGGGGACGTTTAACAAATTAGCTGATATCTTCAATCAAACCCGCTGACATTCCACAATGCCTGAAAATCCGCCTCTTTCATCAATGTTTCCTGCCAACCATGACATACGGTGCCGAGACATGGACGCTCACTAAGGCTATGAATAAAATTAGAGTAGCACAAAGAGCCATGGAGCGCGCCATGCTCGGCATCAAGCTACAAGACCGCGTGAGGAATACCGAGATTCGAAA
The DNA here is from genome assembly GCA_025490895.1 of Thaumatotibia leucotreta. NCBI lineage: Eukaryota > Metazoa > Arthropoda > Insecta > Lepidoptera > Tortricidae > Thaumatotibia > Thaumatotibia leucotreta. The sequence goes on along the minus strand of JALPQI010030264.1, from coordinate 253,101 downwards.
GTACAAGACGTCGGAGACGTTATTACCAAACTGAAGTGGAATTGGACAGGACACATTGCCAGGCAGCGTGATTTATTTATTTATTATTTATTTTTATTCCAATAAGTTTCACAGCATTACAGTAAAAACCAAGTCACTGCGAACTAAAAATTTAAACATAAAATAAAAATAACTTAAAACTAGCTTGATTTAGGCGACGTAACGACGTGGCTCCGTTGCGTCGTCTGATCTGGCGTAGGATTCGGCAGATTGCCTCGGAACTGCCGAAACACGACGCCCTTCGGCCAGAAGTCAGCACTCGCGATGGTGTCCTGCAGCGGGCGCGGCACGCGCACCACGAACGAGCTGAAGTGCACGTAGTGGCGCGACCGCAATTGCTGTACCCTCAGCGAGTAACCCGTCTTCCGGCGGACGTACTCCACCACATCGTTGGGCATGGCGGAGTAATGCAGGCGCGACACGTAGAGCGCCTTAGACGGTGTCGCAACCGGAAGACCGGATTTAACCGGCTCGGCGGTGCCACACAGCGTCTTTCGGGGCGCCCTGCGCGCCCTGCTCTTCCGTTCCACCAATGTGAACCCCTCCTTGTCCACACGGATGCTGGAGACCTTGCCCTTATTGGGACCCGTTCCCTCAGGAGGCAAGGTGGCCCGGTTAGCAGCGACAGGCTGACCGGCAACGTCAGCGTAGTTACGCCGACGTGACTTCACAACAGGCGGCGGCACGCGCGGGGGGCGCGCGGGCGGCGGGGCGGCAGCCGCGACACATGGAGCAGTGTCAGCAGCACGCGATCTTACAGGCTCAGCGTTTGTAGCGGGCCGGTCAGCGCTCTTGAAATTTGATGCCATCGACCGAGTCGAGACATTCCGTAAACTATCAACTTCGTCACGTAGCTCGGCAATAGTGACTTGGGCGGCTTCAAATTTCAAAATGACTTCTGCTAAACTTGTTTTTAGGGCCACGATGTCCTGATACAAGCAGCGAACGTCGATATTATCCGGAACATGTATCGGCAAGACAGAGGCATCCTTCGATACAAACTCCGGAATTCGCTCTCGGTTCTCCTTAAGGATCTTCTGTATATCCAAAAGGGACTTCTTCCCAGTTTCACCCCCATTTCTGTGAGGAACATAGGTGCCAACGATCCCAAGGGACTGGCACAACACCTGCTTCGCTTCACAGATGTCATCCACGCTGAAACTCGATGCCCGCGAACTAAACTGGACAGCGGTTGCAGCATCCATTCCTCCCTCCTGCAGCACCTTCTCCTTCTGTTGCAGGAAGGCGAGGAAATCGTTCATGATGGGTTGACTCGAAGAGGCACTCATCGCGGCGAATCATAAGCAGCGGCCGGGCCGCGCTAATTTCGTAATTGAATATAATATTTAATTAATCATCGATGCGTCCACGTCGCTTGGCGCATCGCGCGTTAGATATATAATACATATACACGGTGCTCGCGAGCATTGCGAAAGATTTTAACTGTGCATTCTAGGCATCAAAATAAACATAAAATATTATGAGACCAAAAGTCAATTCCACAAAAAAAAAATTTTTTTTTCTTATTTTTAGTCTTTTTAAATACTTCTTAACATTTCCAGTACTTTTTATCATAACAACAATTTGTTTAAATTATTTATTTCAATTGTTTTTTTAGATACAGGTTATTTCGTCAAGTCTATTCGTATTTTTTGATTGTCAGGCAAAAGGTGTGGTAATATTAGAACACATTGTGGTGGCATTGTAATCATAAAGAAGTTAAATGACGAGTTACGTCGAAAAACTTATTTCGAAAAAAGGTTGATTATCTCTGAAACCAAGCCGAATCCAGGAAATTTTATATAACATTAAAGACTCTAAATGTGGTCAGGAATCCAGCATTAAAATCTTTCGGAATGCTCACGAGCACCGTGTATACATATAGATACTTAAATACATAGACAACCATGACCAAGGAACAAATATTTGTGATAAATAAATACACAAATAATGCCCTCGCCGGGATTCGAACCCGTAATCCATTACGAAATCAATAAACTTCCAAATACATTAGAAAGGTCATTGGGCGTTTTTGACCTGCTTTATGATTTTTCGCGTACAGAGACCAAACTAGCTTTAAAATAAATAACTAAATCTCACTTTTCTAAATATGTAATTTTTCCGTATGTATCAACAGGGAAAAAAAAGTTATGCGACTTTTTGTATCCGAAATAGTGTTTTTAATGTTTTTACTTTCAGCATTGTATAATTGTATAATTACTATCAACTTTTACTTTCTTATCTCCTCTACCCAAAGGTTGTCTGGAAGAGATCGCTCTTTAGCGATAAGACCGCCTTTTGTTTACCTCTTTCAAACATGTACTTTTATTATTTGTTTTGTATTTGTCTTTGAGGTGCAATAAAGAGTTATTGTATTGTATTGCGTAAACGGGTGTGACCTACTTTTCTGGTTTCGCCTTGCAAGAATGCGTCTCATATCACTCAGTAGCACTTACATTTACCTACATTCCTAGCCCTATTTCGTTTGTGTACGCAGTGGGTCATATGCGCGAACAAAATGCCTAATGACCTTTGATATTTTATGTTCAGTATCTATGTATCTGGCAGTTAAATCTTGACAGGACCTAACTCCTAGATAGCCCCGCCTGGTGGCAGATAAAATATCGAAAACCCTAATAGTATTGTGAGCGCAGAACTAGTTAAGGTTGATTGGGTTCTACAAACGGGGCATGTAATCAGGATTTGTCCCAGAGGACCCTAAGGAACTATTGTGTGCTTAATCTTGATTGAGCTTCTCTTCAATACACCGTTCATGTCTTAATCAATTGGCCTACAGCGAACTCCGAAATGTACCGGAAGGCGCAGCGTGGGTAGGCCTCCCACAAGGACTGATGACCGGGTTTAGATCCCAGGAGGCCTAGCCAAGATGCGATTCTGCAATAAAATACTTACGATAAGAGATAGCAGGCAGCGGAACTTTGGTGCCGATGACATCATTATGACGCAAATTAATTGGCACATAGGATGTTCTTATATATTACTAGCGACCTGCCTCGGCATCGCACGGGTACTATACATAAAAACCTTTCTCTTGAATTACTCTACCTATTAAAAAAAACCTCATCAAAATCCGTTGCGTAGTTTTAAAGATTTAAGCGTACAAAGGGACATAGGGACAGAAAAAGTGACTTTATTTTATAGATTCAAGATTCAAGATTCAAATTCTTTAATGTACAAAAACACAAGTCAAAACAAAATTACACATTATAAACAATACAGCAAATACAACTTCATAAAATTAGTAAAAAGGGAAACAAATCATAATAATAATCTTAATCTAGACATGTCAAAAGAATAAATAATAATAAAAAAAAAAAATCTATTTCAAAAACAATAAAATATTTTAAAATAAAAATAAAACCGCCTTCAAAAATTCGCCCAAACTAAAAAGTCAAAAATAATTTTAGTTCCTACTTCTTAGGATTTCCTACACAAACCTTTAAACCTTTTACCCTATTCATTGAAATAAAATATTATGGCTAGGTACCCTACAGATTTCTTAGAAGTCGGTGCCAAGCCAAATACGTTCATTCAGGTATATATTAGATAGAGCTTTGTAACTTACTGTCACTCTGATTATGTTTTTATCAACAGAATATTCTACCTCAGTCATTTTGATGAAAGCATAACCGGAGTGACAGTAAGTTACAAAGCTCTAGCCTCTATCAAATACAGTTATATACTCGCGAAGAGAACATATTTGGCTTGGCACCGACTTCTAAGAAATCTGTAGGATACCTAGCCATAATATTTTATTTCAATGAATAGGGTAAAAGGTTTAAAGGTTTGTGTAGGAAATCCTAAGAAGTAGGAACTAAAATTATTTTTGACTTTTTAGTTTGGGCGAATTTTTGAAGGCGGTTTTATTTTTATTTTAAAATATTTTATTTTTTGCTTTTTAGTAGTGTAAAATCGTTATTTAGTATGCTCTAAATACTTATAATTAGAATGTACTGCACTGTAATAGGCCAGAAAACCTGAACTGGATACCTTAAATATTCAAAGAATTATCCCATTATGAAGGAGATATACATTGTATCATCAGCAAGTATGAATAATTTCAAAGATTATAGGTAACAGCCTTAGCATGCCTATATTATTTAAAGAATCATTTACCGCTAACCAACATGTCATAACTACTAAGCAAACACTTAAATAGATCTCGAAAATGTATGACAGTTGTTATATTCAAAGAATTATCCCATTATCAAGGAGATATACATTGTATCATCAGCAAGTATGAATAATTTCAAAGATTATAGGTAACAGCCTTAGCATGCCTATATTATTTAAAGAATCACTTACCGCTAACCAACATGTCATAACTACTAAGCAAACACTTAAATAGATATATTCAAAGAATTATCCTCCAACTCCTAATAGTTAAGGTTAAGGAGTTATACCTTTCGTCATCAGCTCACCAACATGAGACTATGACCACCTAAAGGCAAATACTCAAATAGCTTCCAAAATACATGAACTGTGTTATATTTAAAGAATTATCCCCCAACTCCTAATTTCTAAGGAGTTGTACCTTCCATCATCAGCTCACCGACATGAAAGGATGACCACCTAAACGCAAATACTCGAATAGCGTCCAAAATACATGAAATATGTTATATTTAAGGAATTGTCTCCCAACTCCTAATCTCTAAGGAGTTGTACCTTTCATCATCAGCTCACCAACATGAAAGGATGACCACCTAAAGGCAAATACTCAAATAGCTTCCAAAATACACGAAATATGTTATACTTAAAGAATTATCCCCCAACTCCTAATTGCTAAGGAGTTGTACCTTCCATCATCAGATCACCAACTTAAAACGTTCATGACTAGGCGCAAATACTTGATTAGTCTTCGAAAATAAATGAAAAATGTCATGTGTGCCTACAACATTTGAAGAGTTCCCTCGATTTCTCCAGGATTCCATCATCAGATCTGGATTTGGTGACAATGGGACCAACTAGAAGGTATACCCATTCAAACAAAAAAAGAATTTTTCAAATCGGTCCACGCGTCTTCGAGTAATCGGGGAACATACAAAAAGAAAAAAAAAAGATTTCGACGAATTGTAAACCTCCTCCTTTTTGAAGTCGGTTAAAAACATCACACAAAATATACATTATTCACATTAATTAAAGGATAATATAAACAATAATAATAATCTAGACATGTCAATGATCGTTATAAAATTCCTTAACACTGTAGTATGCTTTCTTTAATAAAAACGTCTTTACGAGATTGACATATTGCTCGTAGGAAGGCACCCGTTTAACCTCCGAACTCAGTTTATTATAAATTTTGACACCCACTACTCGCAAAGAATTTGATGATTTCGCCAATCTGGCAGGAACCGGTATCACATCATTGGCAGTTCTCCTCTGATCAGGACGTCGCATTTTAAACTCGTCCACGTATACTATGTCGTCGTCGTATACTATGTAGTGATAAACAACAGAACTACCTATTAAATTTTATCATGCTTTGACAGATGCAAAACTTGGCACTGCCACGCCGTGTCTAATAGCAATGTGAAATTTTAAATTCAACCTTACACAAATAAACAACATTCTTCCTACCTCAAACATTTCTTAAATTCACGAACAAGAAATACTAAAATAATGTACAACATTGATTTTGATAATTTTCTAATTAAACTGACAAATACAGTTATGTTATTATGTTTTTATAAGTACTTGGCCGTCTCAGGTGTCAATAAAATATCCGTGAACTAATGAGGCCAAAAAGTTGTTAGTGATTTATGGTTATCTATCATCTACATAAAAACAGCCTGTAGGTATGCAACCGCTACGTCATACGTCGGTCATCGGCACCAAAGTTCCTGCCGGAGATAAGTAAAGTCAAAGTCAAATTGTTTATTGCAAGAACATAGCTATATAAGATCTTAAACAATAATAATAGCGTTGCTAATGTTCTGCCAGAAAAGGCATGCAAACATGAAATCCTTAACTAATTATGTACACTTACATTATCACGTGCAATATACAGGTTGGTCCAAATCTTGACGTCAAAAAATTTTTTTTAGATTCCTCACGTCATGAGCTATCAGAATATACCCCATGTACGTTAGCCGATTTTTTGTAGTTTTCGAGTTATGAATTTTTGAAAAAAAAAATTTGAGAAATTCTGGAATGAAGAAATTTATTAATAAAAAAAAGTATTGGGTTTTTGAACTAGTTTATTTTTGTAAAAGTATAATTACAAATAAAGCATTTACTGACAAAAAAATTAGCGTCCTCACTTTGATACAAGTAGGATAAAAAATACCAAATTAAAAATTTTACGTTAAAAACGCATCAAAATATCATTAATGTACGTACATAAAAAAATAAAACATATCCCAAGGGATTTTCGTATTCTAAAGACCGCCCTAGAATTTGAGGCTTCGTAAAAGCAAAAAAAAAGTGATACTTTATGATGAGGATTTTTCGGAGTAGTCGGTCAAATAAACTTAAAAAAGCTTAAAATTTTAAAGTAGTAAAAAATGACTTGAATAACTACACAAATTGAGTTTTCGTGGTATTTTCTGTCTTTGTTTATTGATAAGAACAACAAAACAGACGAAATTTTACTTTATTTTTAAATTAAAAATTTTGAAGCTTTTTTTTAAGTTTATTTGACCGACTACTCCGAAAAATCCTTATCATTAAGTATCACTTTTTTTTTGCTTTTACGAAGGTTTAAGGTCTAAGGCAGTCTTTAGAACAGGGATCGGAAACCGTTATTATTTTCAAACCGTTACCATACGTCAACCCCAAACCATAATCATAAAGTTTTTGTTCTCATTAACCGATACTTCTTAATGTTCTTTGACGGAACGCTTAATGGCCGATTCTGTTCTCAATGAACGGAATAATAACGGTTTTCCTAATTCTGTTGTAAGAGATGAACTGTCATGTCATGTTCTTCTTATAAAGTTTCCGTTACGGTTAATGTTCTTTCAAACGTTTTTGGCCGCGAACGCTACGTTTAGTGTTCTTGGGAACGGAATAATAGTGGTTTTCCTGTCAAAATTGATTTGAACAAATAGACAATCACATGTGGTGCCTATTCTCCGATTAATCGAGATTGAATGTCGTATGGTTTGTATAAGGAAAACGTATTGAAATGACGTTTCGTGTCGTTTACTATTTTAATATTTATGGATACTGGAATAGAGACCCACTAGAAATTTAAAATCTGTTCCAAATTTAAACGCGTAACCGAACGTAGTTAAGGAAAAAGGACGCAATACACTACAATCTGCCAATTTGTTTTAAATCCTATGTCAAAAGGAAAAGCCATCAATTTAAGTGACAAAGTGGCACCTTTTCGTTCACCTTTTCACCGCCACGTCAAAAAATAAAAACGAGCAACACACGCCAAGCAACAAATTGCATGTAAACAACTAACTCAACAAAGTAAGTATCAGCTTCGTAGTGTTAAACGAACATATATTTTATCAGTTATATCAATTCATTGGCGGCGAAAAAATGTCCTTACCTACTGTTATCAGGAGGTAATGTTATGATTACAGTCACGTTAATTCCTATAGCAAGGCTAGCATATCTTGTGTTTAACATCAACTTGCCGCCACACTTCTCTTTTTAATCTATACAATTGAAAAAAGACGCGTAGCTGCGAGTTGCTTGTTAATTCAGAGTTTGCAATCTGTCACCAACCTCTTTTGAGAAACTGAACTTGCTTTTCAAAAGAGGTCGATAGATCTGAGTCCGTAGCTATGTTAGCTAACGTGCCAATCAGCCCCTTGACACTTCATACTATGGTAAATTATGAAAGCATTTGGTACCAACATTGAGATATAAAAATAATCTTATAGAATTAAAATGCCTACTGTTGCATTTTATTAGCACATAATCATACTGGCCTTCAAACTTAGACGTATTATACTTTTATTTACCACCTAAATAGGTAAAACGTCAGTGTCAGAAACGTACCGTCATAATTGTTTATTGTGAAAGCGGATTCCGGGTTCATGTTTTTATTGTGTTTTATACAAAATATTTAAGTGTTTGGTCTAAATGGGGGCAAATCAATATGGAAATGTGAAGTGTGTGGTGTTCGGCGTGGATTAAAACGAACTTCTGGCGTATTTTTGCCAACATTTCCTCTTGATCCAGGCAGGTCAGTATCAAATTATTTTATATTAGTAGCAAATTATTTTTTCATTTCATAATTGAATATATAATCTTTAAACGATAACAGTTACTAATGAAATAAGAAATAATTTAAATGGCAAACGTCTAAATAAGGCAAGCTAATGCACAAATAGAGTGCAACAAAATTTATCGATAATCGCTTTATTTCAGATGTATATTATCGAAGAAGAGGATCGGACGGAGAACGAATACAGAAGAGAGTATCACCTTTTAATTCACGAAAACGATTTTGAGAAGCAATTCGAAATAGATTTAACAGGAATTGAAAATCAACCCATTGTATATTTAAGTGGTTACATTGCTTAGACTCCTGAAAGACAAAATCGCCACTCCATAGTATAATATTTACATGGGCCCATAACCTACTAAGAAAATGAAATAAAAATACCTATACAATAAAAATATTTTTGTGTTATATTAAATAAATAAATAATGATAAATATTGTGTTATAGCCTTATTTTATTTTCATCATCATCATCATCATCTCAGCCATAAGACGTCCACTGCTGAACATAGGCCTCCCCTCTGGACCTCCACATGTACCGGTTAGATGCGACCTGCATCCAGCGTGTCCCGGCGACCTTCATAAGGTCGTCTGTCCATCTTGTGGGTGGACGTCCTACGCTGCGTTTGCCTAGCCGTGGTCTCCACTCGAGTACTTTTCGACCCCATCGACCATCTGCTCTGCGTGCAATGTGGCCTGCCCATTGCCACTTCAGCTTACTAATCCGGAGGGCTATGTCAGTAACTTTAGTTCGCCTACGGATCTCCTCATTTCTGATTCGATCACGCAGAGAAACTCCGAGCATAGCCCTCTCCATAGCTCTTTGAGCGACTCTGAGTTTAGAGATGAGGCCGATGGTGAAGGACCACGTTTCGGCGCCGTAAGTCATCACTGGTAACACACATTGATTGTAGACTTTCGTCTTAAGGCACTGAGGTATGTCGGACGAAAAGACATCGCGTAGTTTCCCGAACGCTGCCCAACCGAGTTGGATTCGGCGGTTGACCTCTTTCTCGAAGTTGGACCTACCTAATTGGACTACTTGTCCTAGGTAGATGTACGAGTCAACAACTTCGAGTACCGAGTTTTCAACAGAAACCGGGGTGAGCACAACATTGGCATTTGACATAACTTTCGTCTTATCCATGTTCATTTTCAAGCCCACCCGTTGAGAAACTCGGTTAAGGTCATTGAGCATTTTGCTGAGTTCCTCCATCGACTCTGCCATGACTACGATATCGTCGGCAAACCGAAGGTGAGTGATGTTTTCGCCGTTCACATTGATGCCAAGTCCTTGCCATTCCAGGAGCTTAAAGGCATCTTCCATTGCGGCAGTAAACAGTTTCGGAGATATAACATCTCCCTGCCTTACGCCTCTTCGCAACGGAATAGCCTTCGTAGTCTGCTCCTGTACTCGGACCGACATTGTGGCGTTGCTATACAAACACTTCAACACTTCGATGTACCGATAGTCAATGTGGCATCGCTGAAGAGACTCAAGCACTGCCCATATTTCTACCGAATCGAAGGCTTTTTCATAGTCCACAAACGCTAAGCATAATGGCAAGTTATACTCCTCGGTCTTCTGTATAACTTGTCGCAGCGTATGTATGTGGTCTATGGTACTATAGCCTTTTCGGAATCCAGCTTGTTCGGGAGGCTGGAAGTCATCAAGTCTGTATTCGAGACGGTTCGTGATGACCCTTGAAAACAGTTTATAAACATGACTCAGAAGCGTGATGGGTCTATAGTTCTTCAAAAGGCTGTTATCACCTTTTTTGAAAAACAGCACCACCTCGCCTCGGTTCCATGCTTCAGGCGTTTTGCCCTCGGACAAGACGGAATTAAAGAGCTTCTGGAGGACTTTAAGAACCGGTGTTCCACCCGCTCTCAGAAGCTCTGAAGTGATTCCGTCGTCGCCCGGCGCCTTGTTGTTTTTAAGCTGCTTCAGGGCCATCCTAATCTCGTACAGACTGATGTCCGGGATATCCTCGGTGTAGTGTCGGGACAGCTTGGCTCTTGGATCTCCTACCAAACTGTCAACGGGCTTTGCGACCGAAGTATATAACTGTCCATAGAACCTCTCGATCTCACCTAAAACCTCTGCTTTTGTTGACGCTATGCTGCCATCTCCCCGTTTCAGCTTTGTCAGCTGGCTTTATTTTATTTTACCCTTTCATTATTCTATGGTAATATAAATTCAGTATTACGGTAGGTGCAGCAAAATTATTGCACTTTTATCGATATCGATAAACAGTAAGTGTAGTGAGTGTCGAGCTCTAGTGTTGCTTTTTTAAGTTGATAGTATTGACATTGTATTGTGTACGTTGGCACAAAATACTTTCATAATTCGGTTTTAGGCTTGTTCGAGAGTCCCGTCTCTTAAAACGTAGTGATTTTATTCTCTTTGGTGCCAATCGCTACGCTACGCTGAGCAGGTAGTGTATCGTAGTTTTCTCTTTGTCACTCTTTCTTATTGGTGTGACGAAGACAGTTGAGTTTCGTTCGCGACTGAATGTTAGCGATTGGCATATTGGCTACACAACCTGTTCATATAATCATTTCATCGCCAACACAGTTAACTAATGTGTCTTGATGTTTTATGAATAAGGCAATTGGACTGGATGCGTGTAAGAGTTACGAATAAATGCAAAGTCATTTGCAGACACCAATAAACTAACATGTTTTACCACAAAAATCAACTATATTCCAAATAGCTGACTGGTGAGTCGTGAGACTGGTGACTTGCTTCAACCTTTTCAACGCCACGTAAAACTATAAAAGCTAAATTTGAACTTTACGCACGTGCATAGTTACATATTATTTTGTGGATGGTGACTTACAAATAGTCTTTGGCGTTGAAACTCTCTTGTTAATCATTACCTACCAATATATCAGTCATTGTCCAATCTAATTGAAACCTTGTGGACGGCGATAACGGTTATGTTGGTAACACTGTTTCAACGCCAAAGAACGATTTACAAGTCACAGATCAATAGAGACCTAGTCGCACTTGCTTATAGTTTTTGACAAATTCCTTTGTGGCACTTTGGTGGCGTGGATGGAGTGACAGCTGCTGTTTTTGCCGTGGCATTGAAAAGGTTAGTGTTATGATGAGGTAAAAATTGTATTGACAGCGGTATCGTCATGGTTCGTCTCAGTAAACTTAGCACAGGATCAGTGCGACAATATGTCGCCGCGAGATAGATTATCCATCTCCCTTTTATTCATATTGTTGGTAAAAGATAGAAAATCTATACATGTAGCGATAACATACTGACATAGCAATCATGTGCTAAGCGTACAGTATAGTTCGAGAAATATAAATTGAACGTTTATTTTTACTATAATGTAGGTAGAAAGTTACCGATTTATATTTCACGAACTGTACTCTCAGTCGTCGTATGTCAAGTTCTTAAATTGATGCCGTTCTGATTGTGTCACTAATTTTTTATAGTTAGCATATAGTATAGCAAGATAGTAGTTAGAGCAACACACCCAAAGAAGATGTTGACGAAGGCTTAAATGAGCAATATGAAATAGACAATACAACAAATTACCAAAGTTGATATAGTTGACCCCAGTTAAAATGACGAATCAAGAATGGGTGACAAAGACAGATCGGGACCAATTCAAGATTTTAAGAAAAAACAATTGAGACGTCACTGAAAATAAAACTAAGGCTGCGTTTCACCAAACTTTTATTCGAAGAATAACGCTTTCTCTCAGATATATATATACACGGTGGAAAGGGACGACGTTCCTTCCCGCTACCGACCGAGTCCACCAACCATTACGATGAACTTTCAGTATGGGACCAACATCGAAAGCGTACATGGAAAATTGACTTTTCCATACTATTGAACTCTAACTAATCACTCACTTTGTGTGAGGGGTTACATTTTTTTTTTTAATATTTCGATGTTGGTCTCATACTGAAAGTTCATCGTAATGGTTGGTAGACTCTGTCGGCAGCGTGAAGGAACGTCGTCCCTTTCCACCCTGTATATACATAATATATATATATATATATATATATATATATATATATATGTGTATATGTGTATATATATATATATATATATATATATATATATGTAGTGCTAAAGTACTATGGAGATTTGACATGACTATTCGAAAATAAGCGTTATATTTCGAATCAAAGTTTGGTCAAATCAACTAAGTGAAACACGTACACGGTCCAGAATCGAAATCTTTGATAGAGTTAACTGGGTTGGCGTGTGTACCTACTAAAACTAAAACAGGAAAAAGACTATATTTATTAATATTTATTTATTCGTGGTTAGCTTGGTCTTCCACATTCCAGCGTTTCACCGCTGCCGCTGGAGTCGGCATATGAGTATATGACCGCAGCTGATCTGATGATAACGAGTACTTTTGCGCACTGAGGTTGCAACGCAACAAATACTCATCACTGCTATCTCAAAGGGAAAAGGATTCTTGCTATATCAAAGGGTTCCAGGATGGCTGGAACATACGCGGGTTAGGTCGTCTGGCATGGCATCTTCCACTTTCTTCTATGCTGGTATACCAAGGCATCCATTCAGGTGTCTTAATATCAAAGGGTCCATGGTATCTAAGGCTGTGGAACACGGCATCTCATTAGTTTGATTTGAGCGATTAAGTATGAAACACCATTATATAAGTGACACGATGCATGCAGGCTACGTTTCTCTAATAAAAAGATCAGTCGATCGATGTTATAATAAGATTATGATGCTTATACTGATGGATATGAGTACCTATAGATGATTTTATGAGATAAATACACTTTAATGGTAAAAGGATACCTTCTTATCAAATTCAATATCACATCATCAGTCTAATACAGTAACAGTGGTCTTGACGTGGGCCTCTTCTATTATTTTATTTATGCGTATGGGTACATTAGGTAGGACATAAATGACATAATGCCCATAATAGCCACGCTGGGCAAACGGATTGGTGATTGCAGTAATGTGTCCATTATGATGAGGCTGCTGCCCTGCCTCCATCTCAAATAATTGGATCAGCGTAGTACCGTCCCTTAGTCGACTCTTATAACACCCATCGGAAAAGTTCTCCAACTTGGTAGGTGGCAAATATATTGTTACTGCCGCACCACACAGCCTAAATTCAATGTATATGACTATAAATATTAAGTACATTTTATATATGATATGACCACTTACAATAATATCAATCAAACAAACATAGAACCTTATTGCCCTTGTAAGTTATATGACCACAACATAGAACCATGTAATATCGTGAATTTTAGACTATTAGTTGACTATAGGTATTAAGATACAGGTTTCAGTAAAATATAGCTAAATACACATAGAATTACTACCGTAAAATTAGCCCACTTTGCCTCGAGGGGAAACATTTCCCAAAACTTGAATTTTAAATAAATTGGTTAATATAGAAAAAAATTACATTCTTATGGCGGCCTAACTGTTTTTAGTATAAAATAGATTATGTGAGAAGCAACACCAAGTATGACTTTTGCGTCTATCTTCATCTAGTTGTTTGCTAGAGCTTCTTGAGTGAGGTTGGTTATTTGGCGGGCAAAATCTTGGCAAAATATAGACATAAATTTCTCAAAACAGGGTGGTATTAAATGAAAAAAAAAACCCATGACCTGTAATAAAATGACAACAGTAGATTACATTGATAGTAGTTTTATTGGAAAAAGCTAATCAGAAAATAAGTTATGGCTTTGGGCAATTTTATCCAGTACTTTAGCAAACGGACATTGAAAACATTGCCCATCATGAAAAATAGCCTACAGATGTCACTTTCAAGTTTTACCACTTTATGAAAATAGCGGAGGGTAATGTTTTTTTCAGTAAATTACGTTTTTATAACTCCGTTATTTTATTTTACGTGTACAAAATGTTCGGAACCGATAACTATACTCTCAATTGTCAGTTTCGTTGTCTGCTGCTTCGTTAGTGGGTTGATATTTATATCAATATAATATTATCTTGATTCCCATTCAAAAAACGGTTTTATTATTATTGCATTAAAACAAATAATACATTTTGGACTGTTTTACTTCACTAGTATATTAATCATCATCATCATCATCAGCCCATGATAGTCCACTGCTGGACGTAGGCCTCTCCTATTAACTATGCGTATAGACGCATTAGGATTAGGATTTTAAGTATCACTGACCATTATTTGATAAAAGATTGATGATTGCGATCGCCAATCCGCTTGCCCAGCGTGGCGATTATGGGCATTTACCTCCTAATGCGTCTAGTGTATTAATACTTTGAACAAAAGTTAAACGTCTTTAGTTAAGATATCTACTTAAAAGTGACAACCCTAGCATTTGCGAATTGCGTTAGTGGACCTTGTATGAAAAAGAGCGAAAACGGGTAGGTAACATTGCCCAACCAATTTACTCAAAATTGTTTATACTTATCCCTGAGTTATAAACATGAAATGGTAGAATTGCCCAAAAACCTTCTGTGATCGTAGTATTATTGTCATACGAGCTATTTTTAAGCACTAAATTGAGGTGGGCAATGTTGGTCAATAACGAGATTACTTTGCTCGCCTTCTATAGGTTCATTCAGACCAAAAGAACATTCGCTATTCTAACCTCCCACTCTACGAAATTCGATCGTTACACAAAACGTGATTGGTTGATTTCGTAGAGCGGGGGATAGAACAGCGAATGCTCTTTTGGTTTGCACGCACCTTAAAACGACAAAAACCTGATCTAAATGATGATCTAAAAAATATTTCTTCATGTGAGCCGATTCGTACGATCACAGTGCACATGCTGAGCAGAAAAAACTTCAAGGTTTCATATATTTTTTTGAGATATTTTAGGATTTCCGAAAAAAGCGGGCAATGTTGACTACTTAGTTTCACGGTACTATGAAAAAATGTAACATACAACCTTGTAATTATAATATTGCGGAAGCAAAATATTTGGCCAGCGTTGGGATCACGCAAAATAGGCACGTTAGATGTCGAGTTGCGGAAAATGGCGAGAATACAATATCAAAAAAACCGGCCAAGTGCGAGTCGGACTCGCGCGCGTAGGGTTCCGTACCATTATCAATTTATTATTAAAAAAATACGGTTAAATCTACCTACCTCAAAAACTATAGGAGATTATTTAATCAAACCAAAAATCGTTGATAGAGTTTATTAATGTGCATAACATATATTTTTTTTAGAATTTTATATCGCGTAGTTTAAAAAATAGAGGGGGGGGGGGACACATTTTTCAGACTTTGAGAGCTGATATCTCGAAAACGAATTGCTTAAATAAAAATGAGATTAATAAACCTTTATATCATTTTCAAAGACCTTTCTATTAATACCCCACACGCTTATATACAACTAAAAAAATTTCAATCCCTCAGTTACATGTATGGAGGGCCCCCACCCCAATGGTTTTTTTTTACAATTTAGTATCATAATCCTGTAGCGGTTCATACAACACATGTCCTTACCAAATTTCGTTACTGTAGCATTTATAGTTTCCGAGTAAATCGGCTGTGACAGACGGACAGACGGACAGACGGACAGACGGACAGACGGACATGACGAATCTATAAGGGTTCCGTTTTTGCCATTTTGGCTACGGAACCCTAAAAACCGGCCAAGACCATGTCGGGCCATGCTCAGTATAGGGTTCCGTAGTTATTCGAAAACGGCTGGGCCGATTACGTTCGAAATGGTTTTATTTTTAAACCCACAGCCCACCAAAGTTTTTATTCTACCACTTTGTTAGCATAATTAATATGTATACCAAATTCTAGTACTAACGGCCACTGAGCTATGCTGCGGACAGACAGACAGACAGACGGACATGGCTAAAGTATAAGGATTTTTTGTTTACTACGAAACCCTAAAAATAACGCATGAGGAAAAAAACCGGCCAAGTGCATGTCGATCCATGCTCAGTATTAGCGTTCCGTAGTTGGTCGAAACTGGCTAGACCAATTATGTTCAGGATAGTTAGTATTATCTATCAGCATGCCTTAAGCCAAATATGTAAGATATTTTTCATATTTTTCGAAATAGTGAATTTGGAAAAAACCTATACTCTTTTTGAAATACCTATTCACGGATACCCCACATTGTATTCACGTGTAGGGGAGGAACCCCAATAGTTTTTTTTTTGGATATTTATTATTCGAGTTTGTCGGCTTATAAACTAATATGTATACCTACAACTAATTGCAAATGGTCACTGATCTAAGCAATGGGCGGACAGACAGACGGACTACCGCACGAAACGATAGATGAAGAGTGATAGAGCGCTGACACACTCTAGCACCATACTAAGAAGAGTATGCTGACGGATAGACAGACGGACTAACGGACAGACAGACGGACAGAAGGACATGGCGAAACTATAAGGGTTTTTTATTTTTTTATTTTAACTATGCCCGATCATAACAATTTTTTTTTAACGAAAAAAGTGTTAACGCTTTCACAGCCAGTAACAAAAAAGCTCGTTTAAATTTGAATTCTAAAATGTTATTAACAGAGTTCTTAATCACAATTGCGGAAATAACGCGTAATTTATATTTTTTATTTTTTTTAATTTTTTGTTACTGGACATTGTTTTTTTTTGTGTTTGTTAAGAATTATTTCTATTTCTAGACGTATCCAAGAATAGATGGATGCAAAGAAGGACTAACCAACAGATAGATAGACAGTCAGACGGACGGACGAACAGACAGACAGACTGACATGACGAAATTGTAAGGGTTCCTAATTTACTACGGAACCATAAAAAGTACTTACACCCAGAATAATTGAAAAGGCAATCATTTCAAGTAATATCCGGTCAAAATATGTTTCTTTGCAGAAATAAACGGGCAGACAGACGGACGGACAGACATACAGACCGACAGACAAACAAACAGATAGACAACGGATGGACAGATGAACAGACAGACAGACTTACAGACACATAGACACACAGACAGACACTCAGATAGATAGACAGAAAGATTGACAGATGAACAGACAGACAGACAGAAAGATCGACAGATGAACAGACAGACAGACAGACAGACAGACAGACAGACAGACAGACAGAAAGATCGACAGATGAACAGACAGACGGCAGACCGTCAGACAGACAGACAAACAGACAGACAGACGGAGATGGCGAAAATGTAAGGGTTCCTAATTTACTACAGAACCGTAAAAAGTAATTACAGCCAGAATAATTGAAAAGGCAACAATTTTAAATAATAACCGGTCGAAATATGTTTCTTTGCAGAAATAAACGGGCAGACAGACGGACAGACAGACGGACAGACCGACAGACAAACAGACAGACAACGGATAGACAGATGAACAGACAGACAGACAGACATACAGACAGACAGACGGACATGGCGAAAATGTAAGGGTTCCTAATTTACTACAGAACCGTAAAAAGTACTTACAGCCAGAATAATTGAAAAGGCAACAATTTTAAATAATATCCGGTTGAAATATGTTTCTTTGCAGAAATAAACGGTTTAACAGACGGACGGACAGACATACAGACCGACAGACAAACAGACATACAAACACACAGACAGACAGACAGACAGATAGACAAACAGACGACGGACAGATGAACAGACAGACAGACATACAGACAGACAGATAGACAGACACACAGACAGATAGACAGAAAGATCGACGGATGAACAGACAAACAGACAGACAGACGGAAAGATCGACAGATGAACAGACAGACAGACGGACAGACCGTCAGACGGACAGACCGTCAGACAGACAGGCAGACAGACGGGCGGAAAGATCGACAGATGAACAGACAGACAGACGGACAGACCGTCAGACAGACAGACAGACAAACAGACAGACAGACAGACAGAGGGATGAACAGATGAACAGACAGACATACATACAGACAGACAGACATTTCAAGTAATATCCGGTCGAAATATGTTTCTTTGCAGAAATAAACGAGCAGACAGACGGACGCACAGACAGACAGACCGACAGACAAACAGATCGACAGACAAACAGACAGACAACGGATGGACAGAACGGTAAGATCGACAGATGAACAGACAGACAGACACACAGACAGACAGACGGACATGGCGAAAATGTAAGGGTACATAATTTACTACAGAAACCTAAAAATATCTTACAGCCAGAATAATTGAAAAGGCAACCATTTCAAGTAATAACCGGTCGATATATGTTTCTTGACGTTATGAGACCTTAATGTTATGACGCCTTGATGTTATGTTTTATGAGACCTTGGAGGACTTAAGTACTATGCTTGTTGACCTCAGTAAAGCCTCCAAGCGAGTTGGTCTTAAAATGAACATGGATAAGACGAAAATCATGTCAAATTCCCATGTAGCACCAACTCCCGTAATAATCGGAGACTTTACACTCGAAGTTGTAGACGAATATATATACCTAGGACAAACTATCCAGTTAGGTAGGTCCAACTTCGAGAAAGAGGTCAATCGTCGAATCTGACTCGGTTGGGCAGCGTTCGGGAAGCTACGACACATATTATTTTCGTCCAATATTCCGCAGTGTTTGAAGACGAAAGTCTTTGATAAGTGTGTGTTGCGAGTGATGACATACGGTACTGAAACGTGGCCGCTTACGATGGGCCTCATAAGAAGGCTCAAAGTCACCCAAAGGGCAATGGAGAGGGCTATGCTAGGAGTCTCTCTGCGTGATCGGATTAAAAATGAGACCATCCGCAGCAGAACCAAAGTAACCGAAATAGCTCTCCGAATCGCTAAACTGAAGTGGCAGTTGGCGGGGCACATTGCGCGTAGAACCGATGGCCGTTGGGGCGGGAAGGTTCTTGAGTGGCGGCCACGTACCGGAAGGCGTAGCGTGGGTAGGCCCCCCACAAGGTGGACTGATGACCTGGTGAAGGTCGCAGGAGTCCGCTGGATGCGGGTGGCGATGGCGCAGGACCGGTCATTGTGGCAATCGTTGGGAGAGGCCTATGTTCAGCAGTGGACGTCTTTCGGCTGATATGATGATGATGATGATGATGATATGTTTCTTTGCGGAAACAAGCGGACGGACAGACGGACGTACAGATAGTCAGTCCGTTCAGATAGACAGACACACAGACAGAGAGACAAACAGACAGACAGAAAGATCGGCAGATGAACAGACAGACAGACGGACAGACCGCCAGACAGACAGACTTACAAACAGACAGACAGACAGACATACAGACAGACAGAATAATTGAGAAAGCAATAATTTGGAGGAAACAAACGGACGGACAGACAGACATACAGACAGACAGATAAACAGACTGACAGACAGACAAACATACAGACAGACATACAGACAGAAAGGTGGATGCACATGGCGAATCTGTGACGGTTTCTAATTTACTACAGAACCCTAAGAAATACACCCAGAATAATTGTAAAAGCAATAATTTCGAGTACTATAATAATATGGTCGAAACACGTTTCTTTGCGGAAACAAACGACCGTATAGACGGACGGACAAACAATCAGACAGACAGAGAAACAAACAGACATACAGACAGACGGATGGACAGATAAACAGAAAATATACTTTCATTCGCCAAAGAAATGTTCGTTTGAATTTGAACTTTACTACGATGTTAATAGAGTTCAAGATCACAACTGCGGAAGTAACGAGCTAAGCCGAGTTTAGACCTGGGTCGCGTTTTATAAAGTTTCATTTTACAATTTCGCTGTTTGCCTATCTAACGCACGCACATAATATATTGGCTAGAAAGAGAGACAAACGGCAAATTGTAAATTGTAACTTTATAAAACGCGACCCTGCAAGTTTTGAAAAAAAGAGTTGTAGATATTTGCCACTAATTCCTACCAATATTTGCCGTGTGGTGACGGCAGTAAGAATATATTTTGTCACCACCCCAACTCCTCCTGTGGGTGTCGTAAGAGTCGACTAAGGGATTGAAGTGTCACTGACTATTATTTGATAAAAGATTGATGATGGGCAGCAGAGTCATCATAGTGGACATACTACTGCGATCGCCAATCCGCTTGCCCAGCGTGGCGATTATGGGTATTTACCTCCTAATGCGCCTATACGCATAGTAAATAGGAGAGGCCTACGTCCAGCAGGGGACTATCATAGGCTGATGATGATGATGATTTGCGTCTCAAAACTTGCGGCAATAACTTGCAAGTGTAAACTCAGCTTTGTGTCTTTTCAAAAGGGCTTATTTCTACTCTGGCAATAAGGATTATTTTTTCTATATTTCCATAAGAGAAATTATCTCTATTGACAAAGTGGAAATAAGCCCTTTTGAGAAGACATTCCACAGTTACGATATAATGAATTCATAACAAAACAACATACGTAATTGTGGAACAAAGTCATTTTGCGTCCGGCGGAATGTAGCCAGCAACGCCATATTGCTAGTTGTGCTAAGCTCACCTGACGCCAATAGAACGCGACTCCAAGCATCGGGGTTCCATTAAGGGAAATAATAGGAACTGCAACTGTCTTCTTGAGCAATTCACGTATCGTACCTATCACTATGTTGACTATTCAAGACGAGTGGTATGCACCCATAACTGCGTAGGTATTAGGAGTAGGTATGAATGCAATAAGTGCAGGTTATAGTAAGTATATATATTTATTTACCAAGGAGCCGAGCCGATATTACAAGACAGGTGCCGGTAGTAGACCAACATCGGGCGTCTTACTCCTCCGTCTTACCTCCTTCTCATTAAACTCTAAAATTAACATAGAAAGAAATATCTACTAATTAGAAAGTTCACAAACTTACCATTATAAAAATATCTATGTTAGATCATTGAACTTCAGCTTAACTTAATACTCAACATTTAATTTTAATGATAATACAATATGAACATTATGTCGGAAAAAAAATTGACAGCCCAGTCAACAACACGTTGTCAGGTAACCAATTTCCAGGCAAGTTCCCGTCGACGGCGCTAGGAGGCGGCAGAATTGCTAGCACATATTGCATCCTTTCACTTAATTCAATTTAAACCTTTTTCATCATGCGGCCAATACCACACGTCAAACCTAAATGGCTAGTCAAATGAAATAAAAATACGAACTATATTCGCGTGGAAAAGAGAGAGCAAGTGGCGGCATGTTTACGTCATCGCGAACAGTTCAATAATGGTTCACGGAACTTTATTTTTCGTTCATCTCTAGTAACGGTAACCAGAAAAGTTTTGTTCTTTCATATAAATCATATAATGTTCTTGTCAAAACCGTTATGTCAAAGAACGGAATTTTTCCGTTCATCTTGAATATTGTGAACCAGAAATATTGTGTTCATCTACAAAACCTTTATCGTAGTTAACCGTTACTAATACGAACGGAATTAATAACGGTTAAAGAACAATATCAAATGGTTAATCGAGAACGGTTCCGATCCCTGCTTTAGAATACCAAACATCCTTGGGATATGTTTTATTTTTTTATTTACGTACATTAATGCTATTTTGATGCGATTTTAACGTAAAATTTTTAATTTGGTATTTTTTATCCTACTTGTATCAAAGTAAGGACGCTAATTTTTTTGTCAGTAAATGCTTTATTTGTAGTAATACTTTTACAAAAAGAAACTAGTTAAAAAACCCAATACTCTTTTTTAATTATAATTCTCTTCATTTAAAAATTTCTCAAAAAAAAAAATAATTCAAAAATTCATAACTCGAAAACTACAAAAAATCGGCTAGCATACATGGGGTATATTCTGATAGCCCATGACGTGAGTAATCTAAAAAAAATTTTTTGACGTCAAGGTTTGGACCACCTTGTATACAATTATACAATTTAATGAGGAATTTTACCGCTAGTCTACCATGTCAAAAGAATTATTTAATATGATTACATAACCAGAACAACAATTATTAACGCATAATTTTACAGTAATTAATGTCAGTTAAGTTAAATGTTGTTGAAGTCTTAGAGCCTATAATTTTGCATTGTCTGTTAGGAAGTAGTCCCTGACAGAGTAAAAACATTTGTCTAATAGCCATTGTGTAAGAGTTCGCTTAAAGCGAGTTGTAGGACATTTCATAATAAATTCAGGTAAATGATTGTAGATTTGAATAGCCATACAATACGAATTATGTTTGTGAAGCGTGATTCTAGAACGGGGTAAGTATAATTTGTCTTTTTTCCTATTTAATCTTGGATAAAAGGTGCTCTGCTTTTCAAAAAGTTCAGGATGGTCTCTCACAAATATGCACATCTGCTTTATATAGAAACATGGAAGTGGTAAAACTCTGGTCTCTTTGAATAAGGGCCTACATGGCTCCAGGTAATGAGTATTACACACAGCTCTTATACATTTTTTTGTACCATAAACGCATAATTGACATTTACCGAATTTCCCCAAATAATCAAACCGTAACTAAGTAAAGAAAGAGGATACATAACCGTGATAAGCAGTTAGCGCTACTTCTCTAGATGAGGTTCGGCTTAGTCTTCTCAACGCGAATACAAATTTATCCAGCCTCTCACAGACATAGTAAATATGAGTTTTCCAGCTGCAAAATTTGTCAATGTAGATCCCAAGAAATTTCGTTGATTCTACTTCTTATATTTGGTAATTATTATTGGTAACATTTTCTAAATTGCATAACGTTAGTTTTATTTAAGTTTATTTTAGAATAATTTTGTGTAGCCAGTCAATTATATCAGCAAGAGCCTTATTAATATCATCATTAAAATTATCTTTGTCATTTGATTTGATTATTAGGGTAGTGTCATCAGCAAACATTATACAATTTTGTGTTATATGTAGAGGCAAATCATTTATATATAGAATAAAGAAAAGTGGACCCAAAATACTCCCCTGGGGGTCACAGTATAACCACAGCTATTGTGGTTATACTGTGACCTCTTTGTTACAAGTTCACCATTTTCTATAGTTTGTACTTCCGTACACTGCATTCGATTTGAAAGGTAGCTGTCAATCGAACTATAGGCGTTCCCCCTGATACCGTGATATACTCAATTTTTTCTAAAAGAATTGAATGTTTAACATAGTCAAAAGCCTTGCTTAAGTCTAGGAATATAGCTGCTACAAGGATTTTGCAGTTTATTGAATCTGTTTTAACTTCATCAAGTTAAAACATGCTAACGTGGTTGAGCTGCCCTTACGAAAGCCATATTGGTTTTTGTGTAAATTGCAGTTTAAGAAAGATAACAAGCGTTTGTGCATAATTTTTTCAATAACTTTCGAGAAGATCGGTGTTAAAGTGATGGGCCGGTAGTTATCCATTTGTATTTTATCACCTTATTAAATATTGGTTTAACTATAGATAATTTAAGATCCTCAGGAAAAACACCTTGCTCAAATGACAAATTAATTATATGACAGAGAGGTGCACTGATATGCCTTGCACACAGCAGCTTTATTACCTTAGTGCTTAAACCGTCGACACCTACTGCGTTACTGTTTTTTAGTGACATAATAAACTTAAATATTTCCAGTTCATTACATGGATTAAGAAATATAGTTTTTGGGTTAAACGGCAATGCTACTGATGAATACTCGTCATTGTCAATTTCATTATTATTTGTAATCGCTGGTTTTGTTAAGTTAATATAAAAATCGTTGAAAAGTGTAGCTATTTCAGTGGGATCGCTATGTGTTGTACTAGCATTGGTAATGCTAGGCACGGTATTGGGTTGTACATAGGTTGGGCCACCTATCACTTGCCAAGTAGCTCTAGACTTATTACGTGCTTGTGTGATTGTTCTTTTGTTATGTAGTCGTTTAGCTCTATTCATACATTTTCTTAAAAGCTTTGTGTACGCATTGTATTTTAGTTTATCAAGAGATTTATTCATCATCTCATGCCTGTACGTTAAATATAGTTTTCGTTTATTTGTACGTACATGCTCGTCGTAGGCCTTTCGTAAGCCACTTGTAGTTATTACACTGATGATTTACTTTTACACGAATATATGGAAAGCATAAATAATTGAATTTTTTTTTAAATTTGAATTTGAATAAACATTTATCGTTTCATGAAATTCGTGGTATGCTTCATTGACTGTACTTGTATTGAGTACCTCTGAGAAAGACAACGCAGCGATGCAATTATGGAATTTACGTAAATTCTCACGACTGTAATCTCTCCTTTTTAGTATGTAGTACGGTGTTGGTTTGGCTACACTTTTTACGGGAAAAGTGACAAATTGGGCAGTCTCATGGTCCGATAAAGCAAGAGGTAAGATTTCAGGAAAAAAAATCTTAACATTACTCGCTATTTGATCGAGAAATGATTCCCCTCTCGTTGGACGTTTATATGCAATTGATAATTGTAGTTATGTAAAAGTGTAATAAGTTTTGCTATACTATAATCTATTTTTAGAATATTACAATTCCAATCCCCACATAGCACAATTTTATGCTTCGATTTTTTTAATCCAAAGTGATGCAAGAGGGCCTCAAAGTAAAGCAGGAATTGCTCTTTATTAGTATTTTTAGGAATGCGATAAATGTTAACTATTATGAGTTTATGGTCTGGAATTTCAATGCCACTACATTCGAAAACAGTTGGAATACTAAGGTCAGCACAGATTTGTAAGAGTTTGAATTTAACATCCTGTTTAACTAGAATACAAGAACCTCCCCTTTTATGGTTCTTACGGGTAAATGAGCTAGCTAACTTATATCCACTGATTTTTAGGTTGTTCTCATCACCTTTTCGAATGAAAGTCTCACATAAGCAGAGAACATCCACCTGCTTATTGTTCTTCATTAGTTCTAGTAGAGTAGCTTCAATAAGATCCAATTTATTTAGAACCCCCTGTATATTTTGTTGCATTATGGTAAAATTATTAGTCTTCACGAAAAAAACTGCGCTCAGGACTGTTTTTGGGAACTGTTTCGGGTTCTGAGTTAACGGACGATATTGTTTGTATTATTTTAAACAGGTCCTTAAATATTTTCTCTATATCTCGTTCTGTTGATAATTCCATTACCAACTGTAAACATGTAGTTTTTATACGTTAAATTTAAATTAGAATCTAGCAAGTAGGCATACTCATGTGTCTGATTGTCAAGATATGACAGATTGTTAAATATTTCTATTCTTTTGTTACAAAGGTTTGCATAATTATGTAGTACAAACGTAGGCAAACATATAATGACATTAGTGTTTTCGACTTTTTGGATCTGCTCTCTTATAAATACTATTAATTTGTGATAGTTAGTAGAGACTCTAAAATCGATTTCCCCAACAAAAATTACACAATAGTCCTTATAAGTAAAACCTTTGAGTTTTGTTTCGAGTCCTTGAAAAAGTTGCTCTGCGCCTCCCCCGGATATTCGGTAGTGACATAACTTCATCTCGTCGTCAAAAGTTCGTTCCGCTGTTTGCATAGCCGCTACTAGCGATGCACATGCGTGGTTTAGTCTCTGGAACGGGATCTAATGGCGAGTCTATTAAGTCTAGTCTCTGACTAGAGTCACTGATTATTTCTTTACTGTCGCCTGTAAGTGACGTTTGCGTTTCATCAAGTCTGGCTTTATTGACATCTGTTAGTCTTGATCGATTTAATCTTGGCTTTTTCTTTTTAGACTTTTTGGTACTTGCAGTTTTTGACAAAGGTGACATATTTCCCGTGGGTATGCACATGGTTGTCAGTTTCTTTATTTTCAGTTCATACTCCTGAATTTTTCATTTTCGGCAGAGTCGTATTTTTCTTGAAGTAGAGTCAGTTTATTTTGTAGAGATTCAAGCAAGAACGGACTGTTTACTGCTTCTGGACAACTTCTATTTAACCTAGAATCGGCTTCTATGCTGGAATTGTCATCATCATACGATTCGACTCCCTCTGATTCCTCTATTTCCGATGAAAATGAACCAGATGATTCATCTTTGGAGTCATTAATGGTGAAATTATTTTTCCGATACGTTATTTTTTTCTCGCCAGAAGATGTTAATTGCGAATTTGTAGTGATCACATGGTTGTCTAGATTTTCTTCGGTAAGTAAATGTTCTTTTAGTAATTGATTCTTAGAAGTATTTGTCGTTGGAAAAGAGTTTTCTGTAATATCTTCATTAGGAATATCAAGATTCATATGTAAGGCCGTTTCAGATATCGGATCGGATGGTATGGTATCAGATATCGGATCTGATGGTGTGGTATTTTCTTCGGTAAGTAAATGTTCTTTTAGTAATTGATTTTTAGAAGTATGTGCCGTTGGAAAAGAGTTTTCTGTAATATCTTCATTAGGAATATCAAGATTCATATGTAAGGCCGTTTCAGATATCGGATCGGATGGTATGGTATCAGATATCGGATCTGATGGTGTGGTATCATTTTTGTCAGCTTGGGTAACAGTAGTATCTGTATTTTGTTGTCCATCAAAAGCTATCGATTCTGCGTTCAGAGTAGAGCAATCAACTGAAAGAACATTATACAACGTGGGAGGTTGGAACCCTGGGTATAATAGGCAAGTCTTCTGGTATTACAGATGTAGGCTCCAACGTTGTAGTGATATGTTCTTTATTTTTAGGAGAGCAGCTGTCTAAACCATCATTAGATATGGGTTTCGGGGATTTTGATGATGACTCTTTTGGCGTAGACAAGTTTTTAATTGTTTTTCTAGCTATTATAATATACGATGGTGTGATTGGTTTGCTAGTTGAGCTTGGTGATTTATAAATACACAACTTGCACTTCCAACTTTGTCTCTTTCTTCGGTCCATTAAGTAAAACACTTTTTTTTTATAAATGTATGAGAATGACAGATTCGTACAAAAAGTCACGTGTTCTTTTCCATACACTAAGTATTATGGTCACGTGATTTATCGCTTATTCTATACGATTGCAGAATGACATCTTGGCTAGGCCTGTATACGGGTGGCGCAGGACCGATTTGTGGCAATCTTTGGGGGAGGCCTATAATGTTCAGCAGTGGACGTTTTCGGCTTATATTGTAATGACAATGATAAATTTCGATAATCGTGAATTTCAGGAATCTGTCTTTGTCACTCTAACGAAGGCGTCATCGGTGTAACTGAGACCGATGCCAGAAATTTTGAAATTCGTGGTACGGCCACAAGATAGGAGGCAAATGAGCAGACGGATCGCTTGTTGGTAAGCTACTGTTACCCCTAGCTGGTTCACAAGTCACAAGTGCGTTGCTGTTACAGTTAACCTACTACAACTCTTGAAGTATGCTAAGCAGATGTTCACGCAACTTGCATTAAAAAGAAAATTTGCTCTGTGTATTACTAGAGACAGATCGTACCAGAGACGAATTGCCTGCAGGGCGAAAGACATACATTTCTGATTCTTCAGCATTTATAATACTTAAGTACTGTAGTTAAATGCGGTAATTTAAAGTTTGTTTTGAGTTGGTTCAAATCTGTAACAATTAAGAGTAAAACAACGAATAATTAAAGTACTTTTATCTCGACTGAGTGAAAATTATACGGGGAATATGCTGTAAAAGTTTGTTGATTAATGTTTTGTGCTGTAAATTTTAAGGGTAATGTTTTGTGCTGCAAAAAATCTAGTGGCTTCTAAGACCTCAACCTATCAGTAGTACTAGATGTGATAAAATCAACTGTTGTAAAACAAATGCCTAAAGATGGACTTAGACCAAATGAGCGAATTTTCATTATATACCCCACTCTACGAAATTGGTTCGTTACACAAAACGCGATTCGCTGAAATTCGTCTATTTCGTAGAGTGGGGGATAGAATGAGCATTTGCTCGTTTGGTCTAAATCCATTTTAACTTCTAGCTTCATTCAAAATAATAAGTCAGCGTTCATCTTTGGGTCCTTGTCTAACACTGGTGCCGTCACTCCTAACCTGTCCTAGTTTTTATGTGTTTTGTAGTTTGTACTAAGCACCTACACTGTATACCGTATTTAAGGTAAAATGTCGAGTGCTACCATTCGCTAACAAACTGTCAAATATGTGTAATGCTTTACTATGTATGGTGTATTAAAAATAAAAAAAATTGACCATTGCCCAGTTACTTATATTACATGTAAAATTTAAGGGCTAGTGCAATGATGTACATAAATATTTTAGATACATTTATAACCGAAACGTGGATCAAATTCTACTTCGGAATCGGTGAAAAAAAAAAAGAATATTGTACGATCTTAATTTCAATATCAATCAAACGGGTTACTCACGTAATTTTAGTCGATAGTAGCTCGACATGTTTCGATTATTGACTAAAAATACGTGAGTAACCCGTTAGATCAATATTTAAATATGCTTGAGCTTCACGTTAGTCTAAATCCTAAAAAAGACCTTATTTTCATTTGAAATACCTATATGTACATGCATTTTCGATTAAATACCTCATTCTATATCATAGCTAACCCTTAAACCTCTAATCTCACTAGAGTGATTTTTGATTGAAAGGTATCTAGTTTTCATGAAGCCTATAATCTGTGGATTATTTACGAAACTTATTTCACATTGATTCGATTAGCTTTATTCAATGATACCCCACAAGGGTATTGTCAATCCTAATATAAAATAAAGTCAGTGTCTTTGACGTCAAACTATTAAATATTTACCCACTCAATACTTAGATTGTACTCTTGTACAGCTGGGTAGTAGAATCTCGATTATCCAAACCCGAATTACCTGTATGTAGCCGTATGACTTTGCAAGTATCGATAACGTTAGGTTTTATTCGATACGCAAAGCAGGAAATCGCGCTCGATTCAATTGCGAGAGCGATAAAATACATAATGTATAGAGTAAAACCTAAACGTATTCTGTACTTTCCAACTCATGGTACGGCTACTGAACACGGCAGCGTGCAGATCAAATCAACCACCCCATTATCCGAACGCTGGCGCATGCATTTGGTAGTGAATTCGTTTCAACTCTCAACACGATTGATACCTACGAGATACGCTGCTGGCGTCTTTCCGCTCGCTCCGCGCGAGCATGTGGAAGTACGTTTATTTCATAACATTTTAATAAAAGTAGGATGTAAAATTTGCAGTTTTTGATCATGTATAAAATCTATAATAAATCTATAACAGGTCCCTGCGGCATGATACCCAGGATGCTAGCAACATTTCCTCGCTAGATTGCCAAGCTAATGCGTTGAACGAGGAAGCTGCCAGCCCTTGGGTCTCCTTTGGCGTCTCTGAGTCTCTTAGATAGGTCTTTGAACAGATTTAGAGCGCTAAAACCCCACGGACCCAAGGTTTTTGATTGTTTTTATCCAAAAACACCGATATTTAGCGATAACTTAAGGTCCAAATTGTAAGAAATAGTTTAATAATTATTGTGAAATGACTGTTTATTTCTTCTTTAAACAAATATTTCGATTATTCCAACTAAATATTCTCTGAACTGGTTTCGTTAAAAATATTTCGCATAATTGAGGTTCTACTGTATTTCAGACAAATTATTTATTTATTTATTGAAGAAACAAACAGTCTTACATAGTTATAAATAACATCGTAACTTTGCTTAAAAACTAGACTTACAGTTTCCTTAATGAAAATATTATAACATCATGTGATTCATGTGTAATACATATGTAATTTACTACATAGCAACAGAGCTTGAGTATGATTTACACACCAAAAACAAAAAAGAAAAGAGAAAAGTTAGTCATTATCGATCTAAAATGAATACAAAGTAATTACTAAACAGCACCTACCTCAATACTGGTATTATTATTGATACATTGCAAAGATATTTTTTTAAATCTATTAAGACCTTCACAGAACAGATCAAGATTATGAAACTTTTTGTTGTACAACCTGCACGCCCTTTTAATAAAACTATTTCTTGTGTACGCTGTTCGACTACGGGGAATGTAAAAAAGTGGTTTTTTCCTACAAGCACGTTCACAACGTCTAGGGACTCTAAAGGAAATAGATTGTAATAAAAATGGAGCATCAATAATATTGTTAATTATTTTGTAAAGAATTAGAATATCGGCGCGTTCTCTGCGATAACCAAGGGATGTTAAGTTGTGAACTCTCATAGCGGTGGCGTAATCCGAGTATTTATTACTAATTCTGTACTCTATCGTTTTAGCAAACTTTTTCTGCACCCTCTCTATCCTGTCACTGTGTATTTTATAAAGTGGGCTCCACACAGCGCTAGCAAAATCCAAACGGCTACGCACGTAACTGTTAAACAATACTTTATACGTTAAAAGTCTCTTAAAGGGTTTTCCTACGCGCAAAATAAAACCTAACTGTTTAAATGCTTTACTTAACATGTCATCAATGTGAGGCACAAAGGTGAGTTTAGAGTCTATAATGATACCGAGGTCTCGAATCTGGTTTACACGGCCCAATTGCTTACCACAAAGTTTATAATCGAAATTAATACTAGTTCTTTTCCTGCTGAAGCTAATAACGAAACATTTATCTGGATTTATGGACAACTTATTAGCAATGCAATAAGCCTCAAAATTATGTAAGTCGTCTTGCAAGACATTACAATCATGTACATTACGAACGATTCTAAATAACTTAGCATCATCAGCATACAACAATAAGTTAGTTTTGTTTATACTCTCTGTGATATCATTGATGTAGATGATAAACAACAAGGGCCCTAAATGAGACCCTTGCGGAACGCCAGATGTGATGGGCCTGTACTGAGAAGTGTATCCACCCACTGCCACTGCCTGCGAACGGTTCTCTATGTATGATTTTATCCACCGGAAGAGGTCACCGTGTATACCGATTTGCCAAAGTTTCAAAAGTAAACGCTCATGACAAACTTTGTCAAATGCCTTGGCAAAATCAGTATACACAGCGTCCACTTGGTGGTTATTATCTAATGCGTCCAATAAGATTTCGGTATAGGATATAAGATTGGATTCAACACTCCGGCCCTTGAGAAAACCGTGTTGGTTAGGAATAATATGGCGATGTATGACAGTGGATAGCTGATCGGTTACAATCTTTTCCAGAGTCTTACCAAATTGACACAGCTTCGAGATCGGGCGATATTTCTCAATGTCATGGCTAATTTCACCTTTAGGTATAGGAGTGACTAGTGCACGTTTCCATAAAGAGGGTACACATCCATCCGCAAGTGATTTTTTAAACAGAAAAGTAACCGGTTCTACTAAATTGGAAGCGCATTTATTAATAATTACAGGGTGTATACAATCAGGACCAGCCCCTTTATTAATATTTAAGAGTTTAAGATATTTATAAACTAATTCTTTATTTATGCTAATTGTATCAATATCGAGTACTGAGCTATTAGTTGGCGGAAGATTGTTTAAGTCAACTGAACTACTAGCCGGTTTCTCAAAAACTGAGTGAAAGTGTTCGTTGAAGACATCACATATTTGTGTACCACTTGAAACTGCCACGCCCTTATATTTCATAATCTGTGGAAGACCCTTTTTTGAAAATGTCGATTTTATGTAAGTCCAAAAGAATTTGGGATGAGTGTTAATCAGTGTTTCAGTATGACTAATATAATTTCTGTAACATTCTGGTTCCAATTTTAATATTCTTTTCTTTAAAAGTTTATATGTGTCATGGTCTAAAGGTATTATTATGTCAATAAATAATGTGTAACCTTGTAATTGCGAGATTTCTCTCTACTCAACCTAGGTCATGATTATATAAACACAGGAGACCTATCTAGATCTGGATAGATAACCATGCGCTAGTCATTTGATAAATTTGATATGCGATACCGACAGAGCTGAAATTTTGAAGTGCTACTCAGACGGGGTAAAAGACATATTGACCGTCTCTTACTAACCCAGCCATTTTTTATTTATTTATGAAAGAGTCAATTTTTATTTCGCGTTTTCGGGGTTACTCCCATGGTAAACGTAAGTGTTGCTCAATATAACTTACACATATGGGGTATCTGGGTCAAAATTCTTTTCGTTGTCTTATTTCGTGTCCCTAAAAAACGTGACACAGTTGTGATTTTTGTAATGAGATGGTGTTTTGTTTCCAATTTTTGATGTATTTTTAGAATCTAGCGTGAAATTGAAATACAAGTGCACCGGATTTTTTTTTATACTTAGTCAAAACTGCAACTAAAAGTGTGACAGAGTGGTATGAAACAAGACAACGAAAAGAATTTCTAAGGTTTTCACTGGTTGGTAAACACTCTATGTATATAATTCGAATGGTAATAGTATGTCTATCAAGTTCAGACTCGTTAGAATCATCTTCATGATTATAAGAACTAAGAAAAGTGGAGTAGGCGATAAAAAAATTTCAATTTCAGATCAAAATTCAAAATCATCAAATTTACATGTCCATGTTTAATCAATTAATTTAACTAAGCAGATTCGCAGTGTGTCCACTATGGTGCTGTCCATCATCAATCTTCTATACCTAAATTCAATCCTTTAGTCGACACTTACGACACCACGTGGCTTTCACAAAAACACCAACAAAGCTTACAATAGAACATTGTGCATCAAGGGAGGTAAGTACGGAATTACTAACGAGAGTGTTAGAAACCCGACGCCGCCGTCAGGCGGAGGGCTTTTATGACTCGAGTTAGTATTCCACTTATCAACCGTGATGCATACAATGTTTTTCATCACACTTGCCGACAAAAAAATAAGTTTTAAGACGTACTGACATTTCTATTACTCCCTTGGGAATTTCACTTTTCTATTACTCCCGCTAGGCACGCAAGCAATGGCGCGCTTAGACAGCAAGTGTGATGAAAAAAAATGTATTCAGTATCAGCCGTATCATGAGTTGTAAAGTAAAGGATACGTTAGATTTTATTCGATACGTAATGCATTTTTTCGCGCTACCACTGTCATATTCGAGCGAGAGCGATGGACTGTTTCACGTATCGAGCAAAATCTTAAGGTGGATTTAGACCAAACGAGCGAATGCTCATTCTATCCCCCACTCTACGAAATCAACTAATTTCGACGAATCACGTTTTGTGTAACGAACGAATTTTGTAGAGTGGGGGATAGAATGAGTGAATGCTTTGGTCTAAATGCACCTTCACAGGTTTATAAGAGGATTATTTCGTTACATATTCTTGCATTTGACTGTACAAGCTGAAATACCTAACCAAGAATAAAACCTTGTATCAAGTAAGTAATGCTCATATTTAATGAATTAATTTGATTAAGCCGACTGGCAATGTCAAAGTCAAAATATTCTTTATTCAATTAGGCCCAAAAACGAGCGCTTTTGAATCGTTAAACTAAATAGCGAATGAGATAAAAAAACTACTTCCGGTTCTAACCCTACACCACTGCCTGAGAAGAATCCGACAAGAAACTCAGCGGGAATAGTTTTACAACATCTTACAGCTAACATGCATTAATTAAAAACGAAACGTAAATTTGATTTAATATAAATACAAATAAATAAATGTGTCCATCATTAATCTACTATACCTAAATAAATGGTCAAGGAGCTTCAATACCTTAGTCGACACCTACGATACCACGTGGCTTTCACAAAAACACTAACAAAACTTACAAATAATGTATTTAGCTTATAAATAATATAAAAGTAATTCGGCTTATTTCATAAGCCCTATTCCAGAACCCTATTGATCTGACTTAAGCAATCGTGACAGGCTTAGGGTCTAACATCACAGCTTCGACAAGTTTCTGTTATTTTAGGTAAAGCAAAGCCTTCGTTGTCTGTTTAGACTTATAGACTTTTGGCTGAATCTTAACTGAATTAATCAGTTAAGAACTATAACGCGATTTCAATTAATGATGTTAAGAACTTAATAGTTTGTTAAGTTAACGCTTAAACAGCGACGGTGATTTTCAATTTTCGATAATTTTCCTTTCAAGTAAACGCGCATTAATTCATTACCATCATAAATTATAAATATTGCATGTCAAACACGAAATAAAAAATAAAAAAACATCACTCGCGATGTTGGTAAACTCGCTATTTGGTGTTTGACATATTTTTGAGTTTAGCATAGTATATTGATTTAAACTTTCACGATTATCACTCATATTTTAAAGACAAACGGGTCTTAATCGTGTAAACTTACGTTTAATTATATCCTGACGTTTCGGGCATGACGTTACACCCGTGGTCGCAGACAGACTGGCGAGAGAATGTATCAACACCTTCGACAACGTAAGTTTAGCATAGTATACTTTAATTATATTGATGTAATTCGAATCACGTTAACCACTGTACACATGATTGTTTGTCCATCTCTTGTTTCATTTTATAGTTCACTCTTTTGCTCAAAGGTTAACTGGAAGAGATCCCTTACAGGGATAACTTCGCCTTTGTACCTGTTTTTAATTGTTCTGTGTATTATTATTTTACCTATGTTTTGTACAGGGTGACTGGTAATTCGACCTATTCCTTGAAAGGGGTTATTCTAGGGCTTATTTGCAATGTTTTTGGCTCAGTCAACCAGGGGTCAAAACTCAATGGTTTTCGAGTTATTCAAGTTTTCCGTTTTTTTTGGAAATCCGCCACCTTGCGCCCTAGGAATGCCAATTACAAAAAAAGTACATGCATTAGGATAGTCAATTCTTGTTTTTCTTATAGCCAGTAAATGAGGAATTACTTTAAACAAAAAGACATTCCGAAAAAATGTTACCTCTTGGGAAATAAAAGGTCATAAATCACTCGTCAAAGATTTTTTCTCAAGTTTTTTTGTCAATTAAAGTCGATTACTCAAAAAAATGTGTATCGAACTTCACGTACGAATAAAAGAAATAAATTGCCTAGTACATAACCTTTCTGAAAAGGTAAAAATGTTTACAAGTTTTGCTAAGAAATTGAAAATAATAACATTAATAACAGAGAAGGTAGCGTGTGGGCTTGAAGCGTTCCTGACCCGAAATCGGTTCGTTTGTGTCACCCTTGTTATCTTAGCTTATTATTATTTGTTATCTTTTGAGGTTCTAGGTCAGGACAGGTTCGTATGTAGTGATGTTATTAATAATTAATGAAAGTAATAATAATCGTGATTAACGGAGGCTTCGTTATCTGTACGCATCAAGTAAACAATCAGTAACTTTCAACTATCCCTTGGATTCGGACATCTTGTTGACTACTTTTATCAAATGGCGGCTTACCAATTTGACGAATACGCAGATATCCTGTATTGTTACGGATTTGCTGATGGTGACGCAGCTGCAGCAAGAAGAGAATATCAACGGCGCTTTCCAAATCGCCGTTTACCTGATGTCGGCGTGTTTGGTACAACCTATCGACGTGTTCGAGAAACTGGATCGGTTCAACGACGTCAAGATGATGCTGGAAGACCTCCACGTCGTGATCCTGATCAAGAAGAAGAAATCATGGAATTGTTTCGGGCAGACGGCACTACTTCGACCAGAGCTGTAGCTAACCAGCTTGGTATGTCTCAGTGGAGGGTTTGGTTCACGCTGCACTCAGCCTCTGCCGAAACCCTGAGAGAAAACCTGTCGACGCGTGTAACTATCACAGAAGTACGCAGAAGGCTTCGTGGTTGTATACGAAATGAAGGCAGGCAATTCGAACAAAACTTGTAAATACTTTTTTTTTAAGATTAAATTTGTGTGTTGCTAATGTTTTTCTTATGTTGTTGTTGCTTTTAAGTAAGTTTGGTATTTGAACTTCAATACTTGTTTTTTTTCTGCAACGTCCTTTATAAACAACAAAACTGTTTTATGTCACAAAAACTTACCTACAAACCAACTTCGGGTCAGGTATTTTTAATTATTATTAATTACGTTAATGAATGAATGAATAACACACGAACATGCCCGAACTTGTTAGAAGGCAAACTGACCTGACTTTGAACCTCAAAAGATAACAAATAATAATAAGCTAAGATAACAAGGCCAAGGGTGACACAAACAAACCGATTTCGGTTCAGGTACGCTTCAAGCCCACACGCTACCTTCTCTGTTATTAATGTTATTATTTTCAATTTCTTAGCAAAACTGTAAACATTTTTACCTTTTCAGAAAGGTTGTGTACTAGGCAATTAATTTCTCTAATTTGTACGTGAAGTTTGATACACATTTTTTTGAGTAATCGACTTTGATTGACAAAAAAACGTGAGAAAAAATCTTTGACTAGTGATTTATGACCTTTTATTTCCCAAGAGATAACAATTTTTCGGAATTTGTTTTTGTTTAAAGAAATTCCTCATTTACTGGCTATAAGAAAAACGAGAACTGACTATCCTAATGCATGTACTTTTTTTGTAATTGGCATTCCTAGGGCGCAAGGTGGCGGATTTCCAAAAAAACGGAAAACTTGAATAACTCGAAAACCATTGAGTTTTGACCCCTGGTTGACTGAGCCAAAAACATTGCAAATAAGCCCTAGAATAACCCCTTTCAAGGAATAGGTCGAATTACCAATCACCCTGTATACAATAAAGAATTTACATACATACATAAATTTTTTGTAATACCTATATATTTATAAAATATACAGTGTCACTACTTAAAAACATAAATTAAGAAAAATAAACAAAATAAAATTATTGATGCCTAATTTTTTCGGCGATTATCTAATCTAATATAAAGTCAAACTCAGACGATTTTCTATTCAATTATAGCAACAAGCACTTTCGAGCACAATATTAAAGTATAATTTTTTTTAAGGGATTCAGATTTTTTGAACTCCGTTGAAAACCATTATTTTACTAGGGGACGATACATTATATGTATCAGATAAATACAACTACATAATTCAATATTTAGAAAACAACTACGACTAAGAACCTGATATATTTGTAAGAGTAGCCCTCACTGGGACTCGAACCTAGGACCTTCAGCTTCGCAAGTCACTGCTAACTATGGCCATCTAATATTTAGAGATTATTCTTTAAATTGTACAAGTCGTACGTTCTTCCGCGCGTTCCCATACAATTTTAAATATGGATGCCAATGTCAATACGCCATTGATTGTCAAAATAGGACTTTGTTAAGCCCGGAAGACGATTTAGGTTTGACGTGACCTAAAACCATACAAGAGGAGGTTGTAATGATGTTTTGCGACATTTATCTCCAGTTTTCTACATTAGTGGTTGTATCTGACATTAATACTATAATTATAATTCACAATTGGATATTATATGACTGCTTAGAATATAATAGTATAAAAGTTACGTTTATTTTTTTAAACGCATTTTGACTTTTGATATTAGTGTCTTATTTAGGTGAAAATTAAAAGGTAAGTATGTTTTTTTTTATTAATAGGTCTATAATAATTGGTCATATTTTACTGCAAATCGGTCGTATCTTTTTTAGCTTAGCTGTCGACAGAGCGCTGCCCCAATACCTATAGTCAAATATACTAAATATATTATATAAATAGTTATGTATAACAAGGTTTTATGTTGTATTTTTGTCAACTTGGAATTCGACGTCACACGTCACGCTGGCTTTTAGTTCAGATTTAAGTACCGCGAAAATGTAACATAGAATCCTACAAGTAATATTGGGGTACCAAGAGTGAATCCTTCGTTGTAAAGGGTCTACTCATGAGACACCTCTGGAATTACATTATGTTAAACGTGTCCATTTACAAGCATGCTCATGTATACCTACTTTTACCATATACAGTTACTATAGAAAAGATTGTGTATAGTACATTACGATACAAGTGCGAAAAAAACTAAGTTTCGTTATATATCTAATGAGGAAATTTCGTTATCGCACGTGTATCGTACGACGTTTTTCAGTAGGTACATATGGCCCTCCAAAGATTTCGACCTGACGTAAAATGAACCACTTCTCACTAGTGCGTAAAAAAAGCGCCACCTGTACTGAAACAGTACCTACATTACGACACAAGTGCGAAAAACATGAAATTCGAAACAAGTGGCGATGTTTTAAAACACGACCGAAAGGGAGTTTTTTTTAAATCGACACGAGCTACGAATGTCGTTTTTGCACCTGTCTCGTACGACATTTTTTAGCACAGATGGCCCTCCGAAAATTTCGACCTGACGTAAAATGAACCACTTCTCGGACTAGCGCGTAAAAAAAGCGCCACCTGTACTGAAAAATAAATAATAATAAATGTAGGTAATTGAACGTCATATATCTCCCAGAGGCAATAGTACATTACTATAGAGGACGGGAAACGAAGAGTTACAGGCCAAGTAGATATATCTGGCCGAAGGAACTGAGGCCAGATAGGAATACGCGGCCTGTAACCCTGTTTCTCGCCGAGATTTGTATAGTGCTTTTATAAGAATAAGAATAAGAATAAGAATGGTTTATTTGGTGGCATACAATACAGAACAATAAATACAAGTATCAAACAGTAAGGATTTGAACACCAAAAAGGATGCCACTCAGCATGTGTCGTGTCAGATGACACGACGCTGGTTTTCAGGGCAACCGAGCTAAAAAGTGAAAAATAAAAATAACTAGAAAAATAGGTAAAACAGTAACAAGAGTCGGTAAATGTGTACAATGTAGAACATAAACATAATGTAGGACTTAACATAATTATCTTAAAAAAACATAGCGGCAAAGTGCACAATAAATTTGGTAAACACAACTTTAAAATCTAATTTTACTAACAAAACTAACAATATAAAACTATAATAGTGAGATCATGTGTGTAATATTTAAAAAAAAACGATAATCTTAAAATTACAAAAGTTGTCCAGTTAAATACTTCTTAAGGTTATTTTTGAAAGATGCAATGGATTTACAATTTCTGATTGGCGGTGGCAGGTTATTCCAACATTTCGTGGCAGCGTATCGAAAGCTACCACGGAAAGCGGTCGTTTTATGTTGTGTACCAATAAGTCTGCACGCACCACGTACTGGCCGTTCGGAAAACGTAAGTTTATCAAATAGGTATGATGGTTGTTGTTTATGGATAACTCCAAAAAGAAGGGAGGCAAAATGTAGGGTACGTCTGGTGCTCATATTCAATATTTTATGTTGATTTAAGAATGGAGTGATATGTGAACGATGTGGAATAGTGAAACAGAAACGTGCACAGGCATTTTGAATGCGCTGTATCAACAAGGAGGTCCGTGACAGCAGGCATCCACCGAAAACAGCATCGGCATAACTCAGCTTGGACAGAATAAGTGTGTCACAAAGGTTTATGCGTAAGTCAACGTTGATGAAGTCACGGATACGATATAGTACTTTAAGCCTATAAAAGCAGTTCCGAACAAGATCCGATACGTGTTCTTCAAAACGTAGCTTACTATCCATGGTTAGACCAAGATTACGAGCTATAGAAATTTGCTCTAAAGGTTCGCCTAAGACTAAAATTTGCGGAGGCTCTAGATCACGTAACATTTTATCGGAACCAAACATCATTAACTTTGATTTGCTAGAGTTGAGGACTAGATTGTTTGTCTTACACCACTGAGCAATCTGTCCTAAATCAGAATTTAGTTTACCAACTGCGGAGTTAATTTCAGAGTGTTTAAACGATATGTAAATTTGTAAATCATCAGCATATTGGTGATAGTTACAATGGCTTACATTTTTTATGATATCGGCACTATATACAATAAAAAGCAACGGACCTAATATTGAGCCTTGCGGAACTCCACGTAAAACAGGTAGAGAAGCAGAAGTAGATGTTTTACCATTATCATCCCTTAATTCAACCGATTGGGTGCGTCCAGTTAAATAACTTGCGAACCACTTTAAAGAGCACATGTCAAAACCGTAGAACGCTAGCTTAGACAGTAAGAGAGTGGTATTAATGGTGTCAAAAGCTCGGGAAAAATCTAGTAGCACTAACAAGACATTTTCACCATTGTCACGTGCAGACAAAATATCGTCAACTACATCTAGCAAAGCAGTGGTGGTACTACGAGACTTCCTGAAACCAGACTGTTTCTTAGGCAAGATGTTATTCGCATCAAGGTATTTAGTTAGTTGTAAGCAGACAGCTCTCTCTATAATTTTGGATAAAAAAGGTAAAATACTGATTGGGCGGAGGTCTTTAAAATTAACGGGATTAGGTATTTTCGGTATAGGTTTTATTAAAGCCGATTTCCAAGCTTCGGGAAAGGTGCCAGTTTCTATAGATTTGTTTATTATACTAGTAATTAAAGGAAGCGTATGTGGCAGTGTTAATAAAACCATGTTCAATGTAATGCCATCGGTCCCTTCTGCGTTAGTAGTAATCGACTTTAGTATTTTATACACATCGGTTTCTGTTAATGGTTTGAGAGAAAAGACGTTGGCACCAAATCTATGGAACTCATATCTCGTTAAGAGAGAAATATCAATGCTGTTATCACCAGGAAGATTAAGAAAATGTTCATCTAGTTTTTCAGGATTGCGTAAATGTACGGGTAGCTCACTATCTTTCGGTTTAAAGTTTGCGATGTCATTCTTGATATTTTTCCATAAGGCTCGCGGATTTTTAATATTGTTATTAATATTGTGGTTGAAATATGCAGTTTTTTCACTGTAGATTGCTGAATTAACAATGTGTTTTAATTCTTTGTAATATTTTGTGTGAGAGTCTGTCTTGGTTAGTTTGCAGCGAGCATGTGCCGCATCACGGAGTTTCATCATTTGTTTAATTGTGTGTGTTATCCATGGATTATTATGATGATTGGAGACTGGAACGCGAAAGTGGGTAACACACTTCAGGATGATCACATACGAGCGACAGTCGGAAAATTTGGATTAGGTGATAGGAACGAAAGAGGTGAAAGGCTACTGGAGTACTGCATAGGTGGAAACATGACCATATTGAACACCTGCTTTCAGCACCATCCAAGGCGCCTATATACATGGAAATCCCCGGGAGACCGGTATCGCAACCAAATCGATTACATTATGATAAATACTCGTTGGAGAAGTTCGATTTGCAATGTGAAAACGTTTCCTGGGGCGGATTGTGGTTCCGATCACTGTCTTCTTGTGGCAAGGTTTGCTCTCCGGCTGAAGTCTCTGAAGAAAAGACCCACTGTACGACCGCGCACTCTGGGTCCGCAAGAAAAGCCTGCGTTCCGTGAAGGTTTGAACGAGGCCATTACTCTAAATCCCCCGCCTGCTAACGCAAGTCCAAACGAACAGTGGGAGCACCTTAAAGATCTGACATGGAAGACGATGGACATGATTATCGGCCAGCGCGCACCAATCTTGCGTAGACAGTCGTGGCTCTCTACTGAAACTTGGACGGACATCCAAAAAAGGAAAGAACTGAAGTCAGCAGGTTTGGTTAACCAGGAGGATCGTGATAGATACTCGGAGCTAAGCAGAACAATACAACGGTCATGCCGTCTTGATAAAAACGTGTTTATAGAGAACATCTGCCAGGAAATCGAAGATCATTCTTTGAAGGTACAAAGCTCGGACCTGTACAAAAAGGTCAAACTACTTTCGAAGCAGTTCAAACCCAAAACTTGGGTAATTGAGGATGATAATGGAACCCGGCTTCAAGATCTAGACGCTATAGCAGGTCGATGGCGCAAATATTGTGAGAACCTTTACAGAGATCCTCTCAGTCACTCCACGTTGGAAGATTCAACAGCATGGAGCTCCGTAGAGCTCGAACCTCCTTTACTACTGTCAGAGGTCACATCTGCGATCAATGCTCTTAAAGACCGGAAAGCGCCCGGACCAGACCAACTAACAGCCGAGATAATCAAGGCAATGGGGATGCCAGGAGCAAGCGTGATGCATGCGATATGTAACAATATCTGGCGTACAGGACAATGGCCCGACGACTGGGCAAAATCAGTCATCCTTCCACTGCATAAAAAAGGATCTACGTCTAAGTGTGACAATTATAGAACCTTAGCACTCATCTCGCACGCCAGTAAAATTCTACTCCACATAATCAACAATAGAATTCGCTACTTCTTGGACTGGCAGATTTCACAGGAGCAGGCTGGCTTTGTCAAAGGCAAGGGGACTCGCGAACAAATTCTAAACATCCGTCATCTGATCGAGAAGTCCTATGAATTTAATTCTCCCATCATCCTGTGCTTCATCGATTACAGCAAAGCATTTGACTGTGTCATCTGGTCGGCCCTGTGGAAGGTTCTGGAAGAGCTTGGAGTCCCTAAGCACCTGATCTTGCTGATCCAGTCGCTCTATCAAAACAACTAGGGCGTTGTGAAGGTTGAAAGGACGACTTCTGAGCCCTTCAAGTTTGGGAAAGGAGTAAGGCAGGGCTGTATTCTGTCTCCCATACTTTTCAATGTTTATGGGGAGTACATCATCAGGCGAACTTTTGAAAATTGGGAGGGTGGAGTCACCGTAGGTGGCACCAAAATTACGAACCTACGCTATGCAGACGATACAACACTCATAGCTGCTAACGAAGCTGAAATGGTGTCTCTCCTCACTAGAATGGAGCGGATTAGCTTAGAATTAGGCCTCAAAATCAACCACTCCAAAACTAATATCATGGTGGTGGACCGCAGCAACTCACTCAAAATTTCAGGTGCTCTATCCCTAGAGCGAGTGGACGATTTTCTCTACCTCGGCACTTTTATCAGCAGCACCGGGTCCTGTGAGAAGGAAATCAGGAGACGTATAGGCATGGCCAAAAATGCAATGGCGCAGCTAGAGAGAATATGGAAAGACCGTAACATATCTCGAAAGACGAAAAAGAGACTGGTCTTCTCTCTAGTGTTTTCAATCTTCGGTTACGGTGCAGAAACTTGGACATTAAGGAAGGCAGACCGTAATCGCATTGACGCCTTCGAAATGTGGTGCTGGCGCAAGCTGCTTCAGATTCCATGGACTGCATTTCGAACAAATAAATCTATTCTCAAAGAGCTGGGTATAAAGGAAAGACTTTCCACCACCTGTCTGCGAAGGATCCTGGAATTCTTTGGCCACATTGCCCGCAAATCTGGACATAACCTCGAGCAACTGATGGTTCTTGGGAAGGTCGATGGAAGAAGGCCGAGAGGTCGTAGCCCTATCAGGTGGTCTGACCAAGTCCGTTCAACTTTAAATTCCAAGCTCCATGATGCCCTCCATGAAGCCAAAGATAGAGACAGATGGAGGAGACTAACCAGAGAAAAACTGATTTCCATCCAGGGAAATCACGACCCTCAGTAATGAGGAAACCGACGCGAGGAGGAGGATCCATGGATGTGACCTATTGTTAATTTGAACAGACTTCACTGGGGCAAATTCATCAAATAACTGTATCATATAACTATTAAACATATTTACCATGTAGTTTACATCGTTAATTGCAAAGCTATTCCATGGAATAGACTCGACGCGCTCGTTAAACAGTGGCATGTCTATGTCTTTGATAGGTCTATATATTATTCTACGGGG
This sequence comes from Thaumatotibia leucotreta, assembly GCA_025490895.1. Lineage (NCBI taxonomy): Eukaryota > Metazoa > Arthropoda > Insecta > Lepidoptera > Tortricidae > Thaumatotibia > Thaumatotibia leucotreta. The sequence goes on along the minus strand of JALPQI010030264.1, from coordinate 209,646 downwards.
TGACGGCTTATCTTTTTTAACGGATACTTCGAAAGTAATAAATGCGTGACTGCTAAGATCAGGGATATGATAGACGCAAACGTTTGTGACACACGTATTAGAACAAACTAAATCAATTAATGTTTCGCTATGATCGGTAAAATGTGTGGGTTGGTCTGTATATTGAACTAGATTCATGCATTTTAGGAAATCGAGAAGCTTTTTCGTATCCTGATCTTGTACATTTAACAAGTTAATATTAAAGTCCCCTACTAAAATAACATTATCGTAATTAGCGAGAGATGAGATGGACTCAGTTAGAGCATCAATGAAAGTGTCAACATTTAACCAGGGTGGGCGATATGCTGTACCGACAGCTATTCTAGTTCGATTTACGACAAGACTGAGCCACATTTGCTCTACCAGAGGGGCCTGTGGACACGAAATGAGTCGCGTGGTGATACCTCGTTTTATATAAAAGCCGACCCCCCCGCCGCGGGCGCGGGCGCCGCCGGGGACGCGCGGCACGTGGCGCAGCCGGTACCCGGCCGGCGCCGGCGCCCGTGACTCTTCGCCCGCCCGCAACCAGGTCTCATTGATGGCCATGATGTCCACATCGTAACGAGTCAAGGCGGCAACAAACTCGTCGTGTCTAGTGCCTAAAGAACCTGGGTTTAAAAGTCCAAAGGAAAGAAGATTCGATTTGAATTGAAGGACAAAACAGTGAATATTATGTATGAACTTACAATGTAACAATAGATTATGCAATGTTGTAGCGTGACGTCTATCAAGGCTGAAGAAATAAATTGAGTGCAGAGAATAGCATACATAGTTTGCCAAGAACCTATGCGTCCATGAGAAATAACATGTATTATATTTTAATTTGTTCTTGGAAAGTAATTTACATATAGAATTTGTAAACAACAAACATAAATAAAGCATATAAATAACTTAGTTTTTTGTAATCCCATTGCAATTATTTGAATACTTACTATAACAAAAAACATATTCCATAAAATATACAAATGTTAAACGGAGCACATAGCAGTTAAAACTGTAGTAGCAAACATTAATAACAGTAGCTTTTAAGCATAACGGAGAGCGTGCTAAAGTAAAGAGAGCTAACCGTGTCAGCGTCCAAAAACTTTAGAAATGTCTGATTCTGTGCACAAACGGAATCGGGGCGCCCCTTGGTCCTTACGCGCAAAAATAGCTCCATCGCGTGTCCACACATACTTCCACTGAGTGCGGGAAGCCTCCTCGCGCGCTTTATGGAACAACTGGCGATTAAAACGCGTCAGTCGTTCATTGACGTAGAAGCGGCGTGCAGGCTCGGCCAATCCCATGCCTTCCGTGGTGACATCGCGCCGCACGCGCGCGGCGGCCAGCAGCTGGTCGCGCGGCGCCCGACGCGTCAGCCGCACCACCAGCGGTCGCGGCCGCGGCCGTTGCCCGTTAGACGCGCCCTCTTCATCTCGTCGCACAGGACCGGCTCGTCTAGCACTTACAAGATCAGTTTCCTCGATCCTGACGCCTAATTTATTGGCTACGGTAAGTGCTAGGTGCACGCACTGTTCATTCTTCACTTCTGGAATGCCTGCGATCTCTAGATCGTTGCCGAGAAGTTCTTGATCGCGGTTATTAAGATCCAGCTGTAGGTCGGCTATTTTTAGACTTAAACCATCGAAGTCGCCTGCAATATTGTTCTCATTTACCCGTTGTTCCGTTTGACACATCTTGTAGTTGCACTCGTCAATGCTCTTGCGCAGTTGCTGGTTTTCTGAGCGCAATTCGATAGTTTCTGACCGCAGGTCCGAAAGCTCGATCCGCATTTCAGTATTTTTGCTAGATATGGCACTAATGTCCGTTTGCATTCTTGAGATCGTGTCTTCAAGCTGAGAAAATTTGGATGCCCAGCCTTTGATTTCTTCAACTAGCCCTCCAATTTTATTATTGAAAGTATTCTTAAGTTCAGTCATATCGCAAGTCAGTTTATCGAATTTAGTGCTTATATTTTTCATTAACGCCTCGGTGTCGATATTTGCGATAGATTGCAGGGGGTCGTCGTTATTGTCTGAATTTTCATTTATTTGTTTTGGACTATTTGTAGCCGATGTACGCCTTTTAGCGTTTTTGCAGTCTGAGCATTTCCATTTTTTTAAGTTCATAGGAAGGATTCTCTTGAACTCTTGCTCTGTCATCCCACCGCAACTAAAATGAATGCAACGATTGCAGCCCGCACATTTGACTAAGTCAGTGGAAATGAGTACCTTATCACATTTAGGGCAATTCATGTTGTCAGTTTTAACTCCACCTGCGAAGTTCACGACGATTCCAGGAAATCACGCCTAGTCCTTGAGCTTATAGCGATTTATTTATTTATTTATTTATTTAATAAATTACATAATAGACTTACAGTAATATACCAAAGCGTCTACAATGCTATATAACAACAAACAGTCATTAGTTAAATTTGTTACAAAAATAACTGATTTTACAAATTAGAGTGTGCCAGTTATCAGCGAACACATCAGCATCCTGCTTCAACACGAGTTGGTTGAGTATCTGTGTCGCGCGCGCGGAGGGCGCATTACCGGCGCGGCGCGTGCGCGGCCCCGCCGTCGGCGCCGCGAGCAGCGGCCGGCGGCGGCGCCCCGCACGACCGTACTGCTCGGGGACGAAAAGACGAATCCCTTCCAGTGCCAACGGGTTGTCTATTTTACCTCTCAGCAGAAGAGCGTAGTGGATTGCGAGCTGTTGCTTACGCCTGTAATGAAGGGTCTCCAGTCCGACCATGCCTGCCACAAATAGTGACGGATATAAAAAGGGATAATATCCATACTATGATTATAACTTGTTTCGACCGGATCCCATATTATTGAATTAAATTCCAGTTTACTACGTACGTAAGCGTTATACAATATTATTGGGACGGCCGTGCCTGTAAACTGCGGCGACGTACGCATGACAAATCCTAGCGTTTTATTTGCGCTCTTCACAATCGTATTTATATGGCTATGAAAATCTAATCTAGTATCTAGCTCGAGGCCCAGGTCTCGAATACTTTGGACGCGCTCGATATCCTCCCCAGCAAGTTGATATTTATAAGTAAGTGGGCATTTGCTTCTACCAAAAGAGATCACTTTGCACTTTTTCTCATTAAAAAACAAATGATTCGCCTTACTCCATCCCTCCACACTATCGATGTCCCGCTGCAACGCATCGCAATCTGCGATAAAATTTATGGCGTAAAATAGTTTTAGGTCATCGGCGAACAATAAGCACCTAACCGTGCTAACCACCGAAGGCAGATCATTGATCATTACCAGGAATAGAGTAGGTCCTAGCGTGCTGCCTTGACTCACTCCTGACCTGGTGAAATATTCCTCCGATTGGTATCCTGAAATCTGTACATACTGCCTGCGATCCCTCAAATAACTTGCGAACAGAGCCAGTAAGCGCGGTGAGAAACCAAACGCGAAAAGCTTTCCAAGCAGTATGTCGTTGTCGACCAAGTCAAACGCTTTGCGGAAATCGAAGTAAGCAGCATCGACTTGCCGAGATTGATCGATATTATGCAGTGTATAATCGACAAAATTGGCGTTGTTAGTTGCGGTTGATCTACCCCTTCGAAATCCGTGTTGCGAATCAGTCAGTCGACTCGACACGATCGGTGCTATGCACGTATTTATGACACCCTCAAAAATCTTCCCAAAAACCGACAATATGGCTATAGGACGGAACGCAGCTATATCTGAGGCACCAGGTTCCTTTGGTACTGGTGTTACTCTGGACACCTTCCATCTTGACGGATATACTCCGGTGCTAACAGCAAGGTTGAAAATATAAAGTAAAGGCTGCTTCAGTACTGAGATACAGTCCTTAACTAGGAATGCGGGAATGCCGTCAGGACCCGGTGCAGAAGCAGTCCTCATTTTCCCTACGACACGAGCTAGCTCTTTAGGAGAAATATTTTGAAGGCTTATACAGGTGGAGTCTTTTTGTTTATCACCAATTTGAGCAGCAGCCTCCACATTTAGCATGGGAGTGCTGCGATGCGTGACTGCCGTATACAAAACGGCGTAAGTGCGGGTAGTATGGAAGCCGCTTACGCATTCTATTGAGACGTTGAATGTTTTTTGGGATTTGTACTTAAACGCGACTTTTAATCACACTACCACTAAACGATATTAAAACACCATGTTTTACGAGTATTTTGTTATAAGTTTCGACTATCAATTCGCACTTTAAACTAGTTTAATCTAATTATTTATAAGGAGCTTTTAAATAACGCCGCAGACGCGCGGGAGGCGCGCGCCAAAAAAAAAAAAATTCTCAAACTTGACATGAAATAAAACTAACTGATTTCGCCGAACCATACTATTTGATATGAATGATTTGTAAATAAACCAATAGGACAGTATCGTACAACATTAAAAAAAAACATTCGCGCCTAACTTTTTAACATGAAATCTCTTTACATATCATCTTAGCATATGCCACCGGATACATAGTATTTCCGGGTTTAATTTAAAGTAAGTAACATCAACATTCCGTAGCAAGTTTGAGAAAAATTCATTTACAGATCATAAGTAGATCGTTAGATATACATACAACAATGAGAAGTGTTCATTTTAGTCTATAGTGCTTTACCCATAGATCACTTACCCACTAGAATCTGAAACGACTCAAGGTTACGACACATACGCATTTTTTTAAACAGCAACAACATCACACAGCGACAGTAGTGGACATCTCACGGCTGATAAATTCTCATTAAATTCGATTTAGTTTCGTTCATACAACGGAGTTGGGAGCTTTTGGACTAAAGTAAGGTGCTTTTGACGTACTTAGAACAAAATACACGTAGATTGAATTGTATTATTTAAAATTTTAAAATCTCCATCATCATAATATATCATCCGAAAGACGTCCACTGCTGGACATAGGCCTCCCCCAAAGATTGCCTCAATGACCGGTCCTGTGCCACCCGCATCCAGTGGACTCCTTCACGCACCCTTCACCTTCAGGTACATGGTCGCCAGCGCCACTGAACCTTTCCGCTCCTTCGGCGCATCGACCATCGGTTCTACATGAAATGTGCCTCTCCAACTGCCGTAGTGAGTTTAACGAATCGCAATTGGACGTAGTTAAAGATCCAACCCACAAAAAACTGTCAGTTAAATAAACATTACTCATTAATTTCAGAGGTTGGATCCTTTTTCCTTAACTACGTCCAATTTTAAACAATTTGTAATAAATAATGTCACCAGACGAATCAGTGGCGACTCTAGAAAATATTTGAGTCCCATCGTTGGAGACATGGAACAGCTTAGAGTAATTATTAACCCTTTTACGGGCAAGACTCAAAAAATCGTGGGTTCAAGCCTCAACACCATTATACATATAACACAAAAAATCTCTACAAGAAAAAAATACAAAAAGATGCTATAGGGTGGTAGTTTTTGAGACCGGTGCCCTGTAAAGGGTCAAAGCGGTGTCTATAAACAGTAGTCTTTGGGTCTAACCCTTGAGTGGGTAATTAGGCAGGCGTTCGCTTTGTTTTACTGCTGGCAACCGTGTGATATTGTTTTAATCCAGTCTGAGGGTCGGGGAGATGGTTATTACGTCATTCAATGTTATTTTAGCGCTCAGAATTCCTATTTTATACAATATTATATGTACACTTGTACAGTCAAGTGGGTAATTAAAAATGTATACCTACCTATGTATTTGTTAGCCTCCGTAACCTAGTTGCTAGTGACCCTGCCTACGAAGCTGGAGGTTCCGGGTTCGAATCCCGGCGAGGGCATTATTGTGTATTTATTTATCATAAATATTTGTTCCTTGGTCATGGCTCTCTATGTATTTAAGCATCTGTATGTATCTTTCTATTTGTATATATCGTCGCCTGGTACCCACATTACAAGTCTTAATTGAGCTTACCGTGGGACTAGGTCGATTGGTGGTAGATGTCCCAAGATATTTATTAATTATTTATTTATACCTATTGACTGGTGGTCGCGACAGTGCAGTAAGATACACTTGTCACCACCCCAACTCTTCCCATGGCTGTCGTAAGAGTCGACTCAGGGATTCTTGCAAATATATGTAGGCACAAGCGTCATCATAGTGAGGATGCAACTACGATCGTCTAGCCGTTTGTCCAGCGAGGCGATTAGAGGCATTACCTCCTAATGCGTCCAAACAGGTAGTTAATAGGAGAGGCCTATGTCCAGTTGTGGAGAAGAGACTGGCTCCTTATGGATACGCATTGTACGATTTGTACGCAACCATAATGTATGAAAAAGTCTATTTTTTCCGCGGTTTTCTTGTTGGGCCCATACTAAAAGTTGTTCAGTATGACTTATACAGTGTTTTGTAGATTCATGCACTCTTATATATTCTATGGACCCTTGAATAATTAAGCAGGTGTTTAAGCTTTGTTTTATTGCTGGTAACCGTGTGATATTGTTTTAATCCGGAGGGTCGTGGACATGGTTATTATAATATTGTCATTCAAAGTTGTTTTTACTGCTCGCTGCTCGTGTTTATGGACTTTAAGATAAATGTGATAAAAACAATGAATCCCTTTCTTATTGTGACGTATTTCTTTTATTATTAGTGGCCAAACCTAACTCCACTCCATTTTACTAGTATCGTGTTCTGGTTATGACGAGATAGGAGAAAAGTTTCCAAGAAGTCAAATATTTTTAAAATATTTGTTTATGTAGAAATGAATTGTCGCTCTTTAGTGATAGCGGTCCTGTTGTTTGCGTCTATTATTAATTTCTACTGTTATTTAAATATTTTTTTACTTGAGCTTCTTTAGAGAGCTCACATGAAAAAAAGAAAAGAACAACAGCAAGCGAGCCACATAACAGCAAATATCTATGTTTTATGCTATAAATTTGAACTAAATTTGAATTTAAATTAACTATGTATTATATTTTAGCCTATAATGTCCCACTGCTGGGCACAGGCCTCCTCTCATATATGAGAGGGATTGGGCTATAGTCCCCACGCTGGCCCTAAGCGGGTTGGGAACTTCACAAACACCTTTGAATTTCTTCGCGGACGTATGCAGGTTTCCTCGCGATGTTTTCCTTCACCGTTAGCTAATGGTAAATATCATCTAATATTCCGTACATAAGTTTCAGAAAAACTCATTGGTACGAACCAGAATTTGAACCCACGACCTCCGGATTGAAAGTCAAACGTCTAAACCACTGAGCCACCACCGCTTCTCTTAAATTAACTAAACAATTAATTTTATTGCCTTCGAACTATCAATTTAATGCGTTGAAATCTTCATCTCAACCCACGGTTTCAATAAAACCCTGGATAATGTTTATATTGGCTTGTGGACCGTGAATTATACAGGCAAATTTTTATTCACTGATAAAATTATTGAGGTTTAATTCTGAAGTCATATAGTGTTGAGTAGCGGAGCAACGCTTAAAATTAGAAATTTAAATTAATTTATGCCCACGGTTTGGCTAAGAATCTGCATTTCAATCCTCAGTTTCAGTAAAAGCTAGTATCACGGTAACACATTGTATAGAGATAGCACAACAGTATTGACGCCCAACGTGGGGCCAAAATTGTTGTGTTATTGAGACCATTGCATCGAGCTTTCTATTTATAAAAGCTTTTACTGTACTTCCGTGTCAACTATTAGTTGGACTATGGTGCTCCAGGGCCGTTATCCATCTTAACGGCACTTCACAAGTTGATTGCGACGGTTCCGTGGGGACAATTCAATTTGTCCGCTGTCGTTTTTCAAAACAAATTGACAGTAGCGTTGAGGGCAGTCACACTGTTACTTATTCTTAAACTTTCTGTAACCGGAATAGAATCGCACAAATAATATTACTTACGTTTGCATGCCTAGATACTAAAAACTGACTATAGTGCGCCATATCTAGTGATCGTTATCACCGTGCGATATTGGTGGCAAAGTATGGTTGATAGAAAAAACAAATACACAGATATTTTATCAATTATTAATATTTCCAAAATTAAAGTATATTTAATTTTACGTAATAGTTATTTTATCACACATCTTTTAATCAATTATACTTATTAAACGACTAATGATGCTATCCACACCCTGCGACTACTCACGGAAAAATACCGACTCATGAAGGAGAACCTGTACTGTCTATTCATTGACCTTGAAAAGGCCTTTGACAGAGTGCCTCGTAGATTGGTTTGGCAATCACTAAGAGCTCAGAAGATACCCGAAGCGTATGTCGCCATAGTCCAGAATATGTACCAAGATGTCACGACACAAATCAAGAGCCCAGCAGACCTAAGCGTTTGTTTTTTTAAATCCTCTTAATGCCTTAGCCCTAGCCGCATACAGCCACGGATTTCATGAAGGCCCGCACTCAGCACAATAAGTCGCGTTCCAAATTCAAAAAGCATTGGAATTGTTGGGAATACAACTTCACAGTGTAAAACGTAGAAGTTAAATCTTGTTTGAAATAATGTATGGGATGTCACAAATTCGAATTTTTCACATCGTTAATCCCGATTTTAGAAATTGAAAAAAATATATGTTAAAGATTATTAAATTCTACATAATATATACGAATTTGGTAATTGTCGCAATCTCGTACCTATTTTTTTATTTTTTTTAGAAAATTGTTATCTCATTTTTTTTGTTTTTTTTTTCAAAAAATAATTATTTTATTTTTTCTAAAAAGAGATCTTAATGTTGCTTACAACATATCCAAATTACAAAGAAATCGGATAAGTACTTTGGCCAAAAAAAAAAAAAAATGTTATTTCTTTTTATGCGTTTTTTTTCTTAACCGGAAGGATTTGAGACTTTATTTTCGGTGAAAGCACTACATATTTAAAGGTTAATAATCCAGTAAAAGGAAATATTTTTTTTCGCTAAGGGCAGTTTTGCCATATTAACCCGGCTATGCCCTTTGAAATTCTGTAGCATTAAAATCAACTTAACCCTTCTATCTTCAATACCTTAGGTGCTTTCTGAAGACCGAGACTGCAAATTAGACGAGATTAAGTCGAGACCTGTCCCTTACTATGGGATCAGAGGGGCAATTACGAGTAGTTGCTACAGCCTTAAACCTCCGCATACGAGGTGAAAATTTGTTTATATGACGTTATCATACATTTGGGGGCTGTTATGTCCCACCTGGACTGATGACCTGGTGAAGGTCGTAGGAGTCCGCTGGATGCGGGTAGCACAGCACCGGTCATTGAGGCAATCTTTGGGGGAGGCCTATATTCAGCAGTGGACGTTTTTCGGCTGATATGATGATGATGATGCCCCACCTCGTGTGCCGAAGGTTAAAGCCTATTTCACCATTCCCGTATAAAATATATCTGCCAGATAAATGTTAGCTGTCCTTTTCTTTTATATGTTTGGGGAAAAGGATGGTGATAGTTTTATCTGACATATTTATCGCTACCGTGGGACTAGGTTGATTTGTCTAAGATATCCCAAGATATTTATTATTATTATTATTTATTTTTATTCTAATAAGTTTCACAGCATAACAGTAAAATCCTAGTCACTGTGAACTAAAAATTTAGATTACAAATAAGGTACTTGGTCCCTAATTTTATTATCTAAAGAATAACTTAGATATATTTTTTGTCTCTCACAGTGCACTATATAAAAATGGTTTTTTTACACTTAATAATTGTTTTTTTCCTTAAGTGATATTCTATTAATAAATAAGCTTTGAAAACAACTCTTGCCACATGTTGTCGGTTCATATGTTTGGATAGTTTGGAATAGGTATAAATGTGTGATAGCACCTTGTTTTATGAAATAGAGATATACAAAACACGCCTTAGAAGTGACTTGTATTACTGGCAAAATATGGTTTATTTTGATTTTGACATCAAAAAAATATATACAAAATTAATTGTATGGAAAATAGACTTTTCACAAAATTCTCTATACAATTACGCCAATTTCCTAGGTAATGACTAATATACTCGCTATATCAACCAATCACCTCTATCTCAAGGTAAGGGAAGCCCAAGAATGTAATATTACAGGGCATTTTCGCTCTAATGAAGTCATTTATCCAGGCGCTCATTAACAACTTAGGTCCCAAACTTCGGTCTCAGGATTTTGCGAGATTACTTCAGGATTGAACTTGTAGCTATCAGTTTCAATTTGTGAACGCTTTTACTTGCTTTGTTAATGTCGAAAGCATTTGGCTCAAGTTATTATGGATGTAAGATTTTGTACTTGTAATTATCCAAGTTGAGACTTTACTTAAATTCAGTATATAACAAAAATATTTTTCTACGCGTGGTGTGTGTGTGTGTGTGTATTTTAAACCTAAAATCACGATCGTGTCAATTGTGTTACGAAAGTTCGTCATACAAACTATGAGGTATACTCTGTCCAACAACCTTTGGCAGTAGAAAAAGGGGGGCAAAGATGTAGATGCGTATTGTTTATCATCATCAGCCTATGATAGTCCACTGCTTGACGTAGGCCTCTCCTATTAATTATGCGTATAAACGCATTAGGAGGTAAATGCCCATAATTGCCACGCTGGGAAAGCGGATTGGCGATCGCAGTAATGTGTCCATGATGACGCTGCTGCCCATCATCAATTTTTTATCAAATAGTGGTCAGTGGCACTTCAATCCCTTAGTCGACTCTTACGACACCCACAGGAGGAGTTGGGGTCGTGACAAATTTAATATATTCTTACTGCCGTCACCACACGGCCATTGTTGATCGCTCATAGTAATTGGATTTTACACAAAATTTTACTTCGTAACATAAAAATCAAGACTCAAAATTAAGTTTCCTACAAGGAATTAAAGGATTTTTTTGCAAACGACCCTATAGGTAACAGCGAAAGCGACGTATTTAATCTCTGTATGAGCCGTTTCGTTCATAATTTAGTAATCTAAAAAAAGGCGCTAGTAAGCCTGTCGTTGTGACATTTTTATAGCCTACTCGTTCTCCACAAAGCCTACCTAGATCTTTATTCATTTCTTTTAAGTGAACATAATATATTGCCTTTTAGCAAGAACTTTTTATTTTTCAAGTAAAAACAGCGGCCATAAAACTTGAATATTATTTAAGATTTGTGTTACCTATATGTATTAGTTACCTACGTAATGAAGCTTGCTTTAGTTGGAAATGTAGATAGTATGAAGCATTTTACCGCCTATTTTTTTTCCTGATCTTCACACATACAACACAGACTCGACATAACACTTACATAAATTGAAAGATAGCACAACAATATTGGCGCCCTACGTCGAGTTATTGGAAACATTGCATCAAGCTTTCTAGGAACATCACATCACATCATCACATCATCAGCCCTTCTCAGTCCACTGCTGGGCATAGGCCTCTCCTATTAACTATGCGTATAGACGCACGAGGTAACTGCCCATAATCGCCACGCTGGGCAAACTGATTGACGATCGCTGTAATGTGTCCATTATGATGACACTGTAGCCCGTCATCAGTATTCTATCTAGCATGGTCAGTGACACTTCACCTGTATCAAGAACAACTATAATATACATGTCTGTAACAGGTCACTAAATTAAATTAAAAATACTTATGTTGGCCCCACGTTGGGCGTCTAAACTGGAGTCGGAAGATTTCGAATATGAATAGATATCATGCATTAAAGAAGTATGCAAAAATTTCACCTATGAAACTAATCAATTAAGGATAATAATGTATATCACTCGTATCTACTAGTTTTCATGAACAGTATCGAGTACTATTCGTATATCTTGCAATTTTTTTAATTCATATAATAATCAAATAACACACATACTCAAAAATACACGGGGTGGGCTTTTTGATTAAAAAGTGTACATGTGTTTTGTTAGTTTGTAAGTTAAATTATTAGGTATTACTCCAATAAAAAAATACAAATAGCACCTATAATACCTGCATAGACTGCATTTAATATTTTTTTAACCAACAGAAAGCATTTGAATACTTTTACACGTCTTAGAAAAATAATAGATCCGACTGTATACTGTCAAACAATTCGCAGATAATTGATTTATGACCTCAAATACACTCGATACACATTCTATTGTCAAACATTGTCTAACCAAGCGTGACTCCCCCCATGATCTATCCATGGGTTCACATAACTTATCAATTATAGACCAAGTACATTATTAAAAAAGTTTAAGTGATCTTTATTGATTTTCTTATACTACGATGGTGGTAAACAAGCATAACATCTGTTGGACAACTGTTGGACAACATGCATGTTAGTAAAACCAATAAAGTCCTTTTTTGAGAAACTTGATGAAATCTTGGCAGATAGCTCAAAAACCTTAAGCTATCTCATATAATTACTTAAAATAAAAATCATCAAAGATTGACACAATGACCGGTCCTGTCCCAACCACATCCAGCGGACTCCAGCGACCTTCACTCACACACATAATTCTTAGTTAAATTCGAAAATAAATGCAATATTTTAAGCACATGCTTATATTTTTTTACCAGAAAAACCTCAAGAAACAAATGTGCGACAATCTAACTATCAGACAATCTAACGCCCTCGTGGGGTAAACAAATGGCTCTGACCGGCGTGAATGATGCGTTAAGTCCTAAATAAAGGACTCATATTACACCATCAAGAACCTAATATAATCATTATGTCAGGTTATTATAAGGTTACCGTTACCTACAGGTTCTAAATGTTCTCTATTTATAGAAGATAGGTGTAATTTAAAAAAAACTTTCCCGTTGTAAGGTTTTTGGACATGGAATAGCCTTCTTGACAGGTTTATGGAAATTACAGAAGGGTCAATCAAATTATTCAGGACCTATTCAGTGTCTCAAAACTGCACTAGCACTGACATGCACTTAGTTTTTGGCCAAATACAAAGAGAAAGCCCAATGCACCGGCTTCAATAACACAACAATTTGGCACCCAACGTGGGGCTACAGGGCTAACATCGAAAATTGTAAATTCACTTAAATCTAAGCGATTGAGAAAGATACACGATATTATATTATAATGAACGGTAAGTCACCTGGCATTATATAGCAGCAAGTGTAACTTACACTGTTTGATTTTGTCGATGCGTCAATTATTATTATTTTACCAACGCCAGGGTGATCGTGTTTGGGGGTTGGAAGTAGAGCCTATTATAGACCCACTAGTTTGAAACCAACTAGAACTAACCTTTTGCTATCAAGTATTACTGAACTTACTACGTAATTAAGAGTTAGAATCAGATTGGAATATATTTCCCGTAGCAAATTCAGCACGGTGTAACATTACACCGCCAAATTCAGACAAACCAGAGGAGAAAAACCCAACTCATTTGCGAAAGTAAAGAATTCTGAACTTTCTAATAGCTCTTATCTTAAAAGCAAACTTAAGAGTTGAGTTCTTTGGACCTTTGTCTGGAAAGGATTCTTTCCGCGATGTTTGACGGAGCTTGAGAACTTCTTACTACTCAGATTGTAATTTAGATATGGAGACCAGAAGATTTTAAGTGTAATTAGAATTAGGGTTAAGTCAACCCCTTTTTTTCTTGTCGGTGAAAAACGTTAATGGACTTAAGATTTCTTAATTTTTTTGTGCGAAAGCGGTTTATTTGATGGAGTCGTAGCTGTAAAAAATGCGGCCTATTAAAGGAGTTCAAGTTTTGGTTGAGACGATAATTCCAATGTATACGTATTTGGCGTTACTCAACAAAGTATCTTTTAAATTGCCTGTATTGCATAAACTTTTTGTAAATTATTATAGTGTATATAATAATTTACACCTACAATTAAAACTAAGGTGAAACTCATAATCTAAATAGAAAAGCTAAAAATAACTACATTGCTTCGTGTTTTTGTTTTCATTTATAAATGGGAACTAATTCAAAACGATACTAATGTTCCGGAGGCTGTTTTGCATAGTCGATATAATTTAAGGTTTCTGCTAGTTTCCGTATTGATGTGAGCGTTTTCAGTAAAAGGTCCTATAAGGACGCCCAGACAGATAATTTGAATGAAGATACAAGCATTTTCTGTCCTTCGGAGAAGTGACAAAGCTGGAACTTTTACTGAAAGGACTTAATTTTTTTACGACTCGTTTACCTAAATGTAATGCAATATAGAAGAATATGTAATCAATGTGGTGAATGATAAGCGACCCAGTAAACGAGACACCACTGTTTCATTTTTGTTACTCTACAATATGGTTAACACAAAAAAATAATAGTGGTGGGTCATTTGTTTGGTCGCTTATTCAAATTCAACACTTTTATTACAATACTACTACTCGTACATTACATTATACTTTAAATATTGAGCAAAATCTTCTCCACAACATAAGCCACGTACAGCCACAATTGGAACCAGAAAAGTTCAGAAACCATGTTACAGTGATGCTACAAATCAAATTGTAAGAAAATCCTTCTTACTTGTTATTGTAACAAGGTTCCAGAGTGGCCAATTGGTTGAGTGTACTGCTTATGAGGTTCCCTTTATATGCTTATCCTCAGGATGCTGCTGCTGCCAGTTCTTCTGCTGGCGGTCGCGAGGAACACCCTTGCACTGATCGCACTCGAACTACCACATTCAATTAACCTTAAAGGTAACACACGTTGACGCTTTTTGCCCATTTCATAGTTCACCTATCCATTTAAAAGTGTAATAAAAGACAAAAGAAAATCTGGAATAGTAAATGACAAATTTTCTTGATTAATACATGTTTATTCGCAGATTTATTGCCTAATTTGGTTCAATTTCTAAGGCTGACTAGATGAACAAGTTGACGCTAGTGTGTAAAGGTAAAAGTTAATAAAAACTATGATTGGCGAGTGTCCAAGAAAACGGTTTGAATAGCAACTGGCATCAAATGGTTTACAAAATATTTCTGATTAAAGTTAATATTATATTGGGGTCATAATAATGGGATTTTCTTGAGAATGGTCCTCAACTAACTGGAACGTTGTTTGTGTATGGTGATACAAGATTATAAAACATCAATCTATTACTTAAGGATTTTGAAAAACTTTTACTATGTGACCAAATACGAAAACTCAAATAACGACACATCCATTGTTGTTCTATAGAAATGGGCTAAAATAGGTTAACCAAAATGAATGGAAGCGTCGAGTTTTTAACACCTGGGTGCTTAGCCATGTTGCCAATCGCTAGCGCTTCATCGTTAATCGCAGCTAACTGTCTTTGTCGCACTAATATGAAAGAGTGACAGAGAGGGAAAACTACGTTACGCTACTAAGCGCTAGCGATTGGCATCTTGGCTAAGCATGCTGGCCCCTATATTTTGTAAAATTGTACGCTTGTAAAGTTTTGTTGTATAGGCCACTGGTATAAGTATATATATATGTAACTTAGAATGACTATGTAGATAATGGAGTTCACGATATATGATATTGCATTTTAGAAATGAACGTACATAATCGTCCGTGGCAAATGTATGTGTATACAGGGTGGAACGGAACGACGATCTTTCCCGCTACCGACCGAGTCTACCTACCATTATGCCCTGGCCACGACATTGGTCTAAGGCGACTGGCTAAGGCGACCAGCAGCGAGCGAATTAAACAAAATCAAGACCGCTAAAGAAGCATGCCACGACAATTCGCTGTGGGCTAAATCGCGCGCGAATTTACTTGTGCGACCGGCGGCGGCGACCAGCGGCGCGGCGAGCGGCGAGATTAAACGCACTGGCGGTTTGAGCCATGCCACGACTCCGAGCGGCGCGAACGGTCTTAGCTGCGGCACGTATCGGGCGGAATTTTAAAGATCAAAATGTTTTGTTTTATTCGCTCCGCGATGTTGGACACAGAGGCGTTTATAAGTAAAATTTTAAATAGGCCTGCCTTGTGGATGGCACAGCAACACAAGTTGCGGCATGTAATAAAACGGTTATGGGAAGAAATAAAAGAACATTTTCCGAATCAGAGCGGTAAGTTTAATAATATATTATTGTATACTAAAACTAATATTAAACTATTAGACACAGAAGGTAATTTGGTAACGGATAGGCATAAATTATTAAAAGTTGTTGAAGAATACTACACGGAGTTATATTCATCTAAAAGTCACAACACGACAACGAATTTAACCGAAACCATTAGGAATGTCGGTTCCGAAGACGTGCCTGAAATTACTTATCCCGAAATTGAATATGCCATCAAAAAGATGAAAAACAACAAAGCTCCAGGAGAGGACGGTATAATTATCGAAATGGTCAAGGAAGGCGGAAACGCAGTGATCAATCTCCTAAACAAGCTGCTAAATAAATGCCTTGGAGAAGGAAGAATCTCAAGGGAATGGGAAAGTGCCAACGTCATACTAATATTCAAGAAAGGGGACAAAGCAGATTTAAATAACTATCGGCCAATAAGTTTGCTGCCGCAACTGTACAAACTATTGACAAAAATTATCACCTTTCGCTTGACTAACAAGTTGAACTTCTACCAACCCATTGAACAAGCTGGCTTCAGAAGCGGATTTGGCATCATGGACCATATTCTCTCAATGAGAACTATAATCGAAAAAACAACAGAATACCAAATGCCACTGTGGATAGCGTTTATAGATTATAAGAAGGCCTTTGACAGTGTGGAATTATGGTCCGTTGTTCAGTCACTGCAAAATGCTCGAGTAGATCACAGATATATCAAATTAATTAAGCACATATATGACAAGGCAACCATAAGAGTAACCTTAACGGAACCGACAGAACAAATAGCCATAAACAAAGGAGTCAGACAGGGAGACACCCTTTCTCCGAAGCTATTCACTTTGGTTCTGGAAGATGTGTTCAAGAAGTTGGCATGGGAGCAACGTGGTCTAAATATAGCGGGAAGCAGACTGAATAACCTTAGGTTCGCGGATGACATTGTCCTGCTCACGGATAACCCTGAAGATCTGTAGACGATGATACAGGAACTGAGTGACGCCTCTTTGCAAGTTGGTTTGGAAATGAACTTAGGGAAAACTAAGATAATGACTAACATGGACGGAACTAACATCAATATTACCGTGAACCAAACCACCATAGAACAAGTAAAGAAGTACGTTTACTTGGGACAGGAGATCAGAATGGGCAAAGACAATCAAAGCAATGAGGTCAACAGACGGATAAGGCTCATGTGGGCTGCCTACTCGAAACTCGATTTTGCTTTCAAGATGCGAATTTCGGCGGAACAAAAAGCCAGAATATTCAACCAATGTATTCTACCAGTGCTCACTCATGGTGCCGAAACTTGGGTTTTCACAAGGGACGTCATCCACAAACTGGAAGTAGCTCAGAGAGCAGTGGAAAGAAAGCTGGTAGGAATATCACTAATGGACCATAAAACAAACAAATGGCTTCGAGAACATAGCAAAGTCGCTGATGTAACTAAGCGAGTAGCGCAGTTGAAGTGGGAGTGGGCCGGACACGTTGCTCGTAATGAGAGATCCTGGTGCAAACGTCTTCTTGAGTGGAAGCCATGGGGAGAGAAGCGCCCGCAAGGACGACCACAAATGCGCTGGAAAGATGACGTGAAGAGGATCGCGGGCGTTAATTGGATGCATGTGGCTCGGTGCCGGAGAGAATGGAAAGCATTGAAGGAGGCCTACACCGAAATGGTTGAAAAAGGCTAAAGAAGAAGAAGAGAAGAAGATTGTATATTAAATAGGATTGCTTACAAAATAATTTATAAATAATAATTTCGAGACACTGAAAGGCCACTTTTGATAATGACATTTTACGTCCTTTGATTACGTCCCATTCGCTCACCGCTTAGACCGTTGTCGTGGCATGCTCACCGCTTAGACCGTTTTCGCCGCCCCGCTCGCCGCGGTTGCGGTCGCCTTAGACCAATGTCGTGGCCAGGGCATTACGATGAATTTTCAGTATAGTACCAACATCGAAATATCTTTAAAAAACTTAACCCCTAATACAAAATGACTGATTAGTTAGAGCTCGATAGTATGGAAAAGTCAATTTTCCATGTACAATCGGGTTCAAAATTGCATGGAGAGTTTATGAATGAATTCATTCATAAATCGTCCATGGAATTCTGAACGCCACTGTACATACGTTTTCGATGTTGGTCCCATACAGAAAGTTCATCGTAATGGTTAGTAGACTCGGTCGGTAGCGGGAAAGACCGTCGTTCCGTTCCACCCTGTATAATGTTTTACAATAACAAAAACACTGAAGACCTTTCTTTACAGATGGCCAAGAGTTCGACTACATAGTAGTGGGCGCGGGCGGCGGCGGCGTGCCGGCGGCGTCGCGGCTGGCGCTCTCCGGAGTTGATGTGCTGCTGGTGGAGGCTGGGGGTAACCCTAATATACTCAGCGATGTAAGTATCACATTACAAGATAGGTGCCCAAAACCATCATCTGAAGTAGGCACTTCGGACCACTGCTCGGGCAAATTCAGATTGGTTAGGGGTAACTAGTAATAGAAGCGGAAGTCTTTGTCTCCTTAATGGTGTTAAATAGAGACTTCCATTTGCTTACGAGAAACGACTCCTAGCTACGACCATATATAACACAAAGCACATAAACGTCTAACACCAGCTCAAAAATGCACCCAAAACCAATTGTTCAATTTTATTGTGCCAAGATGGGCAGGACATAGCGCTTTTCTTAACACCGCGCATATTTCGGTGCAAATCTTTGACAAACGTTTATAGAATATAACCAATCAAAACTTTGATGGACTAATCACAACTATTTTTAAATCGCGGTTTAAGTTTTTATAGGTTGATATTGAAATTCATTACCGTGATGGATTGCCAGGGGGGCATTGGGGTGACAGATGTCAACTAAAATTCAGGCCCGTTTTTGAAAGGCAATTTAGTATGGAGTGCGGTTTCCATGTTTTATTTATTCGTAGCTCCCTAGACATGATTTTATTTGGTCGACTACAGTTATGATAACATAACACAGTTATGATGTATGGTGAGTGGTGCCGCTTTAAATACAGGAGCATTTTCTTTATTTATAGTGAACAGGGAAAGACGAAGGATTGGTTTGGACTGGGTGTCGTGTTGATATAGTGCAACCTTATTGAAAATGCTGCTGATCTTAATCAGGCATAACCAACACAGCTAAGCATCAAAATTGTTTTATGATACCATTTAATTTTCACTTCAGATCCCTGGAGCAGCTATGGCGCTGCTCGGCTCAGATCTCGACTGGCAATACCCGACCATCACCAACAATGTCTCCTGCCTCTCCTCACCAAACAAGCAATGCCGTTTCAGCCGCGGCAAGTGTCTCGGCGGGTCCACCAGTATCAACTACATGATGTACACGAGAGGAAACCGAAAAGACTACGACGACTTCGGCATCGAAGGCTGGGCTTGGGAAGATCTTGAACCCTTCTTCCTGAAATACGAAGGCTTGCAAGACTTGGACGATCTACCCGCCTCTTCTATCCCCTACCACAATACCAATGGAACCATGAAAATAGGCTTCTTTACCGACTCAGAAAATTCCTGGCATTCAAGGATTGTGAAAAGCCTCGAGCTCCTCGATTTTCCTTTCAACCCAGATGTGAACGCTGAATCTCAAATTGGGGTGAGTCAAATAGTAGGGTATGTGCACAAAGGAACACGCATGAGCACAGCTCGAGGGTATCTCACGCATGCCGACGTGAAGAAAGCACTAAAAGTGGCCAAAAACACACGCTGCACCAGCGTCATTTTAGATGAAAACAACACAGCGACAGGAATTACAGTTATAACACAAAACAAACTTGATCCTCTAGGCTTAGTGAAAAAGGAACTTAAACTTTACGCTAGGAAAGAAGTAATTCTCTCAGCGGGGGCTATTGGTACTCCACAGATACTGATTTGTCTGGTATAGGACCTGCGGAGCATTTAGAAAGCTTGGGTATTCCTGTACGAGTTGATCTGCCAGTTGGTGAAGGAATGAGTGATCACGTACTACCACTTTGCATCATACAAGCTGATCCAGGTATTGGTATCCCTGTCCTTAACCCCTTCGTTATAGGATTGAAGGGCGTTCAAGGCGTGCAGTGGATAGCTACGAACGACGGACCATTGGCCTCAAACGGGCTCACCGATGTAACAGCACTTTTGAATACAAAATGCTACGACTTTGAACAACGGAAACTCGTCCATAACAGTTCCGATTGCGAATTACCGTCACTGCAAATAATCAACGCATTCATAGACCGTAACTTACTGCAAGGCATAGAGCTTATCGTCAAACAAGCCATCGGTTTAGAAATGGACGTCGTTAAACAACTCAGTGCTGCTAATGTAAACAAGGCATTGCTCGTAGTATCGCCAGTAGTTCTTCGACCATATTCACGCGGCAGTGTCCGTTTAAGTAGCACTGATCCTACTGATAATCCCGCCGTATTCCCAAACTATCTCAGCGACGAGCGAGATTTGGAAGAAATGATACGTAGCATAACAATATTAGAGCATTTAATTGAGACGCCAGAATACAAAGCGCATAACGCTTCGTTTCTCCGCTTGAAGTTTAAAGGTTGTCCTGAATATTCAGTTGACCGGATAG
Source organism: Thaumatotibia leucotreta (assembly GCA_025490895.1). Taxonomy (NCBI): domain Eukaryota; kingdom Metazoa; phylum Arthropoda; class Insecta; order Lepidoptera; family Tortricidae; genus Thaumatotibia; species Thaumatotibia leucotreta. The sequence continues at coordinate 189,146 of JALPQI010030264.1, read as the reverse complement.
GGTATATAAAATGCTTCTGCAGGCATATGACGTACTCGGTGTTCCATGCGGTTGGTACGGCGCGGTTGGGGCCAGTGTTGCGTGGTGACCTGCGCGTGCGCGGCACGGCGCGGCTGCGCGTGGCCGACCTCAGCGCGCTGCCGGAGCTGCCGCGCGGCAACACCGCCGCCGCCGCCATCGCCGTCGGCGAGCGAGTGGCGCACTACATCTTGAACGGCCAATGATTTAATACAACTGTATGCAACTGTATGATTTAATAAACATGTAATGCATATAAATACAAAATGCTAAATAAATACTGTATTGTTTATTTTTCTTATGTACCTTAAAAATGTGTAGGTAGCAGGGCTGTCCAAAAAACAGTTAATACAATACAATACAATACTCTTTATTGCACACCATAAAACCAGTAGAATAACAGATACACAGTGTTACAAGTAGGTACAGGTATTAAAATGGGCGGTTAATTGATGATGGCGGTGGACAGTTTTGTTAAATTAACTAAGTATTACTTTTTTTGGGGACGTTTAACAAATTAGCTGATATCTTCAATCAAACCCGCTGACATTCCACAATGCCTGAAAACCCGCCTCTTTAATCAATGTTTCCTGCCAACCATGACATACGGTGCCGAGACATGGACGCTCACTAAGGCTATGAATAAAATTAGAGTAGCACAAAGAGCCATGGAGCGCGCCATGCTCGGCATCAAGCTACGAGACCGCGTGAGGAATACCGAGATTCGACGTCGCACGAAAGTACAAGACGTCGGAGACGTTATTACCAAACTGAAGTGGAATTGGACAGGACACATTGCCAGACAGCGTGATTTATTTATTTATTATTTATTTTTATTCCAATAAGTTTCACAGCATTACAGTAAAAACCAAGTCACTGCGAACTAAAAATTTAAACATCAAATAAAAATAACTTAAAACTAGCTTGATTTAGGCGACGTAACGACGTGGCTCCGTTGCGTCGTCTGATCTGGCGTAGGATTCGGCAGATTGCCTCGGAACTGCCGAAACACGACGCCCTTTGGCCAGAAGTCAGCACTCGCGATGGTGTCCTGCAGCGGGCGCGGCACGCGCACCACGAACGAGCTGAAGTGCACGTAGTGGCGCGACCGCAACTGCTGTACCCTCAGCGAGTAACCCGCCTTCCGGCGGACGTACTCCACCACATTGTTGGGCATGGCGGAGTAATGCAGGCGCGACACGTAGAGCGCCTTAGACGGTGTCGCAACCGGAAGACCGGATTTAACCGGCTCGGCGGTGCCACACAGCGTCTTTTGGGGCGCCCTGCGCGCCCTGCTCTTCCGTTCCACCAACGTGAACCCCTCCTTGTCCACACAGATGCTGGAGACCTTGCCCTTATTGGGACCCGTTCCCTCAGGAGGCAAGGTGGCCCGGTTAGCAGCGACAGGCTGACCGGCAACGTCAGCGTAGTTACGCCGACGTGACTTCACAACAGGCGGCGGCACGCGCGGGGGGCGCGCGGGCGGCGGGGCGGCGGCCGCGACACATGGAGCAGTGTCAGCAGCACGCGATCTTACAGGCTCAGCGTTTGTAGCGGGCCGGTCAGCGCTCTTGAAATTTGATGCCATCGACCGAGTCGAGACATTCCGAAACTATCAACTTCGTCACGTAGCTCGGCAATAGTGACTTGGGCGGCTTCAAATTTCAAAATGACTTCTGCTAAACTTGTTTTTAGGGCCACGATGTCCTGATACAAGCAGCGAACGTCGATATTATCCGGAACATGTATCGGCAAGACAGAGGCATCCTTCGATACAAACTCCGGAATTCGCTCTCGGTTCTCCTTAAGGATCTTCTGTATATCCAAAAGGGACTTCTTCCCAGTTTCACCCCCTTTTCTGTGAGGAACATACGTGCCAACGATCCCAAGGGACTGGCACAACACCTGCTTCGCTTCACAGATGTCATCCACGCTGAAACTCGATGCCCGCGAACTAAACTGGACAGCGGTTGCAGCATCCATTCCTCCCTCCTGCAGCACCTTCTCCTTCTGTTGCAGGAAGGCGAGGAAATCGTTCACGATGGGTTGACTCGAAGAGGCACTCATCGCGGCGAATCATAAGCAGCGGCCGGGCCGCGCTAATTTCGTAATTGAATATAATATTTAATTAATCATCGATGCGTCCACGTCGCTTGGCGCATCGCGTGTTAGATATATAATACATATACACGGTGCTCGCGAGCATTGCGAAAGATTTTAACTGTGCATTCTAGGCATCAAAATAAACATAAAATATTATGAGACCAAAAGTCAATTCCACAAAAAAAAAATTTTTTTTCTTATTTTTAGTCTTTTTAAATACTTCTTAACATTTCCAGTACTTTTTATCATAACAACAATTTGTTTAAATTATTTATTTCAATTGTTTTTTTAGATACAGGTTATTTCGTCAAGTCTATTCGTATTTTTTGATTGTCAGGCAAAAGGTGTGGTAATATTAGAACACATTGTGGTGGCATTGTAATCATAAAGAAGTTAAATGACGAGTTACGTCGAAAAACTTATTTCGAAAAAAGGTTGATTATCTCTGAAACCAAGCCGAATCCAGGAAATTTTATATAACATTAAAGACTCTAAATGTGGTCAGGAATCCAGCATTAAAATCTTTCGGAATGCTCACGAGCACCGTGTATACAATATAGATACTTAAATACATAGACAACCATGACCAAGGAACAAATATTTGTGATAAATAAATTCACAAATAATGCCCTCGCCGGGATTCGAACCCGTAATCCATTACGAAATCAATAAACTTCCAAATACATTAGAAAGGTCATTGGGCGTTTTTGACCTGCTTTATGATTTTTCGCGTACAGAGACCAAACTAGCTTTAAAATAAATAACTAAATCTCACTTTTCTAAATATGTAATTTTTCCGTATGTATCAACAGGGAAAAAAAGTTATGCGACTTTTTGTATCCGAAATAGTGTTTTTAATGTTTTTACTTTCAGCATTGTATAATTGTATAATTACTATCAACTTTTACTTTCTTATCTCCTCTACCCAAAGGTTGTCTGGAAGAGATCGCTCTTTAGCGATAAGACCGCCTTTTGTTTACCTCTTCCAAACATGTACTTTTATTATTTGTTTTGTATTTGTCTTTGAGGTGCAATAAAGAGTTATTGTATTGTATTGCGTAAACGGGTGTGACCTACTTTTCTGGTTTCGCCTTGCAAGAATGCGTCTCATATCACTCAGTAGCACTTACATTTACCTACATTCCTAGCCCTATTTCGTTTGTGTACGCAGTGGGTCATATGCGCGAACAAAATGCCTAATGACCTTTGATATTTTATGTTCAGTATCTATGTATCTGGCAGTTAAATCTTGACAGGACCTAACTCCTAGATAGCCCCGCCTGGTGGCAGATAAAATATCGAAAACCCTAATAGTATTGTGAGCGCAGAACTAGTTAAGGTTGATTGGGTTCTACAAACGGGGCATGTAATCAGGATTTGTCCCAGAGGACCCTAAGGAACTATTGTGTGCTTAATCTTGATTGAGTTTCACTTCAATACACCGTTCATGTCTTAATCAATTGGCCTACAGCGAACTCCGAAATGTACCGGAAGGCGCAGCGTGGGTAGGCCTCCCACAAGGACTGATGACCGGGTTTAGATCCCAGGAGGCCTAGCCAAGATGCGATTCTGCAATAAAATACTTACGATAAGAGATAGCAGGCAGCGGAACATCGGTGCCGATGACATCATTATGACGCAAATTAATTGGCACATAGGATGTTCTTATATATTACTAGCGACCTGCCTCGGCATCGCACGGGTACTATACATAAAAACCTTCCTCTTGAATTACTCTACCTATTAAAAAAAATCTCATCAAAATCCGTTGCGTAGTTTTAAAGATTTAAGCGTACAAAGGGACATAGGGACAGAAAAAGTGACTTTATTTTATACTATGTAGTGATAAACAACAGAACTACCTATTACATTTTATCATGCTTTGACAGATGCAAAACTTGGCACTGCCACGCCGTGTCTAATAGCCATGTGAAATTTTAAATTCAACCTTACACAAATAAACAACATTCTTCCTACTTCAAACATTTCTTAAATTCACGAACAAGAAATACTAAAATAATGTACAACATTGATTTTGATAATTTTCTAATTAAACTGACAAATACAGTTATGTTATTATGTTTTTATAAGTACTTGGCCGTCTCAAGTGTCAATAAAATATCCGTGAACTAATGAGGCCAAAAAGTTGTTAGTGATTTATGGTTATCTATCATCTACATAAAAACGCCCTGTAGGTATGCAACCGCTACGTTATACGTCGGTCATCGGCACCAAAGTTCCTGCCGGAGATAAGTAAAGTCAAAGTCAAATTGTTTATTGCAAGAACATAGTTATATAAGATCTTAAACAATAATAATAGCGTTGCTAATGTTCTGCCAGAAAAGGCATGCAAACATGAAATCCTTAACTAATTATGTACACTTACATTATCACGTGCAATATACAGGTTGGTCCAAATCTTGACGTCAAAAAATTTTTTTTAGATTCCTCACGTCATGAGCTATCAGAATATACCCCATGTACGTTAGCCGATTTTTTGTAGTTTTCGAGTTATGAATTTTTGAAAAAAAAATTTGAGAAATTCTGGAATGAAGAAATTTATTAATAAAAAAAGTATTGGATTTTTGAACTAGTTTATTTTTGTAAAAGTATAACTACAAATAAAGCATTTACTGACAAAAAAATTAGCGTCCTCACTTTGATACAAGTAGGATAAAAAACACCAAATTAAAAATTTTACGTTAAAAACGCATCAAAATATCATTAATGTACGTACATAAAAAAATAAAATATATCCCAAGGGATTTTCGTATTCTAAAGACCGCCCTAGAATTTGAGGCTTCGTAAAAGCAAAAAAAAAGTGATACTTTATGATGAGGATTTTTCGGAGTAGTCGGTCAAATAAACTTAAAAAAGCTTAAAATTTTAAAGTAGTAAAAAATGACTTGAATAACTACACAAATTGAGTTTTCGTGGTATTTTCTGTCTTTGTTTATTGATAAGAACAACAAAACAGACGAAATTTTACTTTATTTTTAAATTAAAAATTTTGAAGCTTTTTTTTTTGTTTATTTGACCGACTACTCCGAAAAATCCTCATCATTAAGTATCACTTTTTTTTTGCTTTTACGAAGGTTTAAGGTCTAAGGCAGTCTTTAGAATACCAAACATCCTTGGGATATGTTTTATTTTTTTATTTACGTACATTAATGCTATTTTGATGCGATTTTAACGTAAAATTTTTAATTTGGTATTTTTTATCCTACTTGTATCAAAGTAAGGACGCAATTTTTTTTTATCAGTAAATGCTTTATTTGTAGTAATACTTTTACAAAAAGAAACTAGTTAAAAAACCCAATACTTTTTTTAATTATAATTCTCTTCATTTAAAAATTTCTCAAAAAAAAAATAATTCAAAAATTCATAACTCGAAAACTACAAAAAATCGGCTAGCATACATGGGGTATATTCTGATAGCCCATGACGTGAGTAATCTAAAAAAAATTTTTTGACGTCAAGGTTTGGACCACCTTGTATACAATTATACAATTTAATGAGGAATTTTACCGCTAGTCTACCATGTCAAAAGAATTATTTAATATGATTACATAACCAGAACAACAATTATTAACGCATAATTTTACAGTAATTAATGTCAGTTAAGTTAAATGTTGTTGAAGTCTTAGAGCCTATAATTTTGCATTGTCTGTTAGGAAGTAGTCCCTGACAGAGTAAAAACATTTGTCTAATAGCCATTGTGTAAGAGTTCGCTTAAAGCGAGTTGTAGGACATTTCATAATAAATTCAGGTAAACGATTGTAGATTTGAATAGCCATACAATACGAATTATGTTTGTGAAGCGTGATTCTAGAACGGGGTAAGTATAATTTGTCTTTTTTCCTATTTAATCTTGGATAAAAGGTGCTCTGCTTTTCAAAAAGTTCAGGATGGTCTCTCACAAATATGCACATCTGCTTTATATACAAACATGGAAGTGGTAAAACTCTGGTCTCTTTGAATAAGGGCCTACATGGCTCCAGGTAATGAGTATTACACACAGCTCTTATACATTTTTTTTGTACCATAAACGCATAATTGACATTTACCGAATTCCCCCAAATAATCAAACCGTAACTAAGTAAAGAAAGAGGATACATAACCGTGATAAGCAGTTAGCGCTACTTCTCTAGATGAGGTTCGGCTTAGTCTTCTCAACGCGAATACAAATTTATCCAGCCTCTCACAGAAATAGTAAATATGAGTTTTCCAGCTGCAAAATTTGTCAATGTAGATCCCAAGAAATTTCGTTGATTCTACTTCTTATATTTGGTAATTATTATTGGTAACATTAAGATCGATGTCATTATTTTGATATGTTCTAAATTGCATAACGTTAGTTTTATTTAAGTTTATTTTAGAATAATTTTGTGTAGCCAGTCAATTATATCAGCGAGAGCCTTATTAATATCATCATTAAAATTATCTTTGTCATTTGATTTGATTATTAGGGTAGTGTCATCAGCAAACATTATACAATTTTGTGTCATATGTAGAGGCAAATCATTTATATATAGAATAAAGAAAAGTGGACCCAAAATACTCCCCTGGGGTACACCACAGCTATTGTGGTTATACTGTGACCCCTTTGTTACAAGTTCACCATTTTCTATAGTTTGTACTTCCGTACACTGCATTCGATTTGAAAGGTAGCTGTCAATCCAACTATAGGCGTTCCCCCTGATACCGTGATATACTCAATTTTTTCTAAAAGAATTGAATGTTTAACATAGTCAAAAGCCTTGCTTAAGTCTAGGAAAATAGCTGCTACAAGGATTTTGCAGTTTATTGAATCTGTTTTAACTTCATCAAGTTAAAACATGCTAACGTGGTTGAGCTGCCCTTACGAAAGCCATATATGCGCTCACTGAATCTATATGTTCGATATCGTCATATGACCGAATTATATTGCTGGGTGATTTCAATATAAACACTTTACATGATTCTGATTCGAACACTACTAAATTATCGAATTTTCTTACCTCTTTACATCTCTCTCAGTTTGTCAATCAACCCACCCACTTTACAAGTCACTCGGAAACTCTGATAGATCTATTATGCTCTAATACTAAAATAAATCATGTAACAGTAAACTTTATTCCCGATCTTGGCAGCCATGCATTCATAATTTGTGAAATCAATATTAGAAAGGATAAGCCTGCCTCAGAGTGGGTAGTGTATCGACCGCTTAAGGACATTGACTTGCAGAGGTTCAACGAGGACCTTAAATCTATACGCTGGGACCGCTTAGTATGCGACAACGTCAACGACACTCTCTGGTACTTTAACATGTCCGTTTTGCATCTTTTTGAACTGCATGCGCCTTTGAAAAAAACTATCATAAAAAATAAATGCTACCCATGGATTACTCACACCGTGAAAGAGATGATGCGACTTCGTGATGAAGCGCACCTCAGAAGCCGCCGGACCGGTCTAGATGCGCACAAGCGGTACTACAAAGACCTTAAAAGTGTAGTTGACAGAGCTCTTTTCACTGAAAAGTCAGCCTTCTATCAGGCAAATATAAATAATAATCAAAATAATCCCCGAATTCTTTGGACAAATATCAAACGTAACATTGTAGATTTTAAGAAGCGTAACGAATTGCCAATACATTTAAATAATCCTGATAAGATTAATAATCACTTCCTCACTTTTCCCGCGGGGAAAGGCGTTACCATGGCCAGTCTAACATATTACGAATTTCATAGATACGGATCAGCTACATTCGAATTAAGAGCAGTGGACGAATTCGCTGTTTTAAAGGCAATCAAATCTTTTAAAAGTAATGCAATAGGCACTGATGGCATTACGCTAGACATGCTTGAACTGACTTTACCAACTACGCTAAATTTAATCACTACTATAATTAATCAATCCATAGACTCAAGCTTGTTCCCTGATAGTTGGAAATCTGCGATTGTCAGACCAGTACCCAAAATTTCAGAGCCAACTGATGTAAAGGACCTCAGGCCAATTAGTATTTTGTGCTTCGCATCCAAAATCTTGGAAAAAATAGTTTGCAAGCAAGTAACTGAATTCTTAGAAGCCAATAATATCTTACCCAATAGACAGTCTGGATTTCGTAGGGCGCGCAGCACGGCCACGGCGTTGCTAGATGTTATTGATAATATTCTCACAGCACAAGATGAAGGAAGCGCATCAGTACTTGTCCTTTTAGATTTCTCTCGAGCTTTCGACACCATTAACATTTCGCTTCTGCTCTCTAAACTCGCGTACTATGGTTTTGGAACGAAAACTATCAAATGGTTTGCCAGCTACCTGTCAGGTCGTTCTCAACGGATTGGTCTGCGCAACTCATCTGGATTGACAGACTACTCCTCCGAAATCCAGGTTAGTTGTGGAGTCCCTCAAGGTTCGATTCTGGGCCCGATACTGTTTGTTTTGTATGTGGCGGACATAACAAATTGCATCAAAAATTGTAGTTACCATATGTATGCTGATGACGTACAAATTTACAAATCTTTCCATCCTCGAGATACACTTAAAGCCGTGGATTTGTTGAACCAGGACTTGGCACGTATAGATGACTGGTCTGGGAAATGTGACCTAGTGTTGAACCCTAGCAAGTCGAAGTACCTAGTGATCGGTACCAAATGCCAAGTTGACAAAGTCGTTAGTTTCAATCCTAACATTATGCCTGGGACAGCACGTCTTGAGCGTGTCACGGTTGCCCGTAATCTTGGTCTTCTGGTGGACGAGCAATTGCATTTTGAACAACAAGTACTTGAAGCTGCTAAAACCTGCTATTACAGATTAAAAGTATTGTATCAGGTTCGTAAATATCTTAGTGTGGATCTTAGAATAAAACTATGCGATACTTTAATCCTCTCAAAATTAAACTACGTAGACACGGTTATCAATGGATGTTTACTGGCTCGCTCTAAGGCGCTTCTTCAACGTATCCAGAATGCATGTGCTCGCTTTTGTTTCCCCATTCCTCCTCGTACTCACGTTACCCCCTATCTAAACAGTGGTGGAATGCTAAAAATGGAATCGCGTCGCGCGTTACATTTTGCTTCGCTGCTTTTTGGTGTAGTGCATTACCAACAACCCTCGTATCTTTTTGAGAAGCTCATGTTCTCCACGCGGCCAACTAGAGAAGCCACCCGGCTAATTTGTCCAAGACACGGCAGGTCAGCAGCATTTCGTGGCAGCTTTCGTTACGCCGCCACGAAGTGCTGGAACAATATACCCCCTCCAATACGAAACTCTAAGACCTTGGCTACTTTTAAACTTAAACTAAAACATTTTTTATTTAGTTCACAGTTGCAGTGATCTGAACTCGTGTAGCAGCCGTGTCATGTGTCATGTTACTTATTATATCCTATTACTCTATCTTTATTATATGCAATTACCCCGTCTCAATGATACTATATATTTACTTACCTTATAATCTATGCTCTCCACCCTACATATATATTTATATAACAATTCTATTTACATAATTTATTTATTTTCTTAATAACGCTCGCTTGTTGTTGTTCATTTCTATCTTCCAATGGGTTCCACGGAAGACCAGCGCTCCGGCATCAGATGTCAGAGCATATGCTGAGTGGTACCCTATTGTAGCTCCTACAGCAACACACTTTCTCACCTTTTTGTTTTTGTTTAGAGTCTGTATTTTTAATTTTATCTGTATTTTGTCTCTGTAGATGTAAGAATGTATCTTATTGTTCTGTGTGTAATTGTAGTTGTGCAATAAATGTTTTTTCTTTCTTTCTTTCTTTCTATATTGGTTTTTGTGTAAATTGCAGTTTAAGAAAGATAACAAGCGTTTGTGCATAATTTTTTCAATAACTTTCGAGAAGATCGGTGTTAAAGTGATGGGCCGGTAGTTATCCATTTGTATTTTATCACCTTATTAAATATTGGTTTAACTATAGATAATTTAAGATCCTCAGGAAAAACACCTTGCTCAAATGACAAATTAATTATATGACAGAGAGGTGCACTGATATGCCTTGCACACAGCAGCTTTATTACCTTAGTGCTTAAACCGTCGACACCTACTGCGTTACTGTTTTTTAGTGACATAATAAACTTAAATATTTCCAGTTCATTACATGGATTAAGAAATGTAGTTTTTGGGTTAAACAGCAATGCTACTGATGAATACTCGTCATTGTCAATTTCATTATTATTTGTAATCGCTGGTTTTGTTAAGTTAATATAAAAATCGTTGAAAAGCGTAGCTATTTCAGTGGGATCGCTATGTGTTGTACTAGCATTGGTAATGCTAGGCACGGTATTGGGTTGTACATAGGTTGGGCCACCTATCACTTGCCAAGTAGCTCTAGACTTATTACGTGCTTGTGTGATTGTTCTTTTGTTATGTAGTTGTTTAGCTCTATTCATACATTTTCTTAAAAGTTTTGTGTACGCATTGTATTTTAGTTTATCAAGAGATTTATTCATCATCTCATGCCTGTACGTTAAATATAGTTTTCGTTTATTTGTACGTACATGCTCGTCGTAGGCCTTTCGTAAGCCACTTGTAGTTATTACACTGATGATCTACTTTTACACGAATATATGGAAAGCATAAATCATTGAATAAACATATCGTTTCATGAAATTCGTGGTATGCTTCATTGACTGTACTTGTATTGAGTACCTCTGAGAAAGACAACGCAGCGATGCAATTATGGAATTTACGTAAATTCTCACGACTGTAATATCTCCTTTTTATGTAGTACGGTGTTGGTTTGGCTACACTTTTTACGGGAAAAGTGACAAATTGGGCAGTCTCATGGTCCGATAAAGCAAGAGGTAAGATTTCAGGAAAAAAAATCTTAACATTACTCGCTATTTGATCGAGACATGGTTCCCCTCTCGTTGGACCGTTTATATGCAATTGATAATTGTAGTTATGTAAAAGTGTAATAAGTTTTGCTATACTATAATCTATTTTTAGAATATTATAATTCCAATCCCCACATAGCACAATTTTATGCTTCGATTTTTTCATCCAAAGTGATGCAAGAGGGCCTCAAAGTGAAGCAGGAATTGCTCTTTATTAGTATTTTTAGGAATGCGATAAATGTTAACTATGTATTATGAGTTTATGGTCTGGAATTTCAATGCCACTACATTCGAAAACAGTTGGAATACTAAGGTCAGCACAGATTTGTAAGGGTTTGAATTTAATATCCTGTTTAACTAGAATACAAGAACCTCCCCTTTTATGGTTCTTACGGGTAAATGAGCTAGCTAACTTATATCCACTGATTTTTATGTTGTTCTCATCACCTTTTCGAATGAAAGTCTCACATAAGCAGAGAACATCCACCTGCTTATTGTTCTTCATTAGTTCTAGTAGAGTAGCTTCAATAAGATCCAATTTATTTAGAACCCCCTGTATATTTTGGTGCATAATGGTAAAATTATTAGTCTTCACGAAAAAAACTGCGCTCAGGACTGTTTTTGGGAACTGTTTCGGGTTCTGAGTTAACGGACGATATTGTTTGTATTATTTTAAACAGGTTCCTAAATATTACCTCTATACCTCGTCTGTTGATAATTCCATTACCAACTGTAAACATGTAGTTTTTATACGTTAAATTTAAATTAGAATCCAGCAAGTAGGCATACTCATGTGTCTGATTGTCAAGATATAACAGATTGTTAAATATTTCTATTCTTTTGTTACAAAGGTTTGCATAATTATTTAGTACAAACGAAGGCAAACATTATAATGACATTAGTGTGTTCGACTTTTTTGATCTGCTCTCTTATAAATACTATTAATTTGTGATAGTTAGTAGAGATTCTAAAATCGATTTCCCCAACAAAAATTACACAATAGTCCTTATAAGTAAAACCTTTGAGTTTTGTTTCGAGTCCTTGAAAAAGCTGTTGCTCTGCGCCTCCCCCGGATATTCGGTAGTGGCATAACTTCATCTCGTCGTCAAAAGTTCGTTCCGCTGTTTGCAATATTTTTGGATAGCCGCTACTAACGATGCACAATTGCACATGCGTGGTTTAGTCTCTGGAACAGGCGAGCATCTAATGGCGAGTCTATTAAGTCTAGTCTCTGACTAGAGTCACTAATTATTTCTTTACTGTCGCCTGTAAGTGACGTTTGCGTTTCATCAAGTCCGGCTTTATTGACATCTGTTAGTCTTGATCGATTTAATCTTGGCTTTTTCTTTTTAGACTTTTTGGTACTTGCAGTTTTTGACAAAGGTGACATATTTCCCGTGGGTGTGCACATGGTTGTCAGTTTCTTTATTTTCAGTTCATACTCCTGAATGTTTCTTTTAAGACAGTGGTTTTCGGATAGTAACAATTCAATTTCATTTTCGTCCGAGTCGTATTTTTCTTGAAGTAGCGTCAGTATATTTTGTAGAGATTCAAGCAAGAACGGACTGTTTACTGCTACTTCTGGACAACTTCTATTTAACCTAGAATCGGCTTCTATGCTGGAATTGTCATCATCATACGATTCGACTCCCTCTGATTCCTCTATTTCCGATGAAAATAAATAAATAATAATAATAAATAAATATCTAGGGACATCTTACACAAATCGACCTAGTCTCACGGTAAGCTCAATTAAGGCTTGTGATGTGGGTACCAAGCGACGATATATATAATAGATAGATACATGTAGATACTTAAATACATAGACAGCCATGACCAAGGAACAAATATTTGTGATAAATAAATACACAAATAATGCCCTTGCCGGGATTCGAACCCGGAACCTCCAGCTTCGTAGGCAGGGTCACTACCGACTAGGCTACGGAGGCTGACAAAAAATGAACCAAATGATTCATCTTTGGAGTCATTAATGGTGAACTTATTTTTCCGATGCGTTATTTTTTTCTCATCAGAAGATGTTAATTGCGAATTCGTAGTGATCACATGGTTGTCTAGATTTTCTTCGGTAAGTAAATGTTCTTTTAGTAATTGATTTTTAGAAGTATGTGCCGTTGGAAAAGAGTTTTCTGTAATATCTTCTTTAGGAATATCAAAATTCATATGTAAAGCCGTTTTAGATATCGGATCGGATGGTATGGTATCAGATATCGGATCTGATGGTGTGGTATCATTTTTGTGAGCTTGGGTAACAGTAGTATCTGTATTTTGTTTTCCATCAAAAGCTATCGATTCTCCGTTCGGAGTAGAGCAATCAACTGAAAGATCATATACAACGTGGGAGGTTGGAACTCCGGGGGGTATAATAGGCAAGTCTTCTGGTATTACAGATGTAGGCTCCAACGTTGTAGTGATATGTTCTTTATTTTTAGGAGAGCAGCTGTCTAAACCATCATTAGATATGGGTTTCGGGGAATTTGATGATGACTCTTTTGGCGTAGACGAGTTTTTAATTGTTTTTCTAGCTGTTATAATAGACAATGGTGTGATTGGCTTGCTAGTCGAGCTTGGTGATTTACAAATGTACAACTTGCACTTCCAACTTTGTCTTTTTCTTCGGTCCATTAAGTTAAACACTTTTTTTAATAAATGTATGAGAATGACAGATTCGTACAAAAAGTCACGTGTTCTTTTTCATACATTATTGTGGTCACGTGATTTATCGCTTATTCAATACGATTGCCGAATGACAACTTGGCTACGTGTATATACGGGTGGCGCAGGACGGAATTGTGGCAATCTTTGGAGGAGGCCTATGTTCAGCAGTGGACATTTTTCGTCTAATATTATAATGATAATGATGAATTTCGATAATCGTGAATTTCAGGGATCTGTATTTATCACTCTAAGGCGTCTTCGGCGTAACTGAGACTGTTGCCAGAAATTTTGAAATTCGTAGTAGGGCCAAGGCAAACGAGCAGACGGATCCCTTGTTGGTAAGCTACTATTACCGTCCATGTACCAGCGACCCTAGCTGGTTCACAAGTGCGTTGCTGTTGCAGTTAACCTACTACAACTCTTGAAGTACGCTAAGCAGATGTTCACACAAGTTTTCGTTTAAAAGAAAAATTGCTTCGCGTATTACTAGAGGTAGATCGTTTCTATCAGAGATTAATTGCCTGAAGGGCGAAATAGATACATTTCTGATTCTTGAACACGTAATACTTAAGTACTGTTAGTTAAATGCAGTAATTTAAAGTTTGGTTTGAGTTGGTTCAAAGCTGTAACAATTAAGAGTAAAACAACGAATAATTAAAGTACTTTCACCTCGACTGAGTGAAAATTATACGGGGAATATGCTGTAAAAGTTTGTTGATTAATGTTTTGTGCTGTACATTTTTAGGGTAATGTTTTGTGCTGCAAAAAATCTAGTGGCTTCTAAGACCTCTACCTATCAGTAGTACTAGATGTGATGTGATAAAATCAACTGTTGCAAAACAAATGCCTAAAGATGGACTTAGACCAAATGAGCGAATTTTCATTATATACCCCACTTTACGAAATTCGTTCGTTACACAAAACGCGATTCGCTGAAATTCGTTGATTTCGTAGAGTGGGGGATAGAATGAGCATTTGCTCGTTTGGTCTAAATCCATCTTAACTACTAGCTTCATTCAAAATAATAAGTCAGCGTTCATCTTTGGGTCCTTGTCTAACACTGGTGCCGTCACTCCTAACCTGTCCTAGTTTTTATGTGTTTTGTAGTTTGAACTAAGCACCTACACTGTATACCGTATTTAAGATAAAATGTCGAGTGCTACCATTCGCTAACAAACTGTCAAATATGTGTAATGTAATGCTTTACTTAACTGTGTATGGTGTATTAACAAAATAAAAAAAATTTACCATTGCCCAGTTACTTACATTACATGAAAAATTTAAGGGCTAGTGCAATGATGTACATAAATATTTTAGATACATTTATAACCGAAACGTGGATCAAATTCTACTTCGGAATCGGTGAAAAAAAAACAATATTGTACGATCTTAATTTCAATATCAATCAAACGGGTTACTCACGTAATTTTAGTCGATAGTTGCTCGACATGTTTCGATTATTGACTAAAATTACGTGAGTAACCCGTTTGATCAATATTTAGAGCTTCACATTAGTTAAAATCCTAAAAAAGATCTTATTTTCATTTGAAATACCTACATGTACATGCATTTTTGATTAAATACCTCATTCTATATCATAGAGCTAACCCTTAAACCTCTAATCTCACTAGAGTGATTTTTGATCGAAAGGTATCTAGTTTTCATGAAGCCTGTAATCTGTGGATTATTTACGAAACTTATTTCATATTAATTCGATTAGCTTTATTCAATGATGCCCCACAAGGGCATTGTCAATCCTAATATAAGATTAAGTCAGTGTCTTTGACGTCAAACTATTAAATATTTACTTACTCAATACCTAGATTGTACACTTGTACATCTGGGTAGTAGAACCTCGATTATCCAAATCCGAATTACCTGGAGCCGTATGACTTTGCAAATATCGATAACTTTAGGTTTTATTCGATACACAAAGCAGGAAATAGTGCTGGATTCAATTGCGAGAGCGATAAAATACATAACGTATAGAGTAAAACCTAAACGTATTCTGTACTTTCCAACTAATGGTATGGCTACTGAACACGGCAGCATGCAGATCAAATCAACCACTCATTTATCCGAACGCTGGCGCATGCATTGGTAGTGAATTCGTTTCAACTTTCAACACGCTTGATACCTACGAGCTACGCTGCTGGCGTCTTTTCGCTCGCTCCGCGCGAGCATGTAGAAGCACGTTTATTTCATTGAACGACATAAGTCCACGTCATATTTTAATAATAAAGTAATGTAAAATTTGCAGTATATGATTATCAATGCTCGGCGGGGGTTCACCCCCTAATGCATAAAATCTAAAATAAATCTAAAACAACGCCTTGCGGCATGGTACCCAGGATGCAAGCAGCATTTCCTCGCTGGATTGCCAAGCTAATGCGTTGAGCGAGGAAGCTGCCAGCCCTTGGGTCTCCTTTGGCGTCTCTGAGTCTCTTAGATAGGTCTTTGAACAGATTCAGAGCGCTAGAACCCCACGGACCAAAGGTTTTTGATTGCTTTTATCCAAAAACACCGATATTTAGCGATAACTTAAGGTCCAAATTGTAAGAAATAGTTTAATAATTATTGTGAAATGACTGTTTGTTTCTTCTTTAAGCAAATATTTCGATTATTCCAACTAAATATTCTCTGAACTGGTTTCGTTAAAAATAGTTCGCATAATTGAGGTTCTACTGCATTTCAGATAAATTATGTCAATAAATAATGTGTAACCTTGTAATTGCGAGATTTCTCGCTACTCAACCTAGGTCATGATTATATAAATACAGGAGACCTAGATCTGGATAGATAACCATGCGCTAGTCATTTGATAAATTTGATGTGCGATACCGATAGAGCTGAAATTTTGAATTGCTACTCAGACGGGGTAAAAGACATATTGACCGTCTCTTACTAACCCAGCCATTTTTTTAATTTATGAAAGAGTTAATTTTTATTTCGCGATTTCGGGGTTACTCCCATAGTATACGTGTTGCTCAATACATACACATATGGGGTATCTGGGTCAAAATTCTTTTCGTTGTCTTATTTTGTGTCCCTAAAACACGTGACACAGTTGTGATTTTTGTATGAGATGATGTTTTGTTTCCAATTTTTGATGTATGGATTAGAATCTAGCGTGATAATGAAATACAAGTGCACCAGATTTTTTATATATATATACTGAGTCAAAACAGCAACTAAAAGTGTGACAGAGTGGTATGAAACAAGACAACGAAAAGAATTTCTAAGGTTTTCATTGGTTGGTAAACACTCTATGTATGTAATTCGAATGGTAATAGTATGTCTATCAAGTTCAGACTCGTTAGAATCATCTTCATGATTACTAGAACTAAGAAAAGTGCAGTAGGCGATAAAAACTTGTATCACAGTAAATATATTATGTCCATGTTTAATCAATTAATTGAACTAAGCGGATTCGCAGTGTGTCCACTATGGTGCTGTCCATCATCAATCTTCTATAACTAAATTCAATCCTTTAGTCGACACTCACGACACCACGTGGCTTTCACAAAAACACCAACAAAGCCTACAAAAAAATGTATTTAGTATCAGCCGTATCATGAGTTGTAAAGTAAAGGATACGTTAGATTTAATTCGACACGTAATGCATTTTTTCGCGCTACCACTGTCATATTGAAGCTAGCGCGATGGCCTGTTTCACGTCATGGTGCAAAATTTGAAGGTGGATTTAGACCAAACGAGCGAATGCTCCTTCTATCCCCCACTTTACAAAATCAACGAATTTCGACGAATCACGTTTTGTGTAAATAACGAATTTTGTAGAGTGGGGGATAGAATGAGCATTCGCTCGTTTGGTCTAAATCCACCTAAACGTTAGCGAGTCTTGCGAAGTCATGATACGGCTACAGCGAATAGATAAAAATAATTTGGTTTATTTCACAAAAACAAGCCGTGTTCCAAAGCCCTATTGATTTGACTTAAGCAATCGTGACAGGCTTAGGGTCTAACATCACAAGCTTAGACAAGTTTCTGTTATTTTAGGTAAAGCAAAGCCTTCGTTGTCTGTTTAGACTTATAGACTTTCGGCTGAATCTTAACTGAATTAATCAGTTAAGAACTTAAGTACTTAATAGTTTGTTAAGTTAACGCTTAAACGGCGACGGTGATTTTCAATTTTCGATAATTTTCCTTTCAAGTAAACACGCATTCATTCATTACTATCATAAATTATAAATATTAAATGTCAAACACGAAATAAAAATTACAAAATCATCACTCCCGACGTTGGTAAACTCGCTATTTGGTGTTTGACATATTTTTTGTAATACCTATATATTTATATACCTACCTACAGTGTCACTACTTAAAAACATAAATTAAGAAAAATAAACAAAAGAAAGTTGATACCAATTTTTTTCGGCGATTATCTAATCTAATATAAAGTCAGACTCAGGCGATTTTCTATTCAATTATAGCAACAAGCACTTTAGAGCACAATATTTAAAAAGTATAATTTTTTTTAAGGGATTCAGATTTTTTGAACTCCGTTGAAAACCGCTCTTTTACTAGGGGACGATACATTATATGTATCAGATAAATAAAACTACATAGTTCAATATTTAGAAAACAACTATTTATTATTTATTTATTTATTTAATCTTTATTGCACAAAAGAAAAACTTATAGTACAAAAGGCGAACTTAATGCCATACGGCATTCTCTACCAGTCAACCTTGAGGCAAAGCAGAAAGATTGTAGGCGGTGCATTAACAAAACATTAATAAAATTAAGTTAATGAAAACAAAGCATAGTCTCAAAAACAAATAAAATACTAAGAATACTAAAATACACATATACATAATATTTATATGAATACATATATTATACATACATTAATAAATAATATATACTATATACCCAATAAAAGTAGTATTAAACATTATTTAACTTTTATCTACCAGCAAAGAAACCACGAACAGATTTTTTAAAGGCGTATTTGTTCGGCGCTTTCCTGATGTTTGCGGGAAGACTGTTCCAGAGACGAGCAGCTCGAATGGTAAACGAATCAGACATAAAGCCAGTGCGATGGAGTGGGATAGAGAGAGATAGATTGCCGGAGGAACGGAAATGACGATCAAAAGAGGCACCATAAAAGTGAAAGAAGGATTTGAGATATTCAGGGGATTGAGAGTCATTAAGGATTGAAAAAAGAGTACAAAGCAGGCGAATGTTTCGCCGCTGACGAATGGGAAACCACCCGAGCTGCGTGCGAAATTCAGAAACGTGGTCATATTTCCGGAGGCAAAAAATGAAACGGATACAGCTGTTAAGTAATCTGTCCAACTTGTTAAGAAGCTCCTCGTTTAAATCAGGATAACACACATCACCATAGTCAATAATCGGCAGTATTAAAGTGTTGACTAATAACACCTTCGTCTTAATTGGCAAAAAGTGCTTGAGTTTGTTCAGGGAGTGAAGGGATCCCAATACCTTCCGGCTGATCTCGGCAACTTGGGGTCTCCAGCACAGAGTGCAGTCTAAATGCACACCCAGATCCTTGACAGTATGGCTAAATGGAATAGGACCGCCGTTGAAAAGCACCGGCTCAACTGCATCAAGGTCAAGTTTAGCAAGTTGCTTGGAGCCACCAATGATAATGGCCTGACATTTAGCTGGATTAACAAACAGTCCAAACTTCTCCGACCACAGTTTTATGTGCAAGAGATCCCCGTTCAATTTCTCAATGGATGCGGCAATTTCGGTCACTTTGCATTGGTCGTAAAGTTGCAGGTCATCAGCATACAAGTGGTAAGCGCAGCGAAACTCAGGAGTTATAAAATTAATAAAAGTGGAAAAGAGAAGAGGAGAAAGGATACCACCCTGAGGAACGCCAGTAGCAAGGTCACACCAGTCAGAAAGGGTTTTATCGACTCGAACAGCTTGCTGACGGCCCACAAGGTAAGCACGGAACCAATTTAAGGCGGATGGGGAGATATGTAAGTGTTTCAGCAGGGCAAGGAGAATATCATGGTCAACCGTATTAAAAGCGTTCGAAAAATCAATTAGAACCAATACGGTGACCATTTGATTGTCCATACCACGCCTCACGTCATCGGTCACCTTAATAAGCGCAGTGCAGGTGCTATGATTTGGACGAAAACCGGATTGAAAAGGGCTCAACAGTTTATGGGAGTGAATAAAGTGAGAAAGCTGTTTGTGAGCCACCGCTTCAGCGATTTTCGAAAGGAAAGGGAGGATAGAAATGGGCCGGAAACTGCCAGGAGAAATGGGGTTATCAACTTTCGGGAGAGGAATAACAAAAGCCTTCCGCCAAAGGGCAGGAAATTCGCCATTTACTAAAGAAAAATTGATGATGTGAGTAATCACTGGAAGCACACAATCCAGGACCGCTACCAACATATGACGACTCACATCATCACAACCAACAGCTTTCGATTTTATAGCCTGTATGATCTTCTTTACATCTGTCTGAGATGTAGGGTTAAAAGAAAAAAAAGATGACAAAGAAGAGGGTAGATTTGAAATAAGAGACAGAGTAGCGGCCTTAATGTTGTCGTTAACCAATAGGGCAGATGAAAAGTGCTCATTCAAATCATTGAGCGTGAAACGTGTGGCATCGAAACCTTTTGATTGCTTCCCTAAGCCCAATGACCTCAGGAACTTCCATACGTCAGCCATAGAAGAGGATGAAACATTGTGATGAAAAAAACGACGTTTCGCTGCGCGCACCATTTGATTACACCGGTTTCGGGCTTTCTTGAAAAACGTCCAGTTATCATCGGTACGGTCTCGTTTATACACTCTAAAAGCACGGTCCCTTTTCCTCATAGCCATTCTAACACCTTCCGTAATCCACGGTGCTGGAGGACGCCTGACACGGACAACACGAACAGGTGCATGTTTATCAAAAAGCCTCAATAAAACTGCATTAAAAAGGGATACCTTGTCGTCAGTGGAAGTGGCAGAATGCACGTGAGACCAGTCAACAGCTGTGGCATTACTCAAAAGAGCGTCAGAGTCTATCTTGGTGAAGCTACGCATGGAGACAAGTAATGGTTTGCATTTTGGCGGTTTAATTTTATAACTGGCATACACAAGATCATGGTGAGAAAAACACGGCGCCAAGAACTGTCCATGCTTCACAACAAGATCAGGAGAGGACGTTATAAAGACATCTAGCCACGTGTCAGCAGTAGCAGTGTGATGAGTCGGATCAAGCGGTAGGAGAGAGAAATTGACAGACTGTAGTAACAACTTCAATTTACGGCTGTGCGGCGAGTCCTTACAAAGGTCCGTATTGAGGTCACCCATGACCAGGTGATGTGTGTAATCTACGCTGAGAGACTCCAAAACCTGCTCAAGGTCAGAGAAATAATCTATAGAGGGAGGACAATAAACAACGCCCAGAACGGCCTTGACCCCTTTGAAATTTAGCTCAAGAAAAAGCCATTCCGCGGACCTGGAATACTGAGACTGAGTGGAATGCAGAATTTTGTACGGAATGGAGCTCCTGAGATAAATGGCCACTCCGCCACCACCCTTCCCAGTACGGTCATTCCTAACTAGTACGTACCCAGGCAAAGCATAAGCCGTTGAATCTAGTGAAGGTTTCAACCAACTCTCTGAGACGAGAATTGCATGGATGATATTGGATTGAAACGTATCAAAAAGGTCAGTGTAATGGGACGGTATGCTTTGGGCATTGATGTGGCATATATTCAAATAATTGGAGTTAAGTTCGTGTGATAACAGTGAATTCAAATTATGTGAAGTATTGGGCGAATTGATTGATAAAAACGTCAAACTTTCATTACTGGCAGAGTGAAAAGTGTCGTCATCGGACATAAATATGGGTAAATACACTATATAATTTATAAGAACAAGATAAAAAAATTAAATAATATAAATAAGATTAACAAACACAAAGTCTAGTAATACAATCCTGCTAATCCTGCCGGTTTTCCTTACAGAGATTACAGTGTAAAAAAATATAAAAGTAAACAATGATATACACAGCAAAGTATACTACGTACATTACAGCAGTACAAAATTGAAAATAGAGACCACAATTATACTAATTATTATAGAAGAAAAATTATGACATTGAAAACAAGTCGGCCTAAAGTAGTTTTAACTAGAGCTCAAATAGTGTGAATGGGCATGACAGCTGTCAGTTTGACTTAACGTCATTAAAACATAATTTATATAATTTCGAAAGAAAAATAGTGGGTAAGATAATTTAAATATAAAACTAAAGAAGGTAACTACAGAAACTGGATCGAAAAACAAACTACAACTACTATAAGCCACTTTGAAGTTATCTAACAACTAATAAAACCCGACTTATAATTGTTTACCTCAAAACATCACATACAACATGTCAAGTTGCAAACTCAGAGTTAGTAATGGGACACCGGCTTCACAACTCGTCGGGAGCGTCCAGCCTGGCCCCCGAAGTCCGCCCCAAGGTCCAGCTCAGCCGTGGGCTCGGGGGTCGAAGTCGACTGCGGTCGGTGCTCGCCCCGGGAAGGCTTCAGGCGAGCGATGTCATCAACGGACTCAATACGCTCGCGAGTTCCGCCGTGCAATTTGACGAATATGACACCATCGAGCGACCAGCAACTCCTCATGCCGAACACCTTCCGTGCCTCGATGAACAGCGCCTGCCGTTGTGGTGTTAAGAACTCAGCAAGAGCAAAAGTTGTTCCTTTAAATGAGGCCTTCTTCTTCCAGACTGCAGCCTTCAAGGACACATCTGTGAAACGGACCAGAACAGGTCTAGTGCGTCCTTCAGATACTTTGCCAAGCCTGTGACAAACCCTGATTGAAGCAGATGAGACATCAGAAATCTTCAGATGCTCGCTGACAATATCGGCAATCTTACAGCTCACATTTTCATCAGCCTCCTCGGGCACGCCATTAAACAGGAGAAACTTGCGACGATGCCTCATCTCCATATTATCCTGGGACTTGCTAAGCGCATTTATCTGCTCCCCCATAAGTTTCAGCAGTGCAAGAGTTTGTTGCTTAAAGCCAGCCAGCTCTTCGCTGACACTTGCAATAGTCACCTTGGAAGCCGGGGAACTATTTAACTTCAGCTCAAACTCAGAGAGCATCCTGCGGACACTGCTCTCCAGGCTCTTCTGCGACTCAGCAATTTGTAAAAAGTTGGACATAGTGAATTTTGAGGTTATACAAACTGTCAAAACACCAGCAGGATTACACAGTTAATATTTTCAGTGTCTTATTTCATCTACAGTGCTGCTAACAATTATTCACTATTATCTCATAGGTGCTTGAAATTTAGAAGAAATTTAATTTTTCAAAATGTAAGTATTTCAAAATTATAATATATATTTCTGTAGAGAGATGTGTTACTATTTTTATATCTACCGCCCAAAAAAAAACTATGACTAAGAACCTGATATATTTGTAAGAGTAGCCCTCACTGGGTCTCGAACCTAGGACCTTCAGCTCCGCAAGTCACTGCTAACTATGGCCATCAAATATTTAGAGGTTATTCTTTAAATTGTACAAGTCGTATGTTCTTCCGCGCGTTCCCATACAATTTTAAATAATATATGGCTGCCAATGTCAAGACGCCATTGATTGTCAAAATAGGACTATATTAGGCCCGGAAGACGATTTAGGTATGACGTGACCTAAAACCATACAAAAGGAGGTTGTAATGATGTTTTGCGACATTTATCTCCAGTTTTCTACATTAGTGGTTGTATCTGACATTAATATTATAATTATAATTCACAATTAGAATATTACATGACATCTTAGATTATAATAGTGTAAGAGTTGTTTATTTTTTTCAGACGCATTTAGTCTTTTGATATTGGGGTCTTATTTTGGTGAAAATTAAAAGGTAAGTATGTTTTTTTTGTTTAATAGGTCTATAATAATAACTGCAAATCGGTCGTATCTTTTTTTGCCGTCGCTGCCCCAATATAAATAACAAGGTTTTATGTTGTACTTTTGTCAACTTGAAATTTGCTGTCACACGTCACACTGACTTTTAGTTCAGATTTAATTACCGCGAAAATGTAACATAGAATCCTGTAAGTAATATTGGGGTACCAAGAGTGAATCCTTCGTTGTAAAGGGTCTATCATGAGACACCTCTGGAATTACATTATGTCAAATGTTTCCATTTACAAACATGCTCATGTACGAGTATACCTACTTTTACCACGTAGGTACAGCTACTTTAGAAAAGATTGTTTATAGTACATTACGATACAAGTGCGAAAAAAATTAAGTTTCGTTGTATATCTAATGAGGAAATTTCGTTATCGCACGTGTATCGTACGACGTTTTTCAGTACATATGGCCCTCCGAAGATTTCGACCTGACGTAAAATGAACCACTACTCGCACTAGCGCGTAAAAAAAGCGCCACCTGTACTGAAAAATAAATAATAATAAATGTAGGTAATTGAACGTCATATACCTCCCAGACGCAAAATTCATTTACAGATCATAAGTAGATCGTTAGATATACAACAATGAGTAGTGACGTGTTTATTTTAGTCTATAGTGCTTTACCCATAGATCACCTACCCACTAGAATCTGAAGCGACTCAAGGTTACGACACATACGCGTTCTTTTAAACAGCGGTCGATAACACAGCGACAGTAGTGGACATCTCACGGCTGATAAATTCTCATTAAATTCGATTTAATTTCGTTCATACTACAGAGTTGGGAGCTTTTGAACTAGTAAAGTGCTTTTAACGTACTTAGAACAAATTACACGTAGATTGAATTGTATTATTTAAAATTTTAAAATCACCATCATCATATCATCCGAAAGACATCCACTGCTGGACATAGGCCTCCCCCAAAGATTGCCTCAATGACAAGTCCTGTGCCACCCGCATCCAGCGGACTCCTGTGACACCCAGTGGGGGGCCTACGCACACTTCACCTTCAGGTACGTGGTCGTCACCGCCACTGAACCTTTCCACCCCTTCGGCGCATCGACCATCGGTTCTACGTGAAATGTGCGACCCCCACTGCCGTCGTGAGTTTAACAAATCGTAATTGGACGTAGTTAAAGATCCAACCCACAAAAAACTGTCAGTTAAATAAACATTACTCATTAATTTCAGAGGTTGGATCCTTTTCCCTTAAATACGTCTAAATTTAAGCAATTTGTAATAAATAATTTCACCAGACGAATCAGTGGCGACTGTAGAAAATATTTGAGTCCCATCGTTGGAGACACGGAACAGCTTAGAGTAATTATTAACCCTTTAACGGGCAAGACTCAAAAAAATCGTGGGTTCAAGCCTCAACGCCATTATATAACACGAAAATTCTCTATAAGAAAAAAATACAAAAAGATGCTATAGGGTGGTAGTTTTTGAGACCGGTGCCCTATAAAGGGTTAAAGCGGTGTCTATAAACAATAGTCTTTGGGTCTAACCCTTGAGTGGGTAGTTAGGCAGGTGTTCGCTTTGTTTTACTGCTGGCAACCGTGTGATATTGTTTTAATCCAGTCTGAGGGTCGTGGAGATGGTTATTATGTCATTCAATGTTGTTTTAGCGCTCAGAATTCCTATTTATACAATACCATATGTACAGTCAAGTGGGTAATTAAAAATGTATACCTATGTATTTTTTAGCCTCCGTAGCCTAGCTGGTAGTGACCCTGCCTACGAAGCTGGAGGTTCCGGGTTCGAATCCCGACGAGGGCATTATTGTGTATTTATTAATCATAAATATCGAGGGTTGCCTGGTGAAACCCGATAAGTGACAAAAAGGGAGATTTTAAAGTAAAAACAATTTTAGAATGATTCAGTATCTGTCAATCTAATGGTAATATCAGATAAGCTGATTTTACATGTATCACGGAAATATGCCGAGTAAATAACCCAATAAGTATTTGATTTCAATTATTAATTAAAAACTAAATACTACAACTACATTTAAGACTTCATTTTTATTTATTATTTAATGGAAGAACCACATAATGTATATTTATTGGTATTTAGTGCCGAGATATTTACACCTAATCAAACTAAACATACAATGTAGAACCAGTTACTGTTACTTACCCGGTCTCACCTCATTACGATTGCAAACTTTAAAGGACTTTATTACGAATTAGAATACGTTAAAAGCATTTGTTGGATTCTACTTTTACGATATCATTTATTGCACATACAAATTTAATCAAAGAGAACCCAACAAATAAGCTTATGGTACTTATTTGAAACAATTCTCTAATAAAATATTATGTCAAGTCCAGTAATCGGATTCTCGCAAGAGGCCTTTAACAAATTTCTTTCAAATATGTCCGGGGAAGAACCCTATAAGTTTTTCGACGGCCCCATGATCATGCGCAGCCTTGACAAGTAGCGTCACGAACGCAAGCGCACCGCTGCGACGTTGCATATTTAATTGAAAATAGCTGTTAAAAAGGGGTGTATTGTATTAAAGAAGGTTGTGAATGATTGTGTTCAAAGTTGTGTGATGGGTGACCGAGGCAGAAAATTAGTGCAACTACCTAGCTTGCAGTAATAAGCTGGAAACAGGTAATCTACTTTTCTAACCTAGAATAAACGTAGAATTGTCATATTTTACACACCGTGTTTATTGTAATGAGTTGAAGTAACAATTAATGTAAGCTATTGTAACTAACCGTTACCATGAAAAGCATTTTTTGTTTTATTGAACTTATCGGTTTTTAGCACTGACTATGAAAAGCATTGTTGTTGTTTTATTTGATCTTATCGGGTTTTAGCACTGACTATGAAAATAATTGTTGTTGTTTTATGCGAACTTATCAGGTTTTAGCACTGACGATTAATGAGACTTCGCGACTTTGAGTGATTCTTACGATAAAAATAATAAAAAGGTAGTTGTGATTAGTACTTTTGATTAAATAATATTGATTATTTTTTACGTTTCAGCGGGGCAAAGTGCCTCTATGAACAGCTTGTCCATGACTAGACCCAGTGCTTCAAAGGCAATTGAAAAAAATGTAAGCTGTTATACGTACATGCAAAACAATGAAGATGGTAAGCTTCCATGGCCTTGAAGATTCGCACACTGTCCCACGTTACTACCTATTGTGCTTGTGATGCTCACACTCCAATTAAAAAAAAAAATTTCAGAAAATGACTCAAATGCGCTATATTGTCAACGACAACAATAGCATGCCAGACTCAAGCAAGTCCCTTGTGGACTACTAAAAAAAACCGTTGTTAGGATCAATTGGTAACTCAGTTCATCATGCTTAAATTCTTTCCAGATAATGAAACTGACCCACCCGGCAGTAACCATTCGGATGAAGATCCCACACATGTGCCACATCCCAAGGACCCTCGCAATTCCGATGAATCGCAAATTGATATCACCGCCCAAATGCACAATCATAATAGTAAGAAGACTCAAGCAAGTCTTTTACAGACCACTCAAAAACAACGTTACTAGGACAAAGCCAACAGGCAATTTATTCCTCCTTCGGTTTCCTGAAATGATTAAACTGAAGATCCCACCCACAACTATTTCACCAAAACAAATAGATTTCGACCCAGACTTCACCAATGAAAGTCCAAATGTTTCATCCAAACAGGAAGACCCCCTTATGGTGCTGATTGATGAAGCTTTAGATCGAGCCTGGACCGCTGCAGAAGATGACCATTCAGCGGGAGCTCCCTGCGCTCCCGACACAGACCCAGAGAACGACGCACCTCAGCGAAATGACTCCGGCCACGACACCATCATTCCTGAAAGTCCCAGTCCAAGGAAACACCAGGAACGCTCCCTGCCGACACCCGACAATGCCAGTCCCTCTGGTCAAGGCGAATGCACAGAAAGAGCCTCCTCCCACGTTCCAGACTCCGAAGACGATACATTAAAAGTATCAGAACCAACAGACTCCAGCCACAATGACGGCATGATCCGCGAATGCTCCGGCGCCTGCCCACAAGCAGAAGACAGTGCTAACCCAAATCTAGACAATGTTTCAGACAAAGTTTGGGATTCCGTCAAACCCCTGAAGTGACGCAAGCAAGCCAAGCCATCTGAACGGAAAGTAGATATCGCTAAAAAGCGAAAAATGGAAGGGCTACCTTATATAACCCAAGGCGTTAAGCGTCCTGCTAAAGTTCCAAAACCTCCTTGGAACCTCCTCAATCCTTGAAGCCTCCTTTGGAACTTTAGCAGCTTTCGCCTTTTAGCGATATCCACCCTCCACTCAGACAGCTCAGCCTACCTACGTCGCTTCAGGGGCCCGACACAATCCCAAACCCTATCCAAAACACTGTCCAAAATCAAGTCAACAGCGCCTTCCACCTGCGAACAAGCACCGGAACGCTCACGGATCATGCCGTCACTGTGGCCAGAGTCAGTCGGCTCCAATACCCTCAATGTATCGTCTTCGGAATCCGAAACGCAAGAAGAAGCTCCCTCCATACATTCACCTTGACCAGAAAGACCAACACCGTCAAGCATCGGCAAGGAACGCTCCCGATGCTTCCCTGGACCGGGACCCTCAGGAACAACAATGTCACGACCAGAATCATCTCGCCGAGGTGCATCGCTCTCCGAATCTGTATCAAAAACACAAGGAGCTCCCGCTGAATAGTCATCCTCCACAGCAATCCAAACTCGATCCAAAACTTCATCAATCAGCTCCATAAAAAAAGCTTCCTGTTTGGATGAAACATTTGGACCCTCAGTAGCAAAATCCGAGTCAAAATCCATTTGTTTTGGCAAAACAGTCGCAAGTAGGATCCTCAGTTCAATCATCTAAAAAAAACGAAAGCAGAATAAATTACCTGTATAAGCAACTTCATCCCAATAACACCACTTTCAAGCAATCTGTAAAAGACCCACTTGAGTCCCCTTACCACCACTACTGCGCATCTGGGCGGCGATATCAATCCGCGACTCATCAAAACTGCGAAAGTCCCCAGGATGCGGCACACATGCAGGATCCTCACCCGAACAGTCACGGCCAAATAAGTCAGCTTCATCATCCGAAAAAAATGCAAGCACAATAAATCAAGTTACAGATCGATCCCAACAACAGTTTTTTTTTCAACAATCCACAAAAGACTCACTTGAGTCCGACATGCCATTACTGTTGTTGAGAATATATATAGCGCATTTGGGTGGCAATATCAATTTGCGATTCATCAAGATCGGAGGAGTCCTTTTCTGAAACTGATTCTCCCAACCAAAGCATGAGTACCTCAAACACAATAGGCAACGCAAAACAATGTGCGGATCCTCAAAACCATGGAAACCCACCATCCTCATTGCCTTTCAGCTTATATTTTTTTATCCGCCGTTGAAACACCAGGTCCAGTCACAGACAAACCGTTCATAGAAGCACTTTGCCCCGCTGAAACATACTGAATTATACCTGAAGAGTATCATGGATGGATAAGAAGCCTAAAAACGTTTGTTGGCATAGCACTTACTTTTTCAGATGTAGAATAATACCGTTATTACTTTTAGATTCGTCTATTTTTTTAGTTTTTATTTGGTAATAATACCCTCTTAGTAACAAATATGGTTTTTTTATTTATGCGTAAACCCAATAAGTCGATACCCCTTGGTAAAAAATGTTATCTTACAGGAAAACTAGATGAGTTACATAACTAAAACATAGATAAACTTAAAGTGAATGAAATTGCTTTTCACAAACCACTCATAAAACTACGAATATATTTATCAAAATAAGTGTCCGATGACAATAAACCTTTAACATCATTTTTCTCGAAACTAGGTGTCACGTACTTATAGGGTTTCACCAGGCAACCCTCGATATTTGTTCCTTGGTCATGGCTGTCTATGTATTTAAGTATCTGTATGTATCGTTCTATTGTATATATCGTCGCCTGGTACCCACATTACAAGTCTAATTGAGCTTACCGTGGGACTAGGTCGATTGGTGGTAGATGTCCCAAGATATTTATTAATTATTTATTTATACCTATTGACCGGTGGTTGCGACCAGTAAGAATACATTTGTCACCACCCCAACTCTTCCGAAGGGTGTCGTAAGAGTCGACTCAGGGATTCTTGAAAATATATGTAGGCATAAGCGTCATCATAGTGAGGATGCAAATACGATCGTCTAGCCGTTTGTCCAGCGAGGCGATCAGAGGCATTACGTCCTAATGCGTCCAAACACGTAGTTAATAGGATAGACCTATGTCCAGTTGTGGACTGAAATCAGCTAATGATGATACTTTTTATTTATTATAAGTGCAGCTCGAACAATACAATTTGTCCTAAGGAGAAGAAACTGGCTCCTTATGGATACGAATTGTACGCAACCATAATGTATGGAAAGGTCTATTTTTTCCGCGGTTTTCTTGTTGGTCCCATAGTAAAAGTTGTTCAGTATGACTTATACAGTGTGTTGTAGATTCAGGCACTCTTATATATTCTATGGACCCTTGAATAATTAAGCAGGTGTTTAAGCTTTGTTTTATTGCTGGTAACCGTGTGATATTTTAATACGGAGGGTCGTGGACATGGATATTATATTGTCATTCAAAGTTGTTTTTACTGCTCGCTGCTCGTGTTTATGGACTTAAAGATAAATGTGACAAAAACAATGAACCCCTTTCTTATTGTGACGTATTTCTTTTATTATTAGTGACCAAATCTTAACTCTACTTCACTTTACTAGTATTGTGTTCTGGTTACGACGAGATAGGAGAAAAGTTTCCAAGAAGTCAAATATTTTGTCAATTATTTTTAATATAAAAATGAAATATTGCTCTTTAGCGATAAAACCGTCTGTTTTTTGCCTCTATTATTAATTTCTACTGTTTTTTAAATATTTTTTACTTTAGGTTCTTTAGAGAGTCCAAATGGAACACAGAAAAGTACAACAGCAAGCGAGCTACATAACAGCAAATATCTATATTTGATGCTATCTGTTACTGCACTAAATTTGCATTTAAATTAACTATAAATAAATAAATAAATAAATATCTTGGGACATCTTACACTAATCAACCTAATCCCACGGTAAGCTCAATTAAGGCTTGTGATATGGGTACCAGGTGACGATATATATAATAGATAGATACGTATAGATACTTAGACACATACACAGCCACGACCAAGGAACAAACATTTGTGATAAATAAATACACAAAGAATGCCCTCGCCGGGATTCGAACCCGGAACCTCCAGCTTCGTAGGCAGGGTCACTACCAACTAGGCTACAGAGGCTGACAAAATATATATTATATTTTAGCCTATGTAATGTCCCACTCCTGTCATATATGAGAGGGATTGGGTTATAGTCCCCACGCTGGCCCTGAGCGGGTTGGGAACTTCACAAACACCTTTGAATTTCTTCGCGGACGTATGCAGGTTTCCTCACGATGTTTTCCTTCACCGTTAGCTAATGGTAAATATCATCTGATATTCCATACATAAGTTTCAGAAAAACTCATTGGTACGAACCAGAATTTGAACCCACGACCTCCGGATTGAACATCAAACATAAACCACTGAGCCACTACCGCTTCTCTTAAATTAACTAAACAATTAGTTTTATTGCCTTCGAACTATCAATTTAACGCGTTGAAATCTTCATCTCAACCCACGGTTTCAATAAAACCCTGGATAATGTTTATATTGGTTTGTGGACCGTGAATTATACGGGCGAATTTTTATTCACTGATAAAATTTTTGAGGTTTAATTCTGAAGTCATATAGTGTTGAGTAGCGGAGCAACGCTTAAAATTAGAAATTTAAATTAATTTATGCTCACGGTTTGGCTAAGAATCTGCATCTCAATCCCCAGTTTCAAAGCTAGTATCACGGTAACACATTGTATAGAGATAGCACAACAGTATTGACGCCCAACGTGGGGCCAAAATTGTTGTGTTATTGAGACCATTGCATCGAGCTTTCTATTTATAAAAGCTTTTACTGTACTTCCGTGTCAACTATTAGTTGGACTATGGTGCTCCAGGGCCGTTATCCATCTTAACGGCACTTCGCAAGTTGATTGCGACGGTTCCGTGGGGACAATTCAATTTGTCCGCTGTCGTTTTTCAAAACAAATTGACAGTAGCGTTGAGGGCAGTCACAGTGTTACTTATTCTTAAACTTTCTGTAACCGGAATAAAATTGCACAAATGTTATTACTTATGTTTGTTTATATAGCATACTAGTATAATTGTCAGCCTCCGTATTCTAGTTGCTAGTGACCTTACGAAGCTGGAGGTTGCGGGTTCCAATCCCGGTGACGGCATTATTTGTGTATATATATTTATTACAAATATTTGTGCCTTGGACGAGGCTGTATGTATTTAAATATATATAAATATCTATCATATTTATATATCGTCGCCTGGTACCTTGTTATATAGCTTTAATTGAACTTACCGTGGGACTAAGTCAATTTGTGTAAGATATCCTAGGATATATTTATATTTATTTAGTCATATCACTAATTACATTATTTATATTTACCGTTACACTTCACTGAATATAAATCATTGAAAGCAATTGCATTGGTAAATCCGCAAAAAAACCTAAACTTGAAATTCTGTAGCATTAAAATCAACTTAACCCTTCTATCTTCAATACTTTAGGTGCTTTCTGAAGACCGAGACTGCAAATTAGACGAGATTAAGTCGAGACCTGTCCCTTACTATGGAATTAGAGTGGCAATAGTCGCTACAGTCTTAACCCTCCGCATACGAGGTAAAAATTTACTTATATGATTTGGGGGCTGCTATGCCCCATCTGGACTGATGACCTGGTGAAGGTCGTCGAAGGTGGAGGAGTCCGCTGGATGCGGGTAGCACAGTACCGGTCATTGAGGGAATCTTTGGGGGAGGCCTATGTTCAGCGGTGGACGTATTTCGGCTGACATGATGATGATGATGATGCCCCACCTTGTGTGCCGAAGGTTAAAGCCTGTTTCACCATTCCCGTATAAAATATATCTGCCAGATAAATGTTAGCTGTCCTTTTTTATATGTCTCGGAAATAGGATCGTGATAGTTTTATATGACGGTTTTAATATTTTAATATTCCGGGGATTGTGAAACAAATCATGGATTCTGATGGCGACTCGTTTCATAATTATGTTAAAACTTTGCAAGGGATTAGTATAGAGAAATGTATACATATTAATGAACTCGAACTTTACCAGTCGCAAAAAGAACGTATTGGGTCGTTACTCATGATTCTCATGAAATTGGCGTTTTTGGTGACTTTAGTTGGTGCCTCATTTTATTATCTAAAGAATAACTTATGTATATATATATATAAGGAAATATATATACAGGGTGGTCTAAACCTTGACGTCAAAAAATTTTTTTTAGATTTCTCACGTCATGAGCTATCAGAATATACCCCTTGTATGTTAGCCGATTTTTTGTAGTTTTCGAGTTATGAATTTTTGAAAAATTTTTTTTGAGAAATTCTGGAATTAAGAAATTTATTAATAAAAAAAAACTATTGGGTTTTTTAACTAGTTTCTTTTTGTAAAAGTATTACTACAAATAAAGCATTTACTGACAAAAAAAAATGCGTCCTTACTTTGATACAAGTGGGATAAAAAAATACAAAATTCAAAATTTTACGTTAAAAACGCATCAAAATAGCATTAATGTACGTAAATAAAAAAATAAAACATATCCCAAGGAATTTTCGTATTCTAAAGACAGTCCTAGACCTTGACCCTTCGTAAAAGCAAAAAAAAGTGATACTTAATGATGAGGGTTTTTCGGAGTAGTCGATCAAATAAACTTAAAAAAGCCTAAAATTTTAAAGTAGTCAAAAATTACTTGAATAACTACACAAATTGAGTTTTCGTGGTATTTTCTGTCTTTGTTTATTGATAAGAACAACAAAACAGACGAAATTTTACTTTATTTTTAAATAAAAAAATTAGAAGTTTTTTTTTAAGTTTATTTGACTGACTACTCCGAAAAATCCTCATCATTAAGTATCACTTTTTTTTTGCTTTTACGAAGGCTCAAGATCTAGGGCGGTCTTTAGAATACGAAAATTCCTTGGGATATGTATTATTTTTTTTATTTACGTACGTTAATGCTATTTTGATGCGTTTTTAACGTAAAATTTTGAATTTGGTATTTTTTATCCTACTTGTATCAAAGTGAGGGCGCTAATTTTTTTGTCAGTAAAGGCTTTATTTGTAGTTATACTTTTACAAAAAGAAAATATTTAAAAAACCCTATGGTTTTTTTTTATCAATAAATTTCTTTATCACGAAATTTCTCAAAAAAATTTTTTCAAAAATTCATAACTCGAAAACTACAAAAAATCGGCTAACATACATGGGGTATATTCTGATAGCCCATGACGTAGGGAACCTAAAAAAATTTTTTTGACGTCAAGGTTTGGACCACCCTGTATAGTTATATATATATATATATATATAGTTATATATATTGTTTTTAACAGTGAACTGTAAAGTAAAGTAAAGTAAAGTATTTATTTATTGTAAACTGTGTACAAAAAATGCGTCTATACGCATAGTTAATAGGAGAGGCTTACGTCCAGCAGTGGACTAACATAGGCTGATGATGTGTGTGTGTGTGTGTACAAAAGATGGTATACATTGTGATAATTAGTATCAACAGTAACCCGTTACGGGCATAATACTCGTATGCCCGTAACGGGTTACTGTTGATACTAATTATCATAAAAAAGTTTCAATTGTTTTTTTTCTAAAAATAAAATAAGCTTTTTAAAACAACTTTTGCCTTGTATTACTGACAAAATTTGGTTTATTTTGATTTTGACATCAAAAAAATATACACAAAGTTCATTGTATGGAAAATAGGCTTCTCCATACAATACAGTATACCATTATACCATTAGCCGTATACCATTACATTACAGTATACCATTAGCCGTTCTGATATTCAGACTTTATGCTTTGTGGTCGTTTTACTAGAAAGTCTTTATGTGGTTCTGGCCGTTTTGAGAAACTAGTCGTTTTGATACCGACCCCAATTTCATAGGTAATTACTAATATACTCGCTATATCAACCACTCACCTCTATTTCAAGGTAAGGGTAATGCCCAAGAATGTAATATTACAGGGCATTTTCGCTCTAATGAAGTCATTTATCCAGGCGCTCATTACCAACTTAGGTCCCAAACTTCGGTCTCAGGATTTTGCGAGATTACTTCAGGATTGAACTTGTAGCTATCAGTTTCAATTTGTAAACGCTTTTACTTGCTTTGTTAATGTGAAAAGCATTTTGGTTCAAGTTTCTATGGATGTTAGATTTTGTAATTATATAAGTTGATGATCATCATATCAGCCGAAAGACGTCCACTGCTGAACATAGGCCTCGCCCAAAGACTGCCACAATGACCGGTCCTGCGCCACCCGCATCCAGCGGACTCCTGCGACCTTCACCAGGTCATCAGTCCACCTTGTGGGGGGCCTACCCACGCTACGCCTTCCAGTACGTGGCCGCCACTCATGAACCTTCCCGCACCAACGGCCATTACTATTATTTACTATTATTTAAGCCATTACTATTATTTAAGTCAAGTAGATACTTTACTTAAATTCAGTACAGAAAAAAATATTATTCTACGCGTGGTGTGTGTGTGTGTGTATTTTAAACCTAAAATCACGATCGTGTCAATTGTGTTACGAAAGTTCGTCATACAAACTATGTGGTATACTCTGTCCTACAATCTTCGGCAGTAAAAAAAGGGGGCAGAGATGTAGATGCGTATTGTTCATCATCATCAGTCTATGATAGTCCACTGCTGGACGTAGGCCTCTTCTATTAACTATGCGTATAAACGCATTAGGAGATAAATGCCCATAATCTCCACGCTGGGCAAGCGGATTGGCGATCGCAGTAATGTGTTCATGATGACGCTGCTGCCAATCATCATTTTTTTATCAAATAGTGGTTAGTGACACTTCAATCCCTTAGTTGACTCTTACCTCACCCGCAGGAGGAGTTGGGGTCGTGAAAAATGTATTCTTACTGCCGTCACCACACGGCCATTGTTGATCGCTCATAGTAATTTGATTTTACACAAGATTTTACCTCGTAACATAAAAATCAAGACTCAAAATTTTGTTTCCTACAAAGCAATTAAACGACCCTATAGGTAACAGTAAAAGAGGCGTAATTAATCTCTGTATGAGCCATTTCGTTAATAATTTAGTAATCTAAAAAATGCCGCTATTGTAAGCCTGTCGTTGTGACGTTTTTATAGCCTTCTCGTCCCCCACAAAGCCTACCTAGATCTTTATTCATTTCTTTTAAGTGAACATAATATATTGCCTTTTAGTAAAAACTTTTTATTTTTCAAGTAAAAACAGCAGTTAGAAAACTTGAACATTATTTAAAAAAACATTTGTGTTACCTACATTAGTTATCTATGTAATGAAGCTTGCTTTAGTTGGAAAAGTAGATGTAATGAAGCATTTTACCGTCTATTCCTTTTCCAAATCTTTACACACACAACACAAACACAACACACACACAACACAGACTCAACATAACACTTACTCAGATAGAGAGATAGTACAACAGTATTGGCGCCCTACGTTGAGCCAACACTGTTGTGCTATTGGAACCATTGTATCAAGCTTTCTAGCAACATCACATCACATCATCAGCCCTTCTCAGTCCACTGTTGGACGTAGGCATCTCCTATTAACTATGCGTATAGACGAATTACGAGGTAACTGCCCATAATCGTCACGCTGGGCAAACTGATTGGCGATCGCTGTAATGTGTTCATTATGATGACACTGTTGCCCATCATCAGTCTTCTATCAAAGCATGGTCAGTGTCACTTCACCAGCACCAACAACAACTATATAGACATGTCTATAACGGGTCACTAAATTAAATTAAAAATACTGATGTTGGCCCCACGTTGGGCGTCAAAACTGGAGCCGGAAGATTTCGCATATGAATAGATGTCATGCAGTAGAGAAGTATGCAAACATTTTACCTATGAAACTAATCGATTAAGGACTGATTTTTCAATCCCCAGTTAACAGTACCTGTCAAATAAATGTTAGCCCTGTCTTTTTTTCACTGACGATTTTAGAAAAGGATGGTGATAATTTTAAAAATCAGCCCTAAGGGTAATAAAGTACATTATCTATTTGTTTTCATGAAACACTATCCAGTGCTATTCGTATATTATTATCTTGTAGTTTTTTTAAATTCATACAATAATCAAACAAAAAAATATTTTTTTACCCAACAGAAAACATTTGAATACTTTTACACGTCTTAGAAAAATAATAGATCCGACTGTATACTGTCAAACAATTTGCAGATATTGATTTATGACCTCAAATGCACTCCATACACATTCTATTGTCAAACATTGTCTAACTAAGCGTGACTCCCTCCATGATCTATAAAATAACATTTTCTTGCAAAATATCATGTGTTATCTGGCTTTACAGGTCATTGAACCCTTGAAAATATCCATGGGTTCACATAACTTATCAATTATAGACCAAGTACATTATTAAAAAAGTTTAAGAGTTCTTCATTGATTTTCGTATACTACAATGGTTGCAAACAAGCATAACATCTGCTGGACGTCTGTTGGACAACATGCATGCTAGTAAAACCAATAAAGTCCTTTTTTGAGAAACTTGATTAAATCTTGGCAGATAGCCCAAAAACCTTAAGCTATCTTATATAATTACTTAAAATACAAATCATTAAAGATTGACACAATGACCGGTCCCTGTCCCAACCACATCCAGTGGACTCCAGCGACCTTCACTCACACACATAATTCTTAGTTAAATTCGAAAATAAAAGCAATATTTTAAGCTCATGCTTATATTTTTTCACCAGAAAAACCTCAAGAAACAAATGTGCAACAATCTAACAAAAATTCGAGCTCACCACAAAAAATACTGTCGGCATTAACCGGCCCTAAAATAAAGTCCTCATTACGCTCACGAGGTCGCAAATGTAAAATAAACTCCCGCTCGTTACGCCCTCGTGGTGTAAACAAATGGCTCTGACCGGCGTGAATGATGCGTTAAGTCCTAAATAAAGGACTCATGTTCAGAGTTACACCGTCGAGAACCTAACATAATCATTTAATATGGAGTATCTTTCTCAATCGTCAGGTTATTATAAGGTTACCGTTACCGACATGTCCTCAATGTTCTCTATTTATAGAAGATACTAGGTGTAATTAAAAAACAAACCTTTCCCGTTGTGAAGTTTTTAGACACGGAATAGCCCCCTTGGCAGGTTTTTGGAAGTTACAGAAAGATAAATCAAATTTTGAAATCACCTAGAAAGGCACAACTTTTTTTTACCAACTACTTTTGTTTACCTCATAATAACCAAAAATCGCCAAGAGGACCTATTCAGTGTCTCAAAACTGCACTAGCACTGACATGCATTTATTTTTTGGCTAAATACAAAGAGAAAGCCCAATGCACCGGCTTCAATAACACAACATTTGGCACCCAACGTGGGGCTACAGGGCTAACATCGAAAATTGTAAATTCACTTAAATCTAAGCGATTGAGAAAGATACACGATATTATATTATAATGAACGGTAAGTCACCTGGCATTATATAGCAGCAAGTGTAACTTACACTGCTTGATTTTGTCGATGCGTCAATTATTATTTTTTTACCAACGCCAGGGTGATCGTGTTTGGGGGTTGGAAGTAGAGCCTATTATAGACCCACTAGTTTGAAACCAACTAGAACTAACCTTTTGCTATCAAGTATTACTGAACTTACTACGTAATTAAGAGTTAGAATCAGATTGGAATATATTTCCCGTAGCAAATTTAGCACGGTGTAACATTATACCGCCAAATTCAGACAAACCAGAGGAGAAAAACCCAACTCATTTGCGAAAGTAAAGAATTCTGAACTTTCTAATAGCTCTTATCTTAAAAGCAAACTTAAGAGTTGAGTTCTTTGGGCCTTTGTCTGGAAAGGATTCTTTCCGCGATGTTTGACGGAGCTTGGGAACTTCTTACTACTCAGATTGTAATTTAGATATGGAGACCAGAAGCTTTTAAGTGTAATTAGAATTAGGGTTAAGTCAACCCCTTTTTTTTGTCGGTGAAAAACGTTAATGGACTTAAGATTTACGTTTGGAGATTTTTCTTAATTTTTTTGTGGAATAGCGGTTTATTTGATGGAGTCGTAGCGTTAACAAATGGAGCCTATTAAAGGAGTTCATGTTTTGGTTGAGACGATAATTATTCCAATGTATTTGGTGTTTGTTTAATTTCAGTTTTAAACGGGAAGTAAACGGTACCAATAATCGCAGAGCCGGTTATGCATAGTGTATCCACTATAAAGTTTCTAGTAGGCTTCATATTCATGAGGCGGTTTATGGCCCATAAGGACGCCCAGACAGATAATTTGAATGAAGATTCAAGCATTTTCTGTCCTTAAGAGAAGTGACGAAGCTGGAACTTTTACTGAAAGGACTTAATTTTTTTACGACTCGGTTACCTAAATATAATGCAATATAGAAGAATATGACCTGGTGAAGGTCGCAGGAGTCCGCTGGATGCGGGTGGCGCAGGACCGGTCATTGTGGCAATCTTTGGGGGAGGCCTATGTTCAGCAGTGGACGTCTTTCGGCTGATATGATGATGATGATGATGATGATAGAAGAATATGTAATCAATGTGGTAAATGATAAGTGACCGGTAAACGAGACACCATTGTTTAATTTTTGTTACTCTATGTTATGGTTAACACAAAAAAATAATAGTGGTGGCTTATTTATGGGGTTTCTTATTCAAATTCAACAGTTTTATTACAATACTACTACATTACATTGTACTTTAAATATTGAGCAAAATCTTCTCCACAACATAAGCCACTGCACGTACAGCCAACCAATTGGAACCTCAGAAACCATGTTACAGTGATGCTACAAATCAAATTGTAAGAAAATCCTTCCTACTTGTTATTGTGACAAGATTCTAGAGTGGCCAATTTGTTGAGTGTACTACTTATGAGGTTCCCTTTATATGCTTATCCTCAGGATGCTGCTGCTGCCAGTTCTTCTGCTGGTGTTCGCGAGGAACACCCTTGCACTGATCGCCCTCGAACTACCACATTCAATTAACCTTAAAGGTAACACACGTTGACGCTTTTTGCCCATTTCATCCACCTATCCATTTTAAAATGTAATAAGAGTCAAAAGAAAATCTGGAATAGTAAATGACAAATTTTCTTGATTAATACATGTTTATTCGCAGATTTATTGCCTAATTTGGTTTAATTTCTAAGGCATTTGACTTGATGAATAAGTTGATGCTAGAGTGTAAAGGTAAAAGTTAATAAAAACTATGATTGGTGAGTGTCCAAGAAAATGGTTTGAATAGCAACTGGCATCAAATGGTTCACAAAATATTTCTGATTAAAGTTAATATTATGGGGTCATAATAATGGGATTTTCTTGAGAATGGTCCTCAACTAACTGGAACGTTGTTTGTGTATGGTGATACAAGATTATAAAACATCAATCTATTACTTAATGATTTTGAACAACTTTTGCTATGGGACCAAATACGAAAACTCAAGAAAAATAAACGACATACTATCCATTGTTGTTCCATAGAAATGGGCTAAATTAGGTTAACCAAAATGAATGGAAGCGTCGAGTTTTTCACACCCGGTATATATATATATATGTACTTTAGAATGACTATATATGTAGATAATGGAGTTCAAGATTTATGAACTGTTCACAACAACTCAGAAATGGCTCGGTGACCATAACCTTGAAATTAATTTAAAGAAAACTAAAATCATCCAGTTTAAACCAGTACAGAAGAAATCATTGGAAATGACACTAAAAATTGGTAATATCATTATAGAAGAGGAAATGGAATTTAATTTACTAGGAATAAATATAGATTCTAATTTAAACTGGAAATCACACATCCAAAAAATTAATAAAAAGCTGTCCAGATTTATATACGCGTTAAGTGTGCTAAAAATGAACACAAA
Source organism: Thaumatotibia leucotreta (assembly GCA_025490895.1). Classification (NCBI taxonomy): domain Eukaryota; kingdom Metazoa; phylum Arthropoda; class Insecta; order Lepidoptera; family Tortricidae; genus Thaumatotibia; species Thaumatotibia leucotreta. The sequence goes on along the minus strand of JALPQI010030264.1, from coordinate 148,509 downwards.
CTTTGAAACAGCTTTATCGGCATATTACGCATACGCATATTCCTGGTTAAATTACGGCATAATACTGTGGGGTGCCAGTACAGAAGTGCACCAACTTTTCGTCCTTCAGAAAAAATGTATACGCATCCTTACAAACACCCAAGTACCTAATAGCTGTCGTCCTCATTTTATAAGTAATAATATTCTGACATTACCAAGTATGTACATCATGGAAGCCGCGATGTTTATCAGAAATAACGGGAACCTATTCCCCTTACAAAAAATTACCTCCAATAGACGAAGCAAAATTAAATACATGTTACCAATTTCAAAATTAGCTATGTACAGAAACGGCCCCTATTGTAGATGCGTCACCATAGCAAACAAGCTGCCCCAGAAACTCCTACACGAAACAAACGATAAAGTATTTAAAAGTAATATAAGAAAACTACTTCAAGAAAAATGTTATTATACGATAGAAGAATATTTACGCGATGATATTGATGACGCTTTGCCAGATTGATATTAACCCTTTACCTACGGGTGTCAACCAGAGTTGCCACCAAGGCAACAGCCGTGCAGTACGGGTGTCAACTATAGTTGATCGAAGTACTGGTCATGTTTAATATTTTTTTTATTCAAAACTAGACCTTGTATCTTGGTAATAGCGGTCACAATATGCTTTGGGATTAGTAAAGATGCAAAGAAAAAAATACCCTAATGTTTCGGTAGATGGCTCTGATATAAACATATTTTTAAAACTACCGCTTTTTTTGCTGGCAACTGGGGTTGACACCCGTACTGCAGGAGTGCCAAAAATTGAAATCAATATGGCGGACAATAGTGATGTTTCAAATTTTATCGACTTGTTGTGAGAGACAGATCATAGAATACCCGTACTTTACAGATTTGCCAATACCTTAGTGCCCACTCTTACTAACTATACAAACTAATAAGTTTAAAAATTAAATAATTATACACATAAAACCTTATTAGATTCAAATAATTGTTCGATTTTTCCCCAATCGATGAGACATATCGACAACTGTATCGATAGACGCACATCACTATTTTCCATATGTGAGAAATTGTTTGTTTGCAAGGTTTTTATTGATTGATATTTATGCTTTTTTTTAATAATTATAATCTTTTGAGTATTTGTTTGTGTTAAATATACCATAAACTAATGTTTTTACACTTAAACTTGTGAAATTCGCGAGTGGTAACTTATAAATCTTCAAATTCTTAGTGACTGATATATTACTTGATATTATAAAAAAAAGGGAATATTATTACCATATGTGATTATTTATTGATTAAAGACAACATATGTAATATGTGTGCGAAATTTCAAGTGTGTAGCTGCAATACTGTAAAAGTTCCAGGTAAGTCAAGTTATGCCTTACACCGGCTCTCGAAAAAACATGCCCGTATTGAGAGGTTACGGAGTGATACAGGGCCCCGTAGGTAAAGGGTTAATAGTTGACATATAATTTCAGAATTATTTTTATTTCATATTCATACATCCAAAATTATTTCATTTATTTTTATTATTTTTTAAATTATTATTGTTTTCATTTGAATTATTAATTATTTGTTATTGAATTATATAGTATTTCACCTGAATCATGATTTATTTATGTGTTTTAATTATATTTGACATGAATTTATTTATTTAATGATCTATATTTTAATCATAAAATATTCTGATGAATCCTGTAAATACTTAGTGAATAATATATTGTGTGCCCTAGCAGGGTGTCATGACATTACCTACTTTAGTTATTAAGACCTTACCATGTAAATTTGTTCATGACTATGCAATAAATAAATTGAAATTGAAATTGAAATTGAAATTGAAATGATATTGCATTTTATGAACGTACATAATCGTTCGTAGCAAATGTATGTGTATATAATGTTTTACAATAACAATAACCAACTGATGAACTTTCTTTACAGATGGCCAAGAGTTCGACTACATAGTAGTGGGCGCGGGCGGCGGCGGCGTGCCGGCGGCGTCGCGGCTGGCGCTGTCGGGAGCTGATGTGCTACTAGTGGAGGCTGGGGGTAACCCTAATATACTCAGCGATGTAAGTAGCACATCGCCTCTAATATTACATGATTCACCTCTAGCAAAACTAAATGACATAGAAACACTAGATAAAGCGGCGACTATGCGGTTGGCGCTGTCGGGAGCTGATGTGCTACTAGTGGAGGCTGGGGGTAACCCTAATATACTCAGCGATGTAAGTAGCACATCACTTCTAATATTAAATGATTTACCTCTAGCAATACTAAATGAAATAGAAACAATAGATAAAGCGGCGACTACGCGGCTGGCGCTGTCGGGAGCTGATGTGCTACTAGTGGAGGCTGGGGGTAACCCTAATATACTCAGCGATGTAAATAGCACATCGCCTCTAATATTAAATTATTTACCTCTAGCAATACTAAATGAAAAAGAAACAATAGATAAAGCGGCAACTACGCGGCTGGCGCTGTCGGGAGCTGATGTGCTGCTAGTGGAGGCTGGGGGTAACCCTAATATACTCAGCGATGTAAGTAGCACATCGCCTCTAATATTACATGATTCACCTCTAGCAAAACTAAATGAAATAGAAACACTAGATAAAGCGGCGACTATGCGGTTGGCGCTGCCGGGAGCTGATGTGCTACTAGTGGAGGCGGGGGGTAACCCTAATATACTCAGCGAAGTAAGTAGCACATCACCTCTAATATTAAATTATTTACCTCTAGCAATACTCAATAAAATAGAAACAATAGATAAAGCGGCGGCGTCGCGGCTGGCGCTGTCCGGAGCTGATGTGCTACTAGTGGAGGCGGGGGGTAACCCTAATATACTCAGCGATGTAAGTAGCACATCACCTCTTATATTACACGATTTACCTCTAGCAATACTAGATAAAATAGAAACAATAGATAAAGCGGCGGCGTCGTGGCTGGCGCTGTCCGGAGCTGATGTGCTGCTGGTGGAGGCTGGGGGTAACCCTAATATACTCAGCGATGTAAGTAGCACATCACCTCTTATATTACATGATTCACCTCTAGCAAAACTAAATGAAATAGAAACAATAGATAAAGCGGCGACTACGCGGCTGGCGCTGTCGGGAGCTGATGTGCTACTAGTGGAGGCTGGGGGTAACCCTAATATACTCAGCGATGTAAGTATCACATTACAAGATAGGTGCCCAAAACCAATCTGAAGTAAGCACTTCGGACCACTCGGCTGCCCTATGCAGAAATCAAGTATCTGTGTTTTGTCAAATTTTACAGGAGAGCGAAAAAACGTTTTTTTTAGATTTTTCTTGATCACATGTTTACTTGTTAAATTATAGCATTTATTATAGCCGTTTTTTATCATGCAATATATCATTAATGGTGTACAACATTTATTTTTTCAAAATTATGAGCACAATCATTTTAAAACGCAAAAACAGGTTTCTGCCTAGAAAGCGATAATATAATTTTAAAGCTTTTCTACAAAGAAACAAGTATCTGTTTATATTGTAGTGCTTTGGTAGGCTTCTTGTTGATAAGTTTATAAACACAAGCATGTTTTATACTACGTTTTAGATGCCTATAATTTAGTGTATGTCATGCTTATGTTAAATATATTATTTCGGTATTAATGCAGTAGGTATTGGAGTATTTCATGGAAAACAAGGTCCTGTTCTGTTTGAATGCAAGTTGTTTTAAAATTCATGGGTATATGAGTTTTTTTCTGGAACAATGTATTTCTGACTTGTATTGTATGTGGTCTACATATACTTGAAAATTTAAATCAATTACTTAAATTGTAGGAAACACCTTACATATCTAACCAAAAAAGAACTTCAAATCCGACAGACTATGGAGAATATCTGGACGCACGCGTGGAAGACATAAAAAAAATATAGTTTTGTTCAATTAATCTGCAAATTAACATACAATATATATATATATATATATATGAATTTATATTTTTGCTTACACCTGGTACAGAACATAAAGATAAATGTATCCATATACATCAACCTTATTCAAACATCTGTACTAACTAGTTCACATTCCTCTATTCAATCAGAGTGATTGAATAGAGGAATGTGAAGGCACTAACCAAGGTTTGCCATTAAAGGCACTAACTTTTCCAAAATCTCTTCCTTTAGCTGGTCTGACACCTCTACCTCTTGAGACATTGATTTTTAATTTAGTAATTAAGAAGAAGAAGTCCACTACTTTATATTTATTCATTAAAATTATTTTTATAAAATACAGTCCTATGTCCGTTTCTGAAGCAACCTTCCACCAATAACCAATTCCGTTTTGCAATAACAAATTCCTTAAGGTGTAAAATTTATTATTTTTCATCACAGTTAGCTAGTGGTAGAAACTACCCCAATTCTCGAATTTTACCGTAGTTATTATTTTCTAAACATATAGAAACTATCTGTTTTGCCTTATGGCGAGCATTTGAATACAAATATTTGTTATATATATCCTATTCTTTGCGTCTCTTCATTATAAATAATTTATACAGCCAGGAAAACACTTCAGTTATCAGATAATAAACACTTAAATAACACTTCTCGTATACGACCTATGACTGACAAACGTATGAAAAAACAGGCAGATTCAAATTTTAATTTAAAAAAGGTACCACAGGACAAATTCTACCCGAAATTCAAATACTTAAATATAAATATAAGGTTTTGGTATCCTAATAAAATGAAAATTTCTAAGCTAAAGTCAAGTAACTTAGCGATCTATATCAATATTTCTACGCTGAAGTCAAGTAACTTAGCGATTTATATCAATATTTCTACGCTAAAGTCAAGTAACTTAGCAATCTATATGAATTTCAAGTATCTTTCGCAAGATACTTGATTTCAAGATAGAATTAGGGTATATACTTGACTTTAGCGTAGAATACCCCGTTGAAAAAAGATACTTGGATTTTTGAAAGTTCTGTAATTACAAAACTATTCAGTAGTAAAAAATAAATAAAATACTGAAAAATGTATTTAAAAACAGTGAATCGATTAATGTAAAAAAAAACTTTTTGATAAATTTCGAGATACTTGATTTCTGCGTAGGGCAGCCGCACTGCTCGGGCAAATTCAGGTTGGTTAGGGGTAACTAGTAATAGAAGCGGAAGTCTTTGTCTCCTTAATGGTGTTAAATAGAGACTTCCATTTGCTTACGAGAAACGACTCCTAGCTACGATCATATATAACACAAAGCACATAAACGTCTAACACCAGCTCAAAAATGCACCCAAAACCAATTGTTCAATTTTATTGTGCCAAGATGGGCAGGACATAGCGCTTTTCTTAACACCGCGCATATTTCGGTGCAACATTTTTGACAAACGTTTATAGAATATAACCAAAACTTTGATGGACTAATCACAACTATTTTTAAATGGCGGTTTAAGTTTTTATAGGTTGATATTGAAATTCATTACCGTGATGCATTGCCAGGGGGGCATTGGGGTGACAGATATTAACTAAAATTCAGGCCCGTTTTTGAAAGGCAATTTAGTATGGAGTGCGGTTTCCATGTTTTATTTATTCGTAGCTCCCTAGACATGATTTTATTTGGTCGACTACAGTTATGTTATATGTATGGTGAGTGGTGCCGCTTTAAATACAGGAGCATTTTCTTTATTTATAGTGAACAGGGAAAGACGAAGGATTGGTTTGGACTGGGTGTCGTGTTGATATAGTGCAACCTTATTGAAAATGCTGCTGATCTTAATCAGGCATAACCAACACAGCTAAGCATCAAAATTGTTTTATGATACCATTTAATTTTCACTTCAGATCCCTGGAGCAGCTATGGCGCTGCTCGGCTCAGATCTCGACTGGCAATACCCGACCATCACCAACAATGTCTCCTGCCTCTCCTCACCAAACAAGCAATGCCGTTTCAGCCGCGGCAAGTGTCTCGGCGGGTCCACCAGTATCAACTACATGATGTACACGAGAGGAAACCGAAAAGACTACGACGACTTCGGCATCGAAGGCTGGGCTTGGGAAGATCTTGAACCCTTCTTCCTGAAATACGAAGGCTTGCAAGACTTGGACGATCTACCCGCCTCTTCTATCCCCTACCACAATACCAATGGAACCATGAAAATAGGCTTCTTTACCGACTCAGAAAATTCCTGGCATTCAAGGATTGTGAAAAGCCTCGAGCTCCTCGATTTTCCGTTCAACCCAGATGTGAACGCTGAATCTCAAATTGGGGTGAGTCAAATAGTAGGGTATGTGCACAAAGGAACACGCATGAGCACAGCTCGAGGGTATCTCACGCGTGCCGACGTGAAGAAAGCACTAAAAGTGGCCAAAAACACACGCTGCACCAGCGTCATTTTAGATGAAAACAACACAGCGACAGGAATTACAGTTATAACACAAAACAAACTTGATCCTCTAGGCTTAGTGAAAAAGGAACTTAAACTTTACGCTAGGAAAGAAGTAATTCTCTCAGCGGGGGCTATTGGTACTCCACAGATACTGATGTTGTCTGGTATAGGACCTGCGGAGCATTTAGAAAGCTTGGGTATTCCTGTACGAGTTGATCTGCCAGTTGGCGAAGGAATGAGTGATCACGTACTACCACTTTGCATCATACAAGCTGATCCAGGTATTGGTATCCCTGTCCTTAACCCCTTCGTTATAGGATTGAAGGGCGTTCAAGGCGTGCAGTGGATAGCTACGAAGGACGGACCATTGGCCTCAAACGGGCTCACCGATGTAACAGCACTTTTGAATACAAAATGCTACGACTTTGAACAACGGAAACTCGTCCATAACAGTTCCGATTGCGAATTACCGTCACTGCAAATAATCAACGCATTCATAGACCGTAACTTACTGCAAGGCATAGAGCTTATCGTCAAACAAGCCATCGGTTTAGAAATGGACGTCGTTAGACAACTCAGTGCTGCTAATGTAAACAAGGCATTGCTCGTAGTATCGCCAGTAGTTCTTCGACCATATTCACGCGGCAGTGTCCGTTTAAGTAGCACTGATCCTACTGATAATCCCGCCGTATTCCCAAACTATCTCAGCGACGAGCGAGATGTGGAAGAAATGATACGTAGCATAACAATATTAGAGCATTTAATTGAGACGCCAGAATACAAAGCGCATAACGCTTCGTTTCTCCGCTTGAAGTTTAAAGGTTGTCCTGAATATTCAGTTGACCGGATAGGGTATATAAAATGCTTCTGCAGGCATATGACGTACTCGGTGTTCCATGCGGTTGGTACGGCGCGGTTGGGGCCGGTGTTGCGCGGCTCGCTGCGCGTGCGCGGCACGGCGCGGCTGCGCGTGGCCGACCTCAGCGCGCTGCCGGAGCTGCCGCGCGGCAACACCGCCGCCGCCGCCATCGCCGTCGGCGAGCGAGTGGCGCACTACATCTTGAACGGCCAATGATTTAATACAACTGTATGCAACAGTATGATTTAATAAACATGTAATGCATATAAATACAAAATGCTAAATAAATACTGTATTGTTTATTTTTCTTATGTACCTTAAAAATGTGTAGGTAGCAGGGCTGTCCAAAAACAGTTAATACAATACAATACAATACTCTTTATTGCACACCATAAAACCAGTAGAATAACAGATACACAGTGTTACAAGTAGGTACAGGTATTACAATGGGCGGTTAATTGATGATGGCGGTGGACAGTTTTGTTAAATTAACTAAGTATTACTTTTTTTGGGGACGTTTAACAAATTAGCTGATATCTTCAATCAAACCCGCTGACATTCCACAATGCCTGAAAACCCGCCTCTTTAATCAATGTCTCCTGCCAACCATGACATACGGTGCCGAGACATGGACGCTCACTAAGGCTATGAATAAAATTAGAGTAGCACAAAGAGCCATGGAGCGCGCCATGCTCGGCATCAAGCTACAAGACCGCGTGAGGAATACCGAGATTCGACGTCGCACGAAAGTACAAGACGTCGGAGACGTTATTACCAAACTGAAGTGGAATTGGACAGGATACATTGCCAGACAGCGTGATTTATTTATTTATTATTTATTTTTATTACATACGTGCCAACGATCCCAAGGGACTGGCCCAACACCTGCTTCGCTTCACAGATGTCATCCACGCTGAAACTCGATGCCCGCGAACTAAACTGGACAGCGGTTGCAGCATCCATTCCTCCCTCCTGCAGCACCTTCTCCTTCTGTTGCAGGAAGGCGAGGAAATCGTTCACGATGGGTTGACTCGAAGAGGCACTCATCGCGGCGAATCATAAGCAGCGGCCGGGCCGCGCTAATTTCGTAATTAAATATAATATTTAATTAATCATCGATGCGTCCACGTCGCTTGGCGCATCGCGTGTTAGATATATAATACATATACACGGTGCTCGCGAGCATTGCGAAAGATTTTAACTGTGCATTCTAGGCATCAAAATAAACATAAAATATTATGAGACCAAAAGTCAATTCCACAAAAAAAAATTTTTTTTTCTTATTTTTAGTCTTTTTGAATACTTCTTAACATTTCCAGTACTTTTTATCATAACAACAATTTGTTTAAATTATTTATTTCAATTGTTTTTTTAGATACAGGTTATTTCGTCAAGTCTATTCGTATTTTTTGATTGTCAGGCAAAAGGTGTGGTAATATTAGAACACATTGTGGTGGCATTGTAATCATAAAGAAGTTAAATGACGAGTTACGTCGAAAAACTTATTTCGAAAAAAGGTTGATTATCTCTGAAACCAAGCCGAATCCAGGAAATTTTATATAACATTAAAGACTCTAAATGTGGTCAGGAATCCAGCATTAAAATCTTTCGGAATGCTCACGAGCACCGTGTATACATATAGATACTTAAATACATAGACAACCATGACCAAGGAACAAATATTTGTGATAAATAAATACACAAATAATGACCTCGCCGGGATTCGAACCCGTAATCCATTACGAAATTAATAAACTTCCAAATACATTAGAAAGGTCATTGGGCGTTTTTGACCAGCTTTATGATTTTTCGCGTACAGAGACCAAACTAGCTTTAAAATAAATAACTAAATCTCACTTTTCTAAATATGTAATTTTTCCGTATGTATCAACAGGGAAAAAAAGTTATGCGACTTTTTGTATCCGAAATAGTGTTTTTAATGTTTTTACTTTCAGCATTGTATAATTGTATAATTACTATCAACTTTTACTTTCTTATCTCCTCTACCCAAAGGTTGTCTGGAAGAGATCGCTCTTTAGCGATAAGACCGCCTTTTGTTTACCTCTTCCAAACATGTACTTTTATTATTTGTTTTGTATTTGTCTTTGAGGTGCAATAAAGAGTTATTGTATTGTATTGTGTAAACGGGTGTGACCTACTTTTCTGGTTTCGCCTTGCAAGAATGCGTCTCATATCACTCAGTAGCACTTACATTTACCTACATTCCTAGCCCTATTTCGTTTGTGTACGCAGTGGGTCATATGCGCGAACAAAATGCCTAATGACCTTTGATATTTTATGTTCAGTATCTATGTATCTGGCAGTTAAATCTTGACAGGACCTAACTCCTAGATAGCCCCGCCTGGTGGCAGATAAAATATCGAAAACCCTCATTCAATTGTGAGCACAGAACTAGTTAACGTTGATTGGGTTCTACAAACGGAGCATGTAATCAGGATTTATCCCAGAGGACCCTAAGGAACTATTGTGTGCTTAATCTTGATTGAGCTTCACTTCAATACACCGTTCATGTCTTAATCAATTGGCCTACGGCGAACTCCGAAATGTACCGGAAAGCGCAGCGTGGGTAGGCCTCCCACAAGGACTGATGACCGGGTTTAGATCCCAGGAGGCTTAGCCAAGATGCGATTCTGCAATAAAATACTTACGATAAGAGATAGCAGGCAGCGGAACTTTGGTGCCGATGACATCATTATGACGCAAATTAATTGGCACATAGGATGTTCTTATATATTACTAGCGACCTGCCTCGGCATCGCACGGGTACTATACATAAAAACCTTTCTCTTGAAATTACTCTACCTATTAAAAAAAACCTCATCAAAATCCGTTGCGTAGTTTTAAAGATTTAAGCGTACAAAGGGACATAGGGACAGAAAAAGTGACTTTATTTTATACTATGTAGTGATAAACAACAGAACTACCTATTAAATTTTATCATGCTTTGACAGATGCAAAACTTGGCACTGCCACGCCGTGTCTAATAGCAATGTGAAATTTTAAATTCAACCTTACACAAATAAACAACATTCTTCCTACTTCAAACATTTCTTAAATTCACGAACAAGAAATACTAAAATAATGTACAACATTGATTTTGATAATTTTCTAATTAAACTGACAAATACAGTTATGTTATTATGTTTTTATAAGTACTTGGCCGTCTCAAGTGTCAATAAAATATCCGTGAACTAATGAGGCCAAAAAGTTGTTAGTGATTTATGGTTATCTATCATCTACATAAAAACACCCTGTAGGTATGCAACCGCTACGTTATACGTCGGTCATCGGCACCAAAGTTCCTGCTGCCGGAGATAAGTAAAGTCAAAGTCAAATTGTTTATTGCAAGAACATAGTTATATAAGATCTTAAACAATAATAATAGCGTTGCTAATGTTCTGCCAGAAAAGGCATGCAAACATGAAATCCTTAACTAATTATGTACACTTACATTATCACGTGCAATATACAGGTTGGTCCAAATCTTGACGTCAAAAAATTTTTTTTAGATTCCTCACTTCATGAGCTATCAGAATATACCCCATGTACGTTAGCCGATTTTTTGTAGTTTTCGAGTTATGAATTTTTGAAAAAAAATTTGAGAAATTCTGGAATGAAGAAATTTATTAATAAAAAAAGTATTGGGTTTTTGAACTAGTTTATTTTTGTAAAAGTATTACTACAAATAAAGCATTTACTGACAAAAAAATTAGCGTCCTCACTTTGATACAAGTAGGATAAAAAATACCAAATTAAAAATTTTACGTTAAAAACGCATCAAAATATCATTAATGTACGTACATAAAAAAATAAAACATATCCCAAGGGATTTTCGTATTCTAAAGACCGCCCTAGAATTTGAGGCTTCGTAAAAGCAAAAAAAAAGTGATACTTTATGATGAGGATTTTTCGGAGTAGTCGGTTAAATAAACTTAAAAAAGCTTAAAATTTTAAAGTAGTAAAAAATGACTTGGATAACTACACAAATTGAGTTTTCGTGGTATTTTCTGTCTTTGTTTATTGATAAGAACAACAAAACAGACGAAATTTTACTTTATTTTTAAATTAAAAATTTTGAAGCTTTTTTTAAGTTTATTTGACCGACTACTCCGAAAAATCCTCATCATTAAGTATCACTTTTTTTTTGCCTTTACGAAGGTTTAAGGTCTAAGGCAGTCTTTAGAATACCAAATATCCTGGGGATATGTTTTATTTTTTTATTTACGTACATTAATGCTATTTTGATGCGATTTTAACGTAAAATTTTTAATTTGGTATTTTTTATCCTACTTGTATCAAAGTAAGGACGCAAATTTTTTATCACTAAATGCTTTATTTGTAGTAATACTTTTACAAAAAGAAACTAGTTAAAAAACCTAATACTTTTTTTAAATTATAATTCTCTTCATTTAAAAATTTCTCAAAAAAAATAATTCAAAAATTCATAACTCGAAAACTACAAAAAATCGGCTAGCATACATGGGGTATAGTGTAAAAGTATTTAACAGGTTGAGCCCGGAAATCAGGGAGGCTTCTTCTTATGAGCAGTTCGTCAAAAGGTTGAAGGATTTTCTCGTTTCCAAGGCATTTTACACTATAAAAGAATTTTATGACATTAAGGTTTTATAGCATTAAATAATTTTTATGACATATAGGTATATAATATTAGTTGATTTATTTGGTATAAATATGTATAATTATTTTGCGCTTTATTTTATGTGATTTTAATGTGTATTTTATTTTTAAATTTAGTTTATTTATGACATGTTGGTAATATTATTAGTTAATTTATTTAGCGGGAATCTGTACAATTTATATTTTATGAATAATTTTATTATGTTTAGATACTAAGGGTTTTTATTTTAAATGGTTCGAATGTCTATAATTGTGATTTTAAAATTAAGTATTTTTATTGTAATTAGGTATATGAATTTTGTATATTAATTTTTTGACATGTGTTTTATAACATTAAATTATTTGAATTTGAATTTGAATTTGAATATATTCTGATAGCCCATGACGTGAGTAATCTAAAATTAAAATTTTTTGACGTCAAGGTTTGGACCACCTTGTATACAATTATACAATTTAATGAGGAATTTTACCGCTAGTCTACCATGTCAAAAGAATTATTTAATATGATTACATAACCAGAACAACAATTATTAACGCATAATTTTACAGTAATTAATGTCAGTTAAGTTAAATGTTGTTGAAGTCTTAGAGCCTATAATTTTGCATTGTCTGTTAGGAAGTAGTCCCTGACAGACTAAAAACATTTGTCTAATAGCCATTGTGTAAGAGTTCGCTTAAAGCGAGTTGTAGGACATTTCATAATAAATTCAGGTAAATGATTGTAGATTTGAATAGCCATACAATACGAATTATGTTTGTAAAGCGTGATTCTAGAACGGGGTAAGTATAATTTGTCTTTTTTCCTATTTAATCTTGGATAAAAGGTGCTCTGCTTTTCAAAAAGTTCAGGATGGTCTCTCACAAATATGAACATCTGCTTTATATACAAACATGGAAGTGGTAAAACTCTGGTCTCTTTGAATAAGGGCCTACATGGCTCCAGGTAATGAGTATTACACACAGCTCTTATACATTTTTTTTGTACCATAAACGCATAATTGACATTTACCGAATTTCCCCAAATAATCAAACCGTAACTAAGTAAAGAAAGAGGATACATAACCGTGATATGCAGTTAGCGCTACTTCTCTAGATGAGGTTCGGCTTAGTCTTCTCAACGCGAATACAAATTTATCCAGCCTCTCACAGACATAGTAAATATGAGTTTTCCAGCTGCAAAATTTGTCAATGTAGATCCCAAGAAATTTCGTTGATTCTACTTCTTATATTTGGTAATTATTATGGGTAACATTAAGATCGATGTCATTATTTTGATATGTTCTAAATTGCATAACGTTAGTTTTATTTAAGTTTATTTTAGAATAATTTTGTGTAGCCAGTCAATTATATCAGCAAGAGCCTTATTAATATCATCATTAAAATTATCTTTGTCATTTGATTTGATTATTAGGGTAGTGTCATCAGCAAACATTATACAATTTTGTGTGTGAAAAGTGGACCCAAAATACTCCCCTGGGGTACACCACAGCTATTGTGGTTATACTGTGACCTCTTTGTTACAAGTTCACCATTTTCTATAGTTTGTACTTCCGTACACTGCATTCGATTTGAAAGGTAGCTGTCAATCGAACTATAGGCGTTCCCCCTGATACCGTGATATACTCAATTTTTTCTAAAAGAATTGAATGTTTAACATAGTCAAAAGCCTTGCTTAAGTCTAGGAATATAGCTGCTACAAGGATTTTGCAGTTTATTGAATCTGTTTTAACTTCATCAAGTTAAAACATGCTAACGTGGTTGAGCTGCCATTACGAAAGCCATATTGGTTTTTGTGTAAATTGCAATTTAAGAAAGATAACAAGCGTTTGTGCATAATTTTTTCAATAACTTTCGAGAAGATCGGTGTTAAAGTGATGGGCTGGTAGTTATCCATTTGTATTTTATCACCTTATTAAATATTGGTTTAACTATAGATAATTTAAGATCCTCAGGAAAAACACCTTGCTCAAATGACAAATTAATTATATGACAGAGAGGTGCACTGATATGCCTTGCACACAGCAGCTTTATTACCTTAGTGCTTAAACCGTCGACACCTACTGCGTTACTGTTTTTTAGTGACATAATAAACTTAAATATTTCCAGTTCATTACATGGATTAAGAAATATAGTTTTTGGGTTAAACGGCAATGCTACTGATGAATACTCGTCATTGTCAATTTCATTATTATTTGTAATCGCTGGTTTTGTTAAGTTAATATAAAAATCGTTGAAAAGTGTAGCTATTTCAGTGGGATCGCTATGTGTTGTACTAGCATTGGTAATGCTAGGCACGGTATTGGGTTGTACATAGGTTGGGCCACCTATCACTTGCCAAGTAGCTCTAGACTTATTACGTGCTTGTGGGATTGTTCTTTTGTTATGTAGTTGTTTAGCTCTATTCATACATTTTCTTAAAAGCTTTGTGTACGCATCGTATTTTAGTTTATTAAGAGATTTATTCATCATCTCATGCCTGTACCTTAAATATAGTTTTCGTTTATTTGTACATGCTCGTCGTAGGCCTTTCGTAAGCCACTTGTAGTTATTACACTGATGATTTACTTTTACACGAATATATGGAAAGCATAAATCATTGAATAAACATATCGTTTCATGAAATTCGTGGTATGCTTCATTGACTGTACTTGTATTGAGTACCTCTGAGAAAGACAACGCAGCGATCCAATTATGGAATTTACGTAAATTCTCACGACTGTAATATCTCCTTTTTATGTAGTACGGTGTTGGTTTGGCTACACTTTTTACGGGAAAAGTGACAAATTGGGCAGTCTCATGGTCCGATAAAGCAAGAGGTAAGATTTCAGGAAAAAAATTCTTAACATTACTCGCTATTTGATCGAGAAATGATTCCCCTCTCGTTGGACGTTTATATGCAATTGATAATTGTAGTTATGTAAAAGTGTAATAAGTTTTGCTATACTATAATCTATTCTTAGAATATTATAATTCCAATCCCCACATAGCACAATTTTATGCTTCGATTTTTTTAATCCAAAGTGATGCAAGAGGGCAGCAAAAGTGAAGCAGGAATTGCTCTTTATTAGTATTTTTAGGAATGCGATAAATGTTAACTATTATGAGTTTATGGTCTGGAATTTCAATGCCACTACATTCGAAAACAGTTGGAATACTAAGGTCAGCACAGATTTGTAAGGGTTTGAATTTAACATCCTGTTTAACTAGAATACAAGAACCTCCCCTTTTATGGTTCTTACGGGTAAATGAGCTAGCTAACTTATATCCACTGATTTTTAGGTTGTTCTCATCACCTTTTCGAATGAAAGTCTCACATAAGCAGAGAACATCCACCTGCTTATTGTTCTTCATTAGTTCTAGTAGAGTAGCTTCAATAAGATCCAATTTATTTAGAACCCCCTGTATATTTTGGTGCATAATGGTAAAATTATTAGTCTTCACGAAAAAAACTGCGCTCAGGACTGTTTTTGGGAACTGTTTCGGGTTCTGAGTTAACGGACGATATTGTTTGTATTATTTTAAATAGGTCCTTAAATATTACCTTTATACCTCGTCTGTTGAAGCCGGAAGATTTGAAATGTAAAATGAAAGGAAATCAAATAATTTATTGTCATGCCACAGGTAAAATATAAAAGATGTTACAGGTTCATTATGGTCACTGTCCGTGGTCTACCAGAATAATTTTATTATTTTTGTTTGCTGTGTTACGACTGTGATTTTATTTGTAAATTATTATTGTTTGTTTGTATTGTGTGTTGCCTGCCGTGAAACTGTTCACGTGATGGCCTCATCGGAAGACCAGCGCTGGCACTCGCTAGCAACATGCTGAGATGAGGCCATTTCGTAGCATACACGCTTTTATTTGTAAAATTATTTTTCGTTGATATATATTGTGGTTTTTTGTGTATGTTGCGAATAAAGTTATTTCTATTTCTAAAACCAATAAAGTCCTTTTTTGAGAAACTTGATTAAATCTTGGCAGATAGCTCAAAAACCTTAAGCTATCTCATATAATTACTTAAAATACAAATCATCAAAGATTGACATAATGACCGGTCCTGTCCCAACCACATCCAGCGGACTCCAGCGACCTTCACTCACACACATAATTCTTAGTTAAATTCGAAAATAAATGCAATATTTTAAGCACATGCTTATATTTTTTCACCAGAAAAACCTCAAGAAACAAATGTGCGACAATCTAACAAAAATTCGAGCTCACCACAAAAAATACTGTCGGCATTAACCCTAAAATAAAGTCCTCATTACGCTCACGAGGTCGCAAATGTAAAATAAACTCCCGCTCGTTACGCCCTCGTGGGGTAAACAAATGGCTCTGACCGGCGTGAATGATGCGTTAAGTCCTAAATAAAGGACTCATGATACACCGTCGAGAACCTAACATAATCATTATGTCAGGTTATTATAAGGTTACCGTTACCTACAGGTTCTTGGAAGTTACAGAAAGGTCAACCAAATTTTGAAATCACCTAGAATGGTACTACAACTTTTTTTTACCAACTATCTCTGTTTACCTAATAATAACCAAAAATCGTCAAGAGGACCTATTCAGTGTCTCAAAACTGCACTAGCACTGACATGCACTTATTTTTTGGCCAAATACAAAGAGAAAGCCCAATGCACCGGCTGCAATAACACAACATTTGGCACCCAACATGGGGCTGCAGGGCTAACATCGAAAATTATAAATTCACTTAAATCTAAGCGATTGAGAAAGATACACGATATTATATGAACGGTAAGTCACCTGGCATTATATAGCAGCAAGTGTAACTTACACTGCTTGATTTTGTCGATGCGTCAATTATTATTTTTTTACCAACGCCAGGGTGATCGTGTTTGGGGGTTGGAAGTAGAGCCTATTATAGACCCACTAGTTTGAAACCAACTAGAACTAACCTTTTGCTATCAAGTATTACTGAACTTACTACGTAATTAAGAGTTAGAATCAGATTGGAATATATTTCCCGTAGCAAATTTAGCACGGTGTAACATTATACCGCCAAATTCAGACAAACCAGAGGAGAAAAACCCAACTCATTTGCGAAAGTAAAGAATTCTGAACTTTCTAATAGCTCTTATCTTAAAAGCAAACTTAAGAGTTGAGTTCTTTGGGCCTTTGTCTGGAAAGGATTCTTTCCGCGATGTTTGACGGAGCTTGGGAACTTCTTACTACTCAGATTGTAATTTAGATATGGAGACCAGAAGCTTTTAAGTGTAATTAGAATTAGGGTTAAGTCAACCCCTTTTTTTTGTCGGTGAAAAACGTTAATGGACTTAAGATTTACGTTTGGAGATTTTTCTTAATTTTTTTGTGGAATAGCGGTTTATTTGATGGAGTCGTAGCGTTAACAAATGGAGCCTATTAAAGGAGTTCATGTTTTGGTTGAGACGATAATTATTCCAATGTATTTGGTGTTTGTTTAATTTCAGTTTTAAACGGGAAGTAAACGGTACCAATAATCGCAGAGCCGGTTATGCATAGTGTATCCACTATAAAGTTTCTAGTAGGCTTCATATTCATGAGGCGGTTTATGGCCCATAAGGACGCCCAGACAGATAATTTGAATGAAGATTCAAGCATTTTCTGTCCTTAAGAGAAGTGACGAAGCTGGAACTTTTACTGAAAGGACTTAATTTTTTTACGACTCGGTTACCTAAATATAATGCAATATAGAAGAATATGACCTGGTGAAGGTCGCAGGAGTCCGCTGGATGCGGGTGGCGCAGGACCGGTCATTGTGGCAATCTTTGGGGGAGGCCTATGTTCAGCAGTGGACGTCTTTCGGCTGATATGATGATGATGATGATGATGATAGAAGAATATGTAATCAATGTGGTAAATGATAAGTGACCGGTAAACGAGACACCATTGTTTAATTTTTGTTACTCTATGTTATGGTTAACACAAAAAAATAATAGTGGTGGCTTATTTATGGGGTTTCTTATTCAAATTCAACAGTTTTATTACAATACTACTACATTACATTGTACTTTAAATATTGAGCAAAATCTTCTCCACAACATAAGCCACTGCACGTACAGCCAACCAATTGGAACCTCAGAAACCATGTTACAGTGATGCTACAAATCAAATTGTAAGAAAATCCTTCCTACTTGTTATTGTGACAAGATTCTAGAGTGGCCAATTTGTTGAGTGTACTACTTATGAGGTTCCCTTTATATGCTTATCCTCAGGATGCTGCTGCTGCCAGTTCTTCTGCTGGTGTTCGCGAGGAACACCCTTGCACTGATCGCCCTCGAACTACCACATTCAATTAACCTTAAAGGTAACACACGTTGACGCTTTTTGCCCATTTCATCCACCTATCCATTTTAAAATGTAATAAGAGTCAAAAGAAAATCTGGAATAGTAAATGACAAATTTTCTTGATTAATACATGTTTATTCGCAGATTTATTGCCTAATTTGGTTTAATTTCTAAGGCATTTGACTTGATGAATAAGTTGATGCTAGAGTGTAAAGGTAAAAGTTAATAAAAACTATGATTGGTGAGTGTCCAAGAAAATGGTTTGAATAGCAACTGGCATCAAATGGTTCACAAAATATTTCTGATTAAAGTTAATATTATGGGGTCATAATAATGGGATTTTCTTGAGAATGGTCCTCAACTAACTGGAACGTTGTTTGTGTATGGTGATACAAGATTATAAAACATCAATCTATTACTTAATGATTTTGAACAACTTTTGCTATGGGACCAAATACGAAAACTCAAGAAAAATAAACGACATACTATCCATTGTTGTTCCATAGAAATGGGCTAAATTAGGTTAACCAAAATGAATGGAAGCGTCGAGTTTTTCACACCCGGTATATATATATATATGTACTTTAGAATGACTATATATGTAGATAATGGAGTTCAAGATTTATGAACTGTTCACAACAACTCAGAAATGGCTCGGTGACCATAACCTTGAAATTAATTTAAAGAAAACTAAAATCATCCAGTTTAAACCAGTACAGAAGAAATCATTGGAAATGACACTAAAAATTGGTAATATCATTATAGAAGAGGAAATGGAATTTAATTTACTAGGAATAAATATAGATTCTAATTTAAACTGGAAATCACACATCCAAAAAATTAATAAAAAGCTGTCCAGATTT
Source organism: Thaumatotibia leucotreta (assembly GCA_025490895.1). Lineage (NCBI taxonomy): Eukaryota > Metazoa > Arthropoda > Insecta > Lepidoptera > Tortricidae > Thaumatotibia > Thaumatotibia leucotreta. Next base: position 129,490 of record JALPQI010030264.1, on the reverse strand, counting down.
ATATACGCGTTAAGTGTGCTAAAAATGAACACAAACTTTGAAACAGCTTTATCGGCATATTACGCATACGCATATTCCTGGTTAAATTACGGCATAATACTGTGGGGTGCCAGTACAGAAGTGCACCAACTTTTCGTCCTTCAGAAAAAATGTATACGCATCCTTACAAACACCCAAGTACCTAATAGCTGTCGTCCTCATTTTATAAGTAATAATATTCTGACATTACCAAGTATGTACATCATGGAAGCCGCGATGTTTATCAGAAATAACGGGAACCTATTCCCCTTACAAAAAATTACCTCCAATAGACGAAGCAAAATTAAATACATGTTACCAATTTCAAAATTAGCTATGTACAGAAACGGCCCCTATTGTAGATGCGTCACCATAGCAAACAAGCTGCCCCAGAAACTCCTACACGAAACAAACGATAAAGTATTTAAAAGTAATATAAGAAAACTACTTCAAGAAAAATGTTATTATACGATAGAAGAATATTTACGCGATGATATTGATGACGCTTTGCCAGATTGATATTAATAGTTGACATATAATTTCAGAATTATTTTTATTTCATATTCATACATCCAAAATTATTTCATTTATTTTTATTATTTTTTAAATTATTATTGTTTTCATTTGAATTATTAATTATTTGTTATTGAATTATATAGTATTTCACCTGAATCATGATTTATTTATGTGTTTTAATTATATTTGACATGAATTTATTTATTTAATGATCTATATTTTAATCATAAAATATTCTGATGAATCCTGTAAATACTTAGTGAATAATATATTGTGTGCCCTAGCAGGGTGTCATGACATTACCTACTTTAGTTATTAAGACCTTACCATGTAAATTTGTTCATGACTATGCAATAAATAAATTGAAATTGAAATTGAAATTGAAATTGAAATGATATTGCATTTTATGAACGTACATAATCGTTCGTAGCAAATGTATGTGTATATAATGTTTTACAATAACAATAACCAACTGATGAACTTTCTTTACAGATGGCCAAGAGTTCGACTACATAGTAGTGGGCGCGGGCGGCGGCGGCGTGCCGGCGGCGTCGCGGCTGGCGCTGTCGGGAGCTGATGTGCTACTAGTGGAGGCTGGGGGTAACCCTAATATACTCAGCGATGTAAGTAGCACATCGCCTCTAATATTACATGATTCACCTCTAGCAAAACTAAATGACATAGAAACACTAGATAAAGCGGCGACTATGCGGTTGGCGCTGTCGGGAGCTGATGTGCTACTAGTGGAGGCTGGGGGTAACCCTAATATACTCAGCGATGTAAGTAGCACATCACTTCTAATATTAAATGATTTACCTCTAGCAATACTAAATGAAATAGAAACAATAGATAAAGCGGCGACTACGCGGCTGGCGCTGTCGGGAGCTGATGTGCTACTAGTGGAGGCTGGGGGTAACCCTAATATACTCAGCGATGTAAATAGCACATCGCCTCTAATATTAAATTATTTACCTCTAGCAATACTAAATGAAAAAGAAACAATAGATAAAGCGGCAACTACGCGGCTGGCGCTGTCGGGAGCTGATGTGCTGCTAGTGGAGGCTGGGGGTAACCCTAATATACTCAGCGATGTAAGTAGCACATCGCCTCTAATATTACATGATTCACCTCTAGCAAAACTAAATGAAATAGAAACACTAGATAAAGCGGCGACTATGCGGTTGGCGCTGCCGGGAGCTGATGTGCTACTAGTGGAGGCGGGGGGTAACCCTAATATACTCAGCGAAGTAAGTAGCACATCACCTCTAATATTAAATTATTTACCTCTAGCAATACTCAATAAAATAGAAACAATAGATAAAGCGGCGGCGTCGCGGCTGGCGCTGTCCGGAGCTGATGTGCTACTAGTGGAGGCGGGGGGTAACCCTAATATACTCAGCGATGTAAGTAGCACATCACCTCTTATATTACACGATTTACCTCTAGCAATACTAGATAAAATAGAAACAATAGATAAAGCGGCGGCGTCGTGGCTGGCGCTGTCCGGAGCTGATGTGCTGCTGGTGGAGGCTGGGGGTAACCCTAATATACTCAGCGATGTAAGTAGCACATCACCTCTTATATTACATGATTCACCTCTAGCAAAACTAAATGAAATAGAAACAATAGATAAAGCGGCGACTACGCGGCTGGCGCTGTCGGGAGCTGATGTGCTACTAGTGGAGGCTGGGGGTAACCCTAATATACTCAGCGATGTAAGTATCACATTACAAGATAGGTGCCCAAAACCAATCTGAAGTAAGCACTTCGGACCACTCGGCTGCCCTATGCAGAAATCAAGTATCTGTGTTTTGTCAAATTTTACAGGAGAGCGAAAAAACGTTTTTTTTAGATTTTTCTTGATCACATGTTTACTTGTTAAATTATAGCATTTATTATAGCCGTTTTTTATCATGCAATATATCATTAATGGTGTACAACATTTATTTTTTCAAAATTATGAGCACAATCATTTTAAAACGCAAAAACAGGTTTCTGCCTAGAAAGCGATAATATAATTTTAAAGCTTTTCTACAAAGAAACAAGTATCTGTTTATATTGTAGTGCTTTGGTAGGCTTCTTGTTGATAAGTTTATAAACACAAGCATGTTTTATACTACGTTTTAGATGCCTATAATTTAGTGTATGTCATGCTTATGTTAAATATATTATTTCGGTATTAATGCAGTAGGTATTGGAGTATTTCATGGAAAACAAGGTCCTGTTCTGTTTGAATGCAAGTTGTTTTAAAATTCATGGGTATATGAGTTTTTTTCTGGAACAATGTATTTCTGACTTGTATTGTATGTGGTCTACATATACTTGAAAATTTAAATCAATTACTTAAATTGTAGGAAACACCTTACATATCTAACCAAAAAAGAACTTCAAATCCGACAGACTATGGAGAATATCTGGACGCACGCGTGGAAGACATAAAAAAAATATAGTTTTGTTCAATTAATCTGCAAATTAACATACAATATATATATATATATATATATGAATTTATATTTTTGCTTACACCTGGTACAGAACATAAAGATAAATGTATCCATATACATCAACCTTATTCAAACATCTGTACTAACTAGTTCACATTCCTCTATTCAATCAGAGTGATTGAATAGAGGAATGTGAAGGCACTAACCAAGGTTTGCCATTAAAGGCACTAACTTTTCCAAAATCTCTTCCTTTAGCTGGTCTGACACCTCTACCTCTTGAGACATTGATTTTTAATTTAGTAATTAAGAAGAAGAAGTCCACTACTTTATATTTATTCATTAAAATTATTTTTATAAAATACAGTCCTATGTCCGTTTCTGAAGCAACCTTCCACCAATAACCAATTCCGTTTTGCAATAACAAATTCCTTAAGGTGTAAAATTTATTATTTTTCATCACAGTTAGCTAGTGGTAGAAACTACCCCAATTCTCGAATTTTACCGTAGTTATTATTTTCTAAACATATAGAAACTATCTGTTTTGCCTTATGGCGAGCATTTGAATACAAATATTTGTTATATATATCCTATTCTTTGCGTCTCTTCATTATAAATAATTTATACAGCCAGGAAAACACTTCAGTTATCAGATAATAAACACTTAAATAACACTTCTCGTATACGACCTATGACTGACAAACGTATGAAAAAACAGGCAGATTCAAATTTTAATTTAAAAAAGGTACCACAGGACAAATTCTACCCGAAATTCAAATACTTAAATATAAATATAAGGTTTTGGTATCCTAATAAAATGAAAATTTCTAAGCTAAAGTCAAGTAACTTAGCGATCTATATCAATATTTCTACGCTGAAGTCAAGTAACTTAGCGATTTATATCAATATTTCTACGCTAAAGTCAAGTAACTTAGCAATCTATATGAATTTCAAGTATCTTTCGCAAGATACTTGATTTCAAGATAGAATTAGGGTATATACTTGACTTTAGCGTAGAATACCCCGTTGAAAAAAGATACTTGGATTTTTGAAAGTTCTGTAATTACAAAACTATTCAGTAGTAAAAAATAAATAAAATACTGAAAAATGTATTTAAAAACAGTGAATCGATTAATGTAAAAAAAAACTTTTTGATAAATTTCGAGATACTTGATTTCTGCGTAGGGCAGCCGCACTGCTCGGGCAAATTCAGGTTGGTTAGGGGTAACTAGTAATAGAAGCGGAAGTCTTTGTCTCCTTAATGGTGTTAAATAGAGACTTCCATTTGCTTACGAGAAACGACTCCTAGCTACGATCATATATAACACAAAGCACATAAACGTCTAACACCAGCTCAAAAATGCACCCAAAACCAATTGTTCAATTTTATTGTGCCAAGATGGGCAGGACATAGCGCTTTTCTTAACACCGCGCATATTTCGGTGCAACATTTTTGACAAACGTTTATAGAATATAACCAAAACTTTGATGGACTAATCACAACTATTTTTAAATGGCGGTTTAAGTTTTTATAGGTTGATATTGAAATTCATTACCGTGATGCATTGCCAGGGGGGCATTGGGGTGACAGATATTAACTAAAATTCAGGCCCGTTTTTGAAAGGCAATTTAGTATGGAGTGCGGTTTCCATGTTTTATTTATTCGTAGCTCCCTAGGCATGATTTTATTTGGTCGACTACAGTTATGTTATATGTATGGTGAGTGGTGCCGCTTTAAATACTTACAGGAGCATTTTCTTTATCTATAGTGAACAGGGAAAGTCGAAGGATTGGTTTGGACTGGGTGTCGTGTTGATATAGTGCAACCTTATTGAAAATGCTGCTGATCTTAGTCAGGCATAACCAACACAGCTAAGCATCAAAATTGTTTTATGATACCATTTAATTTTCACTTCAGATCCCTGGAGCAGCTATGGCGCTGCTCGGCTCAGATCTCGACTGGCAATACCCGACCATCACCAACAATGTCTCCTGCCTCTCCTCACCAAACAAGCAATGCCGTTTCAGCCGCGGCAAGTGTCTCGGCGGGTCCACCAGTATCAACTACATGATGTACACGAGAGGAAACCGAAAAGACTACGACGACTTCGGCATCGAAGGCTGGGCTTGGGAAGATCTTGAACCCTTCTTCCTGAAATACGAAGGCTTGCAAGACTTGGACGATCTACCCGCCTCTTCTATCCCCTACCACAATACCAATGGAACCATGAAAATAGGCTTCTTTACCGACTCAGAAAATTCCTGGCATTCAAGGATTGTGAAAAGCCTCGAGCTCCTCGATTTTCCTTTCAACCCAGATGTGAACGCTGAATCTCAAATTGGGGTGAGTCAAATAGTAGGGTATGTGCACAAAGGAACACGCATGAGCACAGCTCGAGGGTATCTCACGCGTGCCGACGTGAAGAAAGCACTAAAAGTGGCCAAAAACACACGCTGCACCAGCGTCATTTTAGATAAAAACAACACAGCGACAGGAATTACAGTTATAACACAAAACAAACTTGATCCTCTAGGCTTAGTGAAAAAGGAACTTAAACTTTACGCTAGGAAAGAAGTAATTCTCTCAGCGGGGGCTATTGGTACTCCACAGATACTGATGTTGTCTGGTATAGGACCTGCGGAGCATTTAGAAAGCTTGGGTATTCCTGTACGAGTTGATCTGCCAGTTGGCGAAGGAATGAGTGATCACGTACTACCACTTTGCATCATACAAGCTGATCCAGGTATTGGTATCCCTGTCCTTAACCCCTTCGTTATAGGATTGAAGGGCGTTCAAGGCGTGCAGTGGATAGCTACGAAGGACGGACCATTGGCCTCAAACGGGCTCACCGATGTAACAGCACTTTTGAATACAAAATGCTACGACTTTGAACAACGGAAACTCGTCCATAACAGTTCCGATTGCGAATTACCGTCACTGCAAATAATCAACGCATTCATAGACCGTAACTTACTGCAAGGCATAGAGCTTATCGTCAAACAAGCCATCGGTTTAGAAATGGACGTCGTTAAACAACTCAGTGCTGCTAATGTAAACAAGGCATTGCTCGTAGTATCGCCAGTAATTCTTCGACCATATTCACGCGGCAGTGTCCGTTTAAGTAGCACTGATCCTACTGATAATCCCGCCGTATTCCCAAACTATCTCAGCGACGAGCGAGATTTGGAAGAAATGATACGTAGCATAACAATATTAGAGCATTTAATTGAGACGCCAGAATACAAAGCGCATAACGCTTCGTTTCTCCGCTTGAAGTTTAAAGGTTGTCCTGAATATTCAGTTGACCGGATAGGGTATATAAAATGCTTCTGCAGGCATATGACGTACTCGGTGTTCCATGCGGTTGGTACGGCGCGGTTGGGGCCAGTGTTGCGTGGTGACCTGCGCGTGCGCGGCACGGCGCGGCTGCGCGTGGCCGACCTCAGCGCGCTGCCGGAGCTGCCGCGCGGCAACACCGCCGCCGCCGCCATCGCCGTCGGCGAGCGAGTGGCGCACTACATCTTGAACGGCCAATGATTTAATACAACTGTATGCAACAGTATGATTTAATAAACATGTAATGCATATAAATACAAAATGCTAAATAAATACTGTATTGTTTATTTTTCTTATGTACCTTAAAAATGTGTAGGTAGCAGGGCTGTCCAAAAACAGTTAATACAATACAATACAATACAATACTCTTTATTGCACACCATAAAACCAGTAGAATAACAGATACACAGTGTTACAAGTAGGTACAGGTATTACAATGGGCGGTTAATTGATGATGGCGGTGGACAGTTTTGTTAAATTAACTAAGTATTACTTTTTTTGGGGACGTTTAACAAATTAGCTGATATCTTCAATCAAACCCGCTGACATTCCACAATGCCTGAAAACCCGCCTCTTTAATCAATGTCTCCTGCCAACCATGACATACGGTGCCGAGACATGGACGCTCACTAAGGCTATGAATAAAATTAGAGTAGCACAAAGAGCCATGGAGCGCGCCATGCTCGGCATCAAGCTACAAGACCGCGTGAGGAATACCGAGATTCGACGTCGCATGAAAGTACAAGACGTCGGAGACGTTATTACCAAACTGAAGTGGAATTGGACAGGACACATTGCCAGACAGTGTGATTTATTTATTTATTATTTATTTTTATTCCAATAAGTTTCACAGCATTACAGTAAAAACCAAGTCACTGCGAACTAAAAATTTAAACATCAAATAAAAATAACTTAAAACTAGCTTGATTTAGGCGACGTAACGACGTGGCTCCGTTGCGTCGTCTGATCTGGCGTAGGATTCGGCAGATTGCCTCGGAACTGCCGAAACACGACGCCCTTCGGCCAGAAGTCAGCACTCGCGATGGTGTCCTGCAGCGGGCGCGGCACGCGCACCACGAACGAGCTGAAGTGCACGTAGTGGCGCGACCGCAACTGCTGTACCCTCAGCGAGTAACCCGTCTTCCGGCGCACGTACTCCACCACATCGTTGGGCATGGCGGAGTAATGCAGGCGCGACACGTAGAGCGGCTTAGACGGTGTCGCAACCGGAAGACCGGATTTAACCGGCTCGGCGGTGCCACACAGCGTCTTTCGGGGCGCCCTGCGCGCCCTGCTCTTCCGTTCCACCAATGTGAACCCCTCCTTGTCCACTCAGATGCTGGAGACCTTGCCCTTATTGGGACCCGTTCCCTCAGGAGGCAAGGTGGCCCGGTTAGCAGCGACAGGCTGACCGGCAACGTCAGCGTAGTTACGCCGACGTGACTTCACAACAGGCGGCGGCACGCGCGGGGGGCGCGCGGGCGGCGGGGCGGCGGCCGCGACACATGGAGCAGTGTCAGCAGCACGCGCTCTTACGGGCTCAGCGTTTGTAGCGGGCCGGTCAGCGCTCTTGAAATTTGATGCCATCGACCGAGTCGAGACATTCCGTAAACTATCAACTTCGTCACGTAGCTCGGCAATAGTGACTTGGGCGGCTTCAAATTTCAAAATGACTTGTGCTTAACTTGTTTTTAGGGCCTCGATGTCCTGATACAAGCAGCGAACGTCGATATTATCCGGAACATGTATCGGCAAGACAGAGGCATCCTTCGATACAAACTCCGGAATTCGCTCTCGGTTCTCCTTAAGGATCTTCTGTATATCCAAAAGGGACTTCGTCCCAGTTTCATCCCCTTTTCTGTGAGGAACATACGTGCCAACGATCCCAAGGGACTGGCACAACACCTGCTTCGCTTCACAGATGTCATCCACGCTGAAACTCGATGCCCGCGAACTAAACTGGACAGCGGTTGCAGCATCCATTCCTCCCTCCTGCAGCACCTTCTCCTTCTGTTGCAGGAAGGCGAGGAAATCGTTCACGATGGGTTGACTCGAAGAGGCACTCATCGCGGCGAATCATAAGCAGCGGCCGGGCCGCGCTAATTTCGTAATTGAATATAATATTTAATTAATCATCGATGCGTCCACGTCGCTTGGCGCATCGCGTGTTAGATATATAATACATATACACGGTGCTCGCGAGCATTGCGAAAGATTTTAACTGTGCATTCTAGGCATCAAAATAAACATAAAATATTATGAGACCAAAAGTCAATTCCACAAAAAAAAAATTTTTTTTTCTTATTTTCAGTCTTTTTGAATACTTCTTAACATTTCCAGTACTTTTTATCATAACAACAATTTGTTTAAATTATTTATTTCAATTGTTTCTTTAGATACAGGTTATTTCGTCAAGTCTATTCGTATTTTTTGATTGTCAGGCAAAAGGTGTGGTAATATTAGAACACATTGTGGTGGCATTGTAATCATAAAGAAGTTAAATGACGAGTTACGTCGAAAAACTTATTTCGAAAAAAGGTTGATTATCTCTGAAACCAAGCCGAATCCAGGAAATTTTATATAACATTAAAGACTCTAAATGTGGTCAGGAATCCAGCATTAAAATCTTTCGGAATGCTCACGAGCACCGTGTATACATATAGATATGACGGCGCCGCGAAGATGGCGCCATCTAGATTCAAACCTACAAACTAAAAGTGACGTTACACAGACGAGAGTGAAGTTACTCACAATTCACTCTGGCGGAACGTCAAGGCATTGCCGGCGGCCATATTGATACGACACGTGGGTCGAAGAGGTCGCGTGACAAAGCATTGACGGATCGCCGACGCCTGTTAACTTAATCTAGTTTAATCATCTCCAATTCTTAATTAAAGTTATCATTAAGTTTTAAAAAGCATATTCGGCATCCAATTGAAGATAATTGTGACGTGATTTTTGTGATTGGACAATTATACAACATATTTCGTTCTACTTTAGTTTAATTTGAATACCACCTGTCAGAGTCAGTGCCAGCATCATGGATGAAGAGATTTCATCAGAAGTGGGATTTATCGCGCCCACCGCGAAAGAAAAACCCCGAGATGAACATACGAATTTCTTCAGCAATATGGAATCGCTGCTATCTCGTATTTTAAGCAAGTCTGAAACGCAACCCGTGAGTACACCCAATGCACAATTCCTTCAGTTTAACCCCGATGATTCTGATGCAGACATTGAAGGATGGTGCAGGATTACAGAAATGATTGTGAACAAAAAAGCCTTGAAAGGGGTAGATCTACTCATGGCACTTACCAGTGCTCTAAAAGGGCGAGCTGCCAATTGTTTAACTACAATGAACCTGACCAATTTGGACTGGATTGCGGTTAAAGAGACTTTAATAGCCAAATTTGCTAAACCGAAGTGTGTTCAAGATTATTTCGACGAAATTCTTCGTTTTCATATCGGCGAAAAAGAAACGGCAGCTGGAGCAGCTATAAGGTTATGGAACACGATCGAACGCATACCTAACCTTAAAATGACCGAGGAGATTATTACTGGATTTGTCATATCGGTGTTATCTTATAAAGACGGAATGATACGCCGTGAGTTAAACTCACATTGTGATTACGACACGACAACACCTGTTCCGTATACTTGGTGGTATTTCTTTAAAGCGGCGAGCTGAAGCGAACGAAAGCCATGAGTCGGATCGAAAGAAAATCCGCCTGTCGGACACGAAATTTACTGGAACATGTCATTCATGTGGAGTACCTGGACATAAGCAAACCGATTGCAGGAAACGTCTGCAAAATGAACAGCACTCGCACAAAGCAAATGATACACGCGATGGATTGTCACGTAGCAATGAAAAGAAACCAGTGAAATGCTACACCTGCGGCAAGCCGGGTCATTTGTCTTCCGCGTGCAACGAGAAGAAGACTACCGGAGCAGCGGCCAAGGAAAGCGTACTAACCTGCGAGCATAGATCGTCACGAGGTACCCTTATGACATCATCTGGTGAGACTTTGCCTTTTCTTTTCGATTCTGGGTCATCTTGTTCATTAGTCAAGTACAGCTTTCGTAACCGGTTGGTAGGTGATACTCATAGAAATAAAACTTTTTTAAATGGCATTGGGGATGACGAGGTAGAATGTACAATGCAGATTTCTAGTGAGGTAAAAATAGACAACATTACGAGAATCTTGCTTTTCCACGTTGTCCCTGATAAATGTATCACCGACCCAATTATGATAGGTAGGGATATTCTAAAAACTGGAGTTCGCGCTGAAATTGATGACGATAACCTCGTGTTTAGAGTGATACATCAAACTAACGTATGCCAAGTACAAAATAATAAGATGGATCTCAATTTGATAGACACAGATTTAACAGGGGATGATAAATTAAAACTTGTGGAAATTCTTAACAAATATGCAGATCATTTTATCGACGGTATTCCGAATAGACGTGTAAAAACAGGGGAAATGGAAATCAAATTACAAGATCCTCAAAAAGTGGTCAAGAGAAATCCGTATAGACTAGCACCTGCCGAAAAACAGATTGTTAGGGAAAAAGTCCAGGAACTACTAGATGCTGGTGTCATCCGTGAAAGTTCTTCGGCATTTGCTAGTCCAATACTACTAGTTAAGAAAAAGGACGGCACGGATAGATTGTGCGTAGATTATAGGAGTTTAAACTCTAACACGATCCCCGAACATTTCCCTTTACCACTCATTGAGGAGCAGATCGATCAACTGTCTGGAGCTCACTACTTTTCGTCTCTGGACATGGCTTCCGGGTTTCACCAGATCCTAATACATCCCGATTCCATAGATAAAACTTCTTTCGTGACCCCGGAGAGGCAATACGAGTACGTAGCCATGCCTTTTGGGTTACGTAACGCGCCCTCTGTGTATCAGCGGTGCATAAACACTGCCCTGAAACCCTTGAAGCATAAGCCTCTGGCATACATGGATGACGTCTTGTGTTACTCAGCAGACGTTAATGATGGTCTTCATCGACTCGATGAGGTATTAAAAACTCTCTCGGATGCAGGGTTCTCATTCAATTTGCGCAAGTGTAAATTTATGAAAACCCAAGTCAAATACTTAGGCTACGCCATTGAATCGGGTACAATAAGGGCTAATTCTCTTAAAATTCAGGCTCTATCAAATACACCACCGCCAAAAACGGCTACACAAGTACGACAGTTCTTGGGCTTAGCTTCCTACTTCAGGAAGTTCATTCACAACTTTTCAAAAATTGTTGGTCCCCTGTATCCTTTGACAAGTTTAAAGGGTCCAATAAAGTGGACTGATAAACATGAATCGATTCGCCAGACTATAATAGGTATACTGACATCTAGTCCAGTATTAACGATTTTCGATCCTGAACTCCCAGTTGAACTACACACTGACGCGAGCTCAGAGGGCTATGGCGCGATTTTAATTCAGAAAAAAGACTCTTTGCCTCATGTTGTAGCGTACTACAGTCGTCGTACAACCGAAGTCGAGTCCAGATACCACTCCTATGAGCTTGAAACGATGGCTGTAGTGCGAGCGGTAGAGCATTTCCGCCACTATCTCTATGGTCGCAAATTCACGGTCTTTACGGACTGTAACTCATTAAAAGCGTCAAAGTCGAAATCTGATCTTACGCCCCGTGTCCATCGTTGGTGGGCTTACCTACAATCATTCGACTTCGACATTACATATCGTGAAGGTCGCAATATGGAGCATGCAGACTATCTATCACGAAACCATTTGACCGAGACTCCTATACCCTCCAGTTTTCCCTCAGGGTCAATGAAAGTAAATTTTGTGGAACTTCATGAAGGTTGGTTGCTAGTGGAGCAGAAACGGGATGCTGAAATCCAGAACATTATCCAACAGCATACCGATAAAGAGCTTCCTGAAAACATTACATTAGAAAGGTCATTGGGCGTTTTTGACCTGCTTTATGATTTTTCGCGTACAGAGACCAAACTAGCTTTAAAATAAATAACTAAATCTCACTTTTCTAAATATGTAATTTTTCCGCATGTATCAACAGGGAAAAAAAAGTTATGCGACTTTTTGTATCCGAAATAGTGTTTTTAATGTTTTTACTTTCAGCATTGTATAATTGTATAATTACTATCAACTTTTACTTTCTTATCTCCTCTACCCAAAGGTTGTCTTGAAGAGATCGCTCTTTAGCGATAAGACCGCCTTTTGTTTACCTCTTTCAAACATGTACTTTTATTATTTGTTTTGTATTTGTCTTTGAGGTGCAATAAAGAGTTATTGTATTGTATTGCGTAAACGGGTGTGACCTACTTTTCTGGTTTCGCCTAGCAAGAATGCGTCTCATATCACTCAGTAGCACTTACATTTACCTACATTCCTAGCCCTATTTCGTTTGTGTACGCAGTGGGTCATATGCGCGAACAAAATGCCTAATGACCTTTGATATTTTATGTTCAGTATCTATGTATCTGGCAGTTAAATCTTGACAGGACCTAACTCCTAGATAGCCCCGCCTGGTGGCAGATAAAATATCGAAAACCCTAATAGTATTGTGAGCGCAGAACTAGTTAAGGTTGATTGGGTTCTACAAACGGGGCATGTAATCAGGATTTGTCCCAGAGGACCCTATGGAACTATTGTGTGCTTAATCTTCATTGAGCTTCACTTCAATACACCGTTCATGTCTTAATCAATTGGCCTACGGCGAACTCCGAAATGTACCGGAAAGCGCAGCGTGGGTAGGCCTCCCACAAGAACTGATGACCGGGTTTAGATCCCAGGAGGTCTAGCCAAGATGCGATTCTGCAATAAAATACTTACGATAAGAGATAGCAGGCAGCGGAACTTTGGTGCCGATGACATCATTATGACGCAAATTAATTGGCACATAGGATGTTCTTATATATTACTAGCGACCTGCCAACCTTCCTCTGGAATTACTCTACCTATTAAAAAAAATCTCATCAAAATCCGTTGCGTAGTTTTAAAGATTTAAGCGTATAAAGGGACATAGGGACATAGTGACTTTATTTTATACTATGTAGTGATAAACAACAGAACTACCTATTAAATTTTATTATGCTTTGACAGATGCAAAACTTGGCACTGCCACGCCGTGTCTAATAGCAATGTGAAATTTTAAATTCAACCTTACACAAATAAACAACATTCTTCCTACTTCAAACATTTCTTAAATTCACGAACAAGAAATACTAAAATAATGTACTACATTGATTTTGATAATTTTCTAATTAAACTGACAAATACAGTTATGTTATTATGTTTTTATAAGTACTTGGCCGTCTCAAGTGTCAATAAAATATCCGTGAACTAATGAGGCCAAAAAGTTGTTAGTGATTTATGGTTATCTATCATCTACATAAAAACACTCTGTAGGTATGCAACCGCTACGTCATACGTCGGTCATCGGCACCAAAGTTCCTGCCGGAGATAAGTAAAGTCAAAATCAAAGTCAAAGTCAAATTGTTTATTGCAAGAACATAGTTATATTCTTATATCTTAAACGCGGTAGATAAGATTAATGACGACCTATCTAGAATAGTACAATGGTCCAATAGAAGTAGCCTATTTTTAAATCCTTCTAAGTCCAAATTTCTTGTCCTAGGCACTGAAACGCAAAGGCGTCAGATTAACAGCCAAAATCCCAAAATTCTAATAGGTAATGACTGTATAGAACAGGTCGAGGAGGCTCGAAATCTAGAAGTTCTTATGGATGGCAAGTTAAGATTCCATAATCATGTCTTGGAAACGTCCAAAAACTGTTTTTACCGTTTAAAAATATTGTACCGCGTCCGCAAGTATTTATGTATTGACACTCGCATTTGTCTATGTGAATCCTTAATTCTTGCGAAGCTAAATTATGCCGACACAGTTGTGGGTGGTTGTTTATTGTCCCAAACCAAGAGGCTACTCCAGCGCGTTCAGAATGCATGTGCTAGATTTTGTTTTCACATACCGCCTAGAACTCATGTGACTCCTTTTCTTAATCGAAGAGGGTTACTGAACATGGAGTCGCGACGTTCAATGCATTTTGCTTGTCTGCTGTTTGGCATAGTGAGGACTTTGACACCCGAGTATCTTAGTGCTAAGTTGCAATTTTCGCAACGTCATATCAGGGGTGCAGCCCGTCTTAATTGTCCTCGGCACAAAACGTGTGCATTTCGTGGCAGTTTCAGATACTCTGCTATGAAGTGCTGGAACAATATTCCACCATCTATAAGAAACTCTGTATCTATTCAATCGTTTAAGGTTAAATACAAAAAGTATGTTCTAGATCGGCAAAAGATGTCAAATGGTGAGCAGTAGTTGCGAGTATCACGACAAGACATTGATGCTAAATAGTTTTTGTTATTGCCATATTATTCTGTCTCACTTTTGTATTTTTTTATTTTTTATTCTTTGTTTTTGTATAAGTATGGATAGACCAGCAATGCCAGCATTGACAACCTGTAGCAATCAATAGAACTGTAATTTTAACATTAACAACATGTTTTGATGCCTCTCATTGCTTACTATGTCATATATGTATTATTTTGTCATTAAGCTACTATTATTTAAGTGTGGGAAATAATGATTATAACATAACTACATATCACGATATCACTGAAATGTTAATCATAGTGCAATCTCAATTTTTATCGTCTTTTTCTGTTTGGTCCAATTTCTGTAATTTGCATGTAATGTAACGTGTATGTAACGTGCGGTGGCCCTCGAAAGGGTTTCCACGGAAGATCAGCGTCTGGGTATCCGAAAGGTACTCTGACACATGCTGAGTGGCGGCCTTTTCAGTGACGCTATAATTAGGTTTATTTTCTTTGTTTGTTTGTTTTATTAATGATACCTGTTCTAGTTTAGTGTCCTGAATAAATAATATTTCATATTTCATATTTCATAAACAATAATAATAGTTGCTAATGTTCTGCCAGAAAAGGCATGCAAACATGAAATCCTTAACTAATTATGTACACTTACATTATCACGTGCAATATACAGGTTGGTCCAAATCTTGACGTCAAAAAATTTTTTTTAGATTCCTCACGTCATGAGCTATCAGCATATACCCCATGTATGTTAGCCGATTTTATGTAGTTTTCGAGTTATGAATTTTTGAAAAAAAAATTTTGAGAAATTCTGGAATGAAGAAATTTATTAATAAAAAAAAAGTATTGGGTTTTTGAATTAGTTTATTTTTGTAAAAGTATTACTACAAATAAAGCATTTACTGACAAAAAAATTAGCGTCCTCACTTTGATACAAGTAGGATAAAAAATACCAAATTAAAAATTTTACGTTAAAAACGCATCAAAATAGCATTAATGTACATAAATAAAAAAATAAAACATATCCCAAGGGATTTTCGTATTCTAAAGACCGCCCTAGAATTTGAGGCTTCGTAAAAGCAAAAAAAAAGTGATACTTAATGATGAGGATTTTTCGGAGTAGTCGGTCAAATAAACTTAAAAAAGCTTAAAATTTTAAAGTAGTAAAAAATGACTTGAATAACTACACTAATTGAGTTTTCGTGGTATTTTCTGTCTTTGTTTATTGATAAGAACAACAAAACAGACGAAATTTTACTTTATTTTTAAATTAAAAATTTTGAAGCTTTTTTTTAAGTTTATTTGACTACTCCGAAAAATCCTCATGTTCAGGGGAGCAGTTGGATTGTGTAGATGCAGTGACAAGGCCCAGTTTTAGGAACACTATTTATTAAAATAGAAAATAAAGTAGTACAATTGCACAGCACGTATTTGTCGATTCGTGACCGATACAAGAAGCCCGGAAGAGCGAATGAATGACCTTAAACATTAGAATAAGTGAATGAATGATTACATTCTGTTGGAGTTACCAACAATTAAGTATCACTTTTTTTTTGCTTTTACGAAGGTTTAAGGTCTAAGGCAGTTTTTAGTATACCAAACATCCTTGGGATATGTTTTATTTTTTTATTTACGTACATTAATGCTATTTTGATGCGATTTTAACGTAAAATTTTTAATTTGGTATTTTTTATCCTACTTGTATCAAAGTAAGGACGCTAATTTTTTTGTCAGTAAATGCTTTATTTGTAGTAATACTTTTACAAAAAGAAACTAGTTAAAAAACCCAATATTTTTTTTTAAATTATAAATCCCTTCATTTCAGAATTTCTCAAAAAAAAAAATTCAAAAATTCATAATTCGAAAACTACAAAATATCGGCTAGCATACATGGGATATATTCTGATAGCCCATGACGTGACTAATCTAAAAAAAAATTTTTTGACGTCAAGGTTTGGACCACCTTGTATACAATTATACAATTTAATGAGGAATTTTACCGCTAGTCTACCATGTCAAAAGAATTATTTAATATGATTACATAACCAGAACAACAATTATTAACGCATAATTTTACAGTAATTAATGTCAGTTAAGTTAAATGTTGTTGAAGTCTTAGAGCCTATAATTTTGCATTGTCTGTTAGCAAGTAGTCCCTGACAGAGTAAAAACATTTGTCTAATAGCCATTGTGTAAGAGTTCGCTTAAAGCGAGTTGTAGGACATTTCATAATAAATTCAGGTAAATGATTGTAGATTTGAATAGCCATACAATACGAATTATGTTTGTGAAGCGTGATTCTAGAACGGGGTAAGTATAATTTGTCTTTTTTCCTATTTAATCTTGGATAAAAGGTGCTCTGCTTTTCAAAAAGTTCAGGATGGTCTCTCACAAATATGCACATCTGCTATATATACAAACCTGGAAGTGGTAAAACTCTGGTCTCTTTGAATAAGGGCCTACATGGCTCCAGGTAATGAGTATTACACACAGCTCTTATACATTTTTTTGTACCATAAACGCATAATTGACATTTACCGAATTTCCCCAAATAATCAAACCGTAACTAAGTAAAGAAAGAGGATACATAACCGTGATAAGCAGTTAGCGCTACTTCTCTAGATGAGGTTCGGCTTAGTCTTCTCAACGCGAATACAAATTTATCCAGCCTCTCACAGACATAGTAAATATGAGTTTTCCAGCTGCAAAATTTGTCAATGTAGATCCCAAGAAATTTCGTTGATTCTACTTCTTCTATTTGGTAATTATTATTGGTAACATTAACATCGATGTCATTATTTTGATATGTTCTAAATTGCATAACGTTAGTTTTATTTAAGTTTATTTTTAGATTATTTTTGTGTAGCCAGTCAATTATATCAGCAAGAGCCTTATTAATATCATCATTAAAATTATCTTTGTCATTTGATTTGATTATTAGGGTAGTGTCATCAGCAAACATTATACAATTTTGTGTCATATGTAGAGGCAAATCATTTATATATAGAATAAAGAAAAGTGGACCCAAAATACTCCCCTGGAGTACACCACAGCTATCGTGGTTATACTGTGACCTCTTTGTTACAAGTTCACCATTTTCTATAGTTTGTACTTCCGTACACTGCATTCGATTTGAAACGTAGCTGTCAATCCAACTATAGGCGTTCCCTCTGATACCATATCTCTCAATTTTTCTAAAAGAATTGAATGTTTAACATAGTCAAAAGCCTTGCTTAAGTCTAGGAATATAGCTGCTACAAGGATTTTGCAGTTTATTGAATCTGTTTTAACTTCATCAAGTTAAAACATGCTAACGTGGTTGAGCTGCCCTTACGAAAGCCATATTGGTTTTTGTGTAGATTGCAGTTTAAGAAAGATAACAAGCGTTTGTGCATAATTTTTTCAATAACTTTCGAGAAGATCGGTGTTAAAGTGATGGGCCGGTAGTTATCCATTTGTATTTTATCACCTTATTAAATATTGGTTTAACTATAGATAATTTAAGATCCTCAGGAAAAACACCTTGCTCAAATGACAAATTAATTATATGACAGAGAGGTGCACTGATATACCTTGCACACAGCTTTATTACCTTAGTGCTTAAACCGTCGACACCTACTGCGTGACTGTTTTTTAGTGACATAATAAACTTAAATATTTCCATTTCATTACATGGATTAAGAAATATAGTTTTTGGGTTAAACGGCTATGCTACTGATGAATACTCGTCATTGTCAATCTCATTATTATTTGTAATCGCTGGTTTTGTTAAGTTAATATAAAAATCGTTGAAAAGTGTAGCTATTTCAGTGGGATCGCTATGTGTTGTACTAGCATTGGTAATGCTAGGCACGGTATTGGGTTGTACATAGGTTGGGCCACCTATCACTTGCCAAGTAGCTCTAGACTTATTACGTGCTTGTGTGATT
This sequence comes from Thaumatotibia leucotreta, assembly GCA_025490895.1. Lineage (NCBI taxonomy): Eukaryota > Metazoa > Arthropoda > Insecta > Lepidoptera > Tortricidae > Thaumatotibia > Thaumatotibia leucotreta. The sequence goes on along the minus strand of JALPQI010030264.1, from coordinate 110,899 downwards.
GTTCTTTTGTTATGTAGTTGTTTAGCTCTATTCATACATTTTCTTAAAAGCTGTGTGTACGCATCGTATTTTAGTTTATCAAGAGATTTATTCATCATCTCATGCCTGTACCTTAAATATAGTTTTCGTTTATTTGTACATGCTCGTCGTAGGCCTTTCGTAAGCCACTTGTAGTTATTACACTGATGATTTACTTTTACACGAATATATGGAAAGCATAAATCATTGAATAAACATATCGTTTCATGAAATTCGTGGTATGCTTCATTGACTGTACTTGTATTGAGTACCTCTGAGAAAGACAACGCAGCGATGCAATTATGGAATTTACGTAAATTCTCACGACTGTAATCTCTCCTTTTTATGTAGTACGGTGTTGGTTTGGCTACACTTTTTACAAGAAAAGTGACAAATTGGGCAGTCTCATGGTCCGATAAAGCAAGAGGTAAGATTTCAGGAAAAAAATTCTTAACATTACTCGCTATTTGCTCGAGACATGATTCCCCTCTCGTTGGACCGTTTATATGCAATTGATAATTGTAGTTATGTAAAAGTGTAATAAGTTTTGCTATACTATAATCTATTTTTAGAATCTTATAATTCCAATCCCCACATAGCACAATTTTATGCTTCGATTTTTTTAATCCAAAGTGATGCAAGAGGGCCTCAAAGTGAAGCAGGAATTGCTCTTTATTAGCATTTTTAGGAATGCGATAAATGTTAACTATTATGAGTTTATGGTCTGGAATTTCAATGCCACTACATTCGAAAACAGTTGGAATACTAAGGTCAGCACAGATTTGTAAGGGTTTGAATTTAACATCCTGTTTAACTAGTATACAAGAACCTCCCCTTTTATGGTTTCTACGGGTAAATGAGCTAGCTAACTTATATCCACTGATTTTTAGGTTGTTCTCATCACCTTTTCAAATGAAAGTCTCACATAAGCAGAGAACATCCTCCTGCTTATTGTTCTTAATTAGTTCTAGTAGAATAGCTTCAATAAGATCCAATTTATTTAGAACCCCCTTTATATTTTGGTGCATAATGGTAAAATTATTAGTCTTCACGAAAAAAACTGCGCTCAGGACTGTTTTTGGGAACTGTTTCGGGTTCTGAGTTAACGGACGATATTGTTTGTAGTATTTTAAACAGGTCCTTAAATATTACCTCTATACCTCGTCTGTTGATAATTCCATTAGCAACTGTAAAGATGTAGTTTTTATACGTTAAATTTAAATTAGAATCTAGCAAGTAGGCATACTCATGTGTCTGATTGTCAAGATATAACAGATTGTTAAATATTTTTATTCTTTTGTTACAAAGGTTTGCTTAATTATTTAGCACAAACGTAGGCAAACATATAATGACATTAGTGTGTTCGACTTTTTGGATCTGCTCTCTTATAAATACTATTAATTTGTGATAGTTAGTAGAGACTCTAAAATCGATTTTCCCAACAAAAATTACACAATAGTCCTTATAAGTAAAACCTTTGAGTTTTGTTTCGAGTCCTTGAAAAAGCTGCTCTGCGCCTCCCCCGGATATTCGGTAGTGACATAACTTCATCTCGTCGTCAAAAGTTCGTTCCGCTGTTTGCAATATTTTTGGATAGCCGCTACTAACGATGCACAAGCGTGGTTTAGTCTCTGGAACAGGATCTAATGGAGAGTCTATTAAGTCTAGTCTCTGACTAGAGTCACTGATTATTTCTTTACTGTCGCCTGAAGTGACGTTTGCGTTTCATCAAGTCTGGCTTTATTGACATCTGTTAGTCTTGATCGATTTAATCTTGGCTTTTTCTTTTTAGACTTTTTGGTACTTGCAGTTTTTGACAAAGGTGACATATTTCCCGTGGGTGTGCACATGGTTGTCAGTTTCTTTATTTTCAGTTCATACTCCTGAATTTTTCTTTTAAGACAGTGGTTTTCGGATAGTAACAATTCAATTTCATTTTCGGCAGAGTCGTATTTTTTTTGAAGTAGCGTCAGTTTATTTTGTAGAGATTCAAGCAAGAACGGACTGTTTACTGCTACTTCTGGACAACTTCTATTTAACCTAGAATCGGCTTCTATGCTGGAATTGTCATCATCATACGATTCGACTCCCTCTGATTCCTCTATTTCCGATGAAAATGAACCAAATGATTCATCTTTGGAGTCATTAATGGTGAACTTATTTTTCCTATGCGTTATTTTTTTCTCATCAGAAGATGTTAATTGCGAATTCGTAGTGATCACATGGTTGTCTAGATTTTCTTCGGTAAATAAATGTTTTTATAGTAATTGATTTTAGAAGTATGTGCCGTTGGAAAAGAGTTTTCTGTAATATCTTCATTAGGAATATCAAGATTCATATGTAAGGCCGTTTCAGATATCGGATCGGATGGTATGGTATCAGATATTGGATCTGATGGTGTGGTATAATTTTTGTCAGCTTGGGTAACAGTAGTATCTGTATTTTGTTGTTCATCAAAAGCTATCGATTCTGCGTTTGGAGTAGAGCAATCAACTGAAAGATCATAATACAACGTGGGAGGTTGGAACTCCGGGTATAATAGGCAAGTCTTCTGGTATTACAGATGTAGGCTCCAACGTTGTAGTGATATGTTCTCTATTTTTAGGAGAGCAGCTGTCTAAACCATCATTAGATATGGGTTTCGGGGATTTTGATGATGACTCTTTTGGCGTAGACGAGTTTTTAATTGTTTTTCTAGCTGTTATAATAGACGATTGGCTTGCTAGTCTAGCTTGGTGATTTACAAATGTACAACTTGCACTTCCAACTTTGTCTCTTTCTTCGGTCCATTAAGTTAAACACTTTTTTTAATAAATGTATGAGAATGACAGATTCGTACAAAAAGTCACGTGTTCTTTTCCATACATTAAGTATTATGGTCACGTGATTTATCGCTTATTCTATACGATTGCAGAATGACATTTTGGCTTGGCCTGTATACGGGTGGCGCAGGACCGATTTGTGGCAATCTTTGGGGGAGGCCTATAATGTTCAGCAGTGGACATTTTCGGCTTATATTGTAATGACAATGATGAACTTCGATAATCGTGAATTTCAGGAATCTGTCTTTATCACTCTAAGGCGTCTTCGGCGTAACTGAGACCGATGCCAGATATTTTGAAATTCGTGGTACGGCCACAAGTTAGGAGGCAAACGAGCAGACGGATCGCTTGTTGGTAAGCTACTGTTACCCCTAGCTGGTTCACAAGTGCGTTGCTGTTACAGTTAACCTACTACAACTCTTGAAGTATGCTAAGCAGATGTTCACGCAACTTGCGTTAAAAATAAAATTTGCTCTGCGTATTACTAGAGGCAGATCGTACCAGAGACGAATTGCCAGAAGGGCGAAAGAGATACATTTCTGATTCTTGAACACGTAATACTTAAGTACTGTAGTTAAATGCGGTAATTTAAAGTTTGGTTTGAGTTGGTTCAAAGCTGTAACAATTAAGAGTAAAACAACGAATAATTAAAGTACTTTCATCTCGACTGAGTGAAAATTATACGGGGAATATGCTGTACAAGTTTTTGATAATTAATGTTTTGTAGCTCTACATTTTGAGGGTAATGTTTTGTGCTGCAAAAAATCTGGTTTCTTTATGACCTCTGCTCCATAAAATCAAATGTTGCGAAACAAATGCCTAACTATTAGCTTCATTAAAAATTAAAAGTCAGCGTACATCTTTGCCTTCACTCCTAACCTGTCCTAGTTTTGGATCCATATTGGCTCTCATAAAATTTGTATTCCTATTTACGATTGTACTACGGATTGAAGTTCATAATAATCACTCTTCATAATTTTTTTCTTCATACATTTTATGTTCATACATTTTAATTCCTATGATCGGAACATTCGGAACTCATAACACACAGTCCTCATAATTTTTTAATTCCTATGATCGGAGCTCGTAACACACTGTCGTCATAATTTTTTATTTCATAATGTTTCAATTAAGAAGGTGTTTGATTCATATGTTTTTTTATTCAGAATACTTTACTTGTAACATATTTGTAAGCCCCGACGCAAAGACGACGGGGTGTACCGCGACCCGACATATATATCTAGGAGTTACTCGATCTTTGATGGCTCAACGATAGATTTTAGATTTAGAAGAAAATGTTCTAACCTAATCTAACCACCTTTCTGGCAGCAGCAGACGGCCTGCAACAGCTGATGTCCGCTTTTCACCATGCCTGCTGTAAGTTCGGCCTAAAGATCAGTGTCACGAAGACAGAGGTGATGTCCCTGGATAATCACGGGCACGAAACACTGGTCATAAAGCTTGGTGACGACGTGCTGAAGCAGGTCGGAAAGTTTCGCTACCTGGGAAGCACTGTAACAACTAAGTGTGACCTTGATGCTGAGATCAACAGCAGGCTTGGTGCTGCAGCTGCAGCATTTGGCAAGCTGTGTTCCAAGGTCTTCTGCTCACACGATCTTAAGTTGGCCACCAAGATATCGGTCTACATGGCAATTGTGCTGCCAAACCTCTTATATTCCTCCGAGACGTGGTGCGTGTATCGTCGCCACATACGCACTCTGGATCGTTTCCACCTCAAATGCCTCCGTGCCATCATGAAGATTAGATGGTCCGACAGAGTGCGTAATACCGATATTCTGCGACGAGCCAATGTTGGTGGCATTGAATCTTATTTAATGCGTCGGCAGCTTCGGTGGTGTGGTCACGTATCGCGTATGGCGGAGGAGAGAGTGGCAAAGCGTATATTATACTCTGAGCTGGAGGAGGGCAAGCGACAGCATGGCGGTCAACTCCTCCGGTACAAGGATGTCCAAAAACGTCACTTGAAGAATTGTAATATAGAGCCCTCTCGATGGGAGCGTCTGGCAGCACAGCGGCCAGAATGGCGCAGGTTGGTTAACAACAAGGTGCGGGAGTTCGAGGATCAACGTAAAATTGACCTTGACGTCAAACGCGACCAGCTCAAGGCCCGTCCACCTGCTGCTATCACATATAATTATGTAAACAGGGTACTTACGTGTCCTCAATGTGCACGGGGTTTCGCCGCAAAGATAGGTTATATTAGCCATCTGCGAGCGCATGAGCGCAAAAATACCGATTAGGAGTCGAAGTGGTCGCCATGGCCGAAATCGGTCGGACTCATCATCATTAGTTCTGTGAAGGTCACAGTTCTAACCTAACCTAACCCACCTTTCTGGCAGCATTTTGGTTCTGTGAGGGTCGCAGTTCTAACTTAACCTAATCCACCTTTCTGGTAGCATTTTAGTTCTGTGAAGGTCGCAGTTCTAAGCTAACCTAACCCACCTTTCTGGCAGCATTTTAGTTCTGTGAGGGTCGCAGTTCTAACCCACCTTTCTGGGTTCTACACGCCTGTACACCGTAAATATGTCGAGTGCTCCATTCGCCAACAAACTGTCAAGCAGTTTTGCGATAAATAATTATGTATAATGCTGTCAGCCTCCATAGCCTAGTTGGTAGTGACCCTGCCTACGAAGCTGGATGTTCCGGGTTCGAATCCCGGCGAGGGCATTCTTTGTGTATTTATTTATCACAAATATTAGTTCTTTGATCGTGGTTGTCTAATTTGTCTATGTCTTTAACCTTTTCGCCGCTATGTCAAAAATAAATAGCGTGCCACCAACGTCAAGCAACAAATTGCACGTTATCAACTGTCAACTTTTAACTATCGAACGAAGGTGCATTTTATTTTGAATTATTCGACTTGATGTCACTTGCTGCTGTCTATGTATTTAAGTCTGTCTATGTATTTAAGTATCTATATGTATCTATCTATTATATATATCGTCGCCTGGTGCCCACAAATATCAGAAGCCTTAATTGAGCTTACCGTGGGGCTAGGTTGATTTGTGTAAGATGTCCCAAGATATTTATTTATTGTATATATTTATTTAATGTTTTACTGTGTATAATTTATTGAGTAAATAAGAAATATACACATGTGGCCACCTGCCCAGTTATAATTACGTGCAAGATTTAAGGACTAGTTGCATCCCAAGGTGCAATGATGTACAATTTCAGCTTAATTTATAACTGGAACGTGGATCAAATTCTACTCTGGGATCGGTGAAAAAAATAAGAATATTGTGAGATCTTAATGTCATTTGAAATTTATATACATACATACATTTTTACTTCAGTTGAAGTAATAGCTCATTCTAAGTCATAGCTAACCCTTAAACCACAAATCTCACTAGAATGGTTCTTGATTAAAAGCTATCTAGTTTTCATGAAGCCTATAATCTGTGGATTATTTACGAAACTTATTTCATATTAATTCGATTAGCTTTATTCAATGACACCCCACAAGGGTATTGTCAATCCTAATATAAAATAAAGTCAGTGTCTTTGACGTAGGACTATTAAATATTTACGCAATACTTAGATTGTACACAATACACAATATACAGCTGGGTAGTAGAACCTCGATTATCCAAACCTGAATTACCTGTAGCCGTACCTACCATGACTTTGCAAGCATCGGTAACGTTAGGTTTAGGTTTTACTCGATACGTAAAGCACTACTGAACAATGCAGTGATTGGATCAATCAGTCAATTATCCGAACGATGGCGCATGCATTTGGTAGCGAATTCGTTTCAACACGCTTGATACCTACGAGCTACGCTGCCGGCGTCTTTCCGCTCACTCCGCGCGAGGTACCAATAGGTATAAGTTTCGAGCATGTGGAATAATGTTAGTCCGCTTCACATTTTAATAAAAGTAATATGAATTTGCATAGATTTTATCCATTTACGCCGATATTTACAGGTAATTTGAGGTCAAAATTTTTAGCAATAGTTTAAGAATGATTATAAAATGAGTGTTTATTTCTTCTTTAAATAAATGGTTTCGATTATTCCAACTGTTTATTCTTTGAACTTGTTTCGTTAAATTTAGTTCGGAAAATTGAGGTTCTACTGTATTTCAGATAAATACTGTCAATAAATGATGTGTAATTGCGAGATCTCTCTCTACTCAACCTAGGTCATGAATGTCATGATTATATAAATACAGGAGACCTAGATCTGGATAGATAAGCATGCGCTAGTCATTTTATTTGCGATACCGACAGAACTGAAATTTTGTACTGGTACTCAGACGGGGTAAAGGGTTGATATAAATAATTAAGTAATATTGACCATCTTTTACTAACCCAGCCATTTTTTTTTCAAAAATGTATGAAAGAGTAAATTTTATTTCGCCATTTCGGGATTAGTCCCATTGTATAGGTAGGTACGTAAGGCTGCGGCTCCACCGAGGCGGAGAGGAGCGGAGATATGCAAAATTGACCAATTATATTCTTCTAATTCAAAATTCGAAACACTGTCATGCGGTCTCATTGGCCAATTTTGCACATCTCCGCTCCTCTCCGCCTCAGTGGAGCCGCAGCCTTAGAGTTCATAACTTACACATAAGGGGTATTTAAGGTTTTGACTGGGTGGTAAATACTCTATGTATATAATTCGAATGGTAATGGGATGGATATACAATGTGGCTGCAAGAATTGGGATGTCTATCAAATTCAGACTCGTTAGAATCATCTTCATGAGACAAGATGAAATAACTAACTAAGAAAAGCGATAGGCGATAAAAACTTGTATCAAAGTAAGTATGTCCATAATTATAATTATTCAAATAATTAATTTAATTAAGCAGATTCGCAGTGTGTCCATTATGCTGCTGTCCATCATCAATTTTCTATACCTAAATTAAATCCTTTAGTCGACACTTACGACACCACGTGGCTTTCACAAAAACACCAACAAAGCTTACATAAAACATTGTGCATCAAGGGAGGTAAGTACGGAATTACTAACGAGAGTGTTAGAAGCCCGACGCCGTCAGGCGGAGGGCTTTTATGACTCGAGTTAGTATTCCACTTATCAACCGTCATGCATACAATGTTTTTCATCACACTTGCCGACAAAAAAATAAGTTTTAAGACATAATACTATTATTAAATGACGTACTGAAACTTCCATTACTCCCTAGGGAATTTCACTTTTCTATTACTCCCGCTACGCACGCAAGCAATGGCGCGTTTAGACAGCAAGTGTGATGAAAAAAAATGTATTCAGTATCAGCCGTATCATGAGTTGTAAAGTAAAGGATACGTTAGATTTTATTCGATACGTAATGCATTTTTTCGCGCTACCACTGTCATATTGGAGCGATAGCGATGGCCTGTTTCACATATCGAGCAAAATCTAAAGGTGGATTTAGACCAAACGAGCGAATGATCATTCTATCCCCCACTCTACGAAAACTACTAATTTCGACGAATCACGTTTTGTGTAAAGAACGAATTTGTAGAGTGGGGGATAGAATGAGCATTCGCTCGTTTGGTCTAAATCCACCTAAACGTTACCGAGTCTTGCGAAGTCATGATACGGCTACAGCGTATAGATAAAAATAATTTGGTTTATTTCACAAAAACAAACCGTGTTCCAAAGCCCTATTGATTTGACTTAAGCAATCGTGACAGGCTTAGGGTCTAACATCACAGCTTAGACAAGTTTCTGTTATTTTAGGCAAAGCAAAGCCTTCGTTGTCTGTTTAGACTTATAGACTTTCGGCTGAATCTTAACTGAATTAATCAGTTAAGAACTTAAGTACTTAATAGTTTGTTAAGTTAACGCTTAAACGGCGACGGTGATCTTCAATTTTCGATAATTTTCCTTTCAAGTAAACACGCATTCATTCATTACTACGATTAAATGTCAAACACGAAATAGAGAATAAAAAATCATCATCACGTTGCTAAACTCGCTATTTGGTGTTTGACATATTTTTTCGTAATACCTATTTATTTATATACAGTGTAAACAAAAGAAAATTGATACCTACTTTTTTCGGCGATTACCTAATATAAAGTCAAACTCAGACGATTTTTTATTTAATTATGCCTAGCAGCAAGCACTTTCATGCACAATATTTAAAAAGTAAATTTTTTTTAAAGGGTTTAGATTTCTTAAAGTAGGTTGAAAACTGCTCTTTTACTAGGCGACGATATATTATTTGTACCTAATAGATAAATACAACTATATAGTTAAATATTTAGGAAACAACTATGACTAAAAACCTGATGTATTTGTAAGAGTAGCCGTCACCGGAACTCGAACCTAGGACTTTCAGTATCGCAAGTCACTACTAGCTACGAAGACCGTCGTATTTAGAAGTTATTCTTTCATTTATACGAGTTGTATGTTCTTCCGAGCGTTCTCATACAATTTTAAATATGGCTGCCAATGTCAAGACGCCATTGATTGTCAAAATAGGACTTTGTTAGGCCCGGAAGAGTTTTGTTTTTCCGTGACCTAAAGCCATACAAAAGGAGCATGTTGTGATGTTTCGCGACATTTATCTCCAGATTTCTACATTAGTGGTTGTATCTGACATTAATACTGTAATTATAATTCACAATTGAATATTATATGACTGCTTAGAATATAAACGTGTAAAAGATACGTTTATTTTTTTAAACGCATTTTGACTTTTGATCTTAGTGTCTTATTTTGGTGAAAATTAAAAGGTAAGTATGTTTTTTTTGTTTAATAGGTAAATAATAATTGGTCATATTTTACTGCAAATCGGTCGTATCTTTTTTTACCGTAGACAGAGCGCTGCCCCAATATACATATAACAAGGTTTTATGTTATATTTTAGTCAACTTGAAATTTGATGTCACACGTCACACTGACTTTTTAGTTCAGATTTAATTACCGCGAAAATGTAACATATAATCCTGTAAGTAATATTGGGGTACCAAGAGTGAAACCTTCGTTGTAAAGGGTCTACTCATGAGACACCTCTGGAATTACATTATGTCAAACGTGTCCATTTACAAGCATGCTCAAGTATACCTACTTTTACCACGTACAGCTACTTTAGAAAAGATTGTTTAGAGTACATTACAATACAAGTGCGAAAAAAATTAAGTTCGAAACGAGTGGAGATAAATTAAAGCACGACCGAAGGGAGTTACGAATTTCGTTATCGCACGTGTATCGTACGACGTTTTTCAGTACATATGGCCCTCCGAAGATTTCGACCTGACGTAAAATGAACCACTACTCGCACTAGCGCGTAAAAAAAGCGCCATCTGTACTGAAAAATAAATAATAATAAATGTAGGTAATTGAACGTCATAATATATCTCCCAGAGGCAAAATTCATTTACAGATCATAAGTAGATCGTTAGATATATAACTAAGAGAAGTGACGTGTTTATTTTAGTCTATAGTGCTTTACCCATAGATCACTTACCCACTAGAATCTGAAATGACTCAAGGTTACGACACATACGCGTTCATTAAAACAGCGATCGATCACACAGCGACAGTAGTGGACATCTCACGGCTTATAAATTCTCATAAAATTCTATTTAATTTTGTTCATACGATGGAGTTGGGAGCTTTTGGACTAAAGTAAGGTGCTTTTAACAGTTTTAACGTACTTAGAACAAATTACACGTAGGTTGAATTGTATTATTTACAATTTTAAAATCCAAGAAAGATGTCCACTGCTGGACATAGGCCTCCCCCAAAGATTGCCTCAATGACCGGTCCTGTACCACCCGCATCCAGTGGACTCCTGTGACACCCAGTGGGGGGCCTACACACATTTCACCTTAAACCTGTAAAGTATTCTAATAGGAGGTGCAGGCATGTATTGCTTGCCCTTAGAGAATGGTCAAAGGCGCCTAGCCTTGTAAGGGATTGCATATAACCGAGAAATATGACCGGTGGTTGCTAAGACCGAGTGGCCGAGGGGTACAGGCATCAGCCGCGAAAGCTGAGTACGTGGGTTTGATCCCCACCTCGGACATTAGGTGTTCTTGGTCGTTTTTCTTTGGTATATGACATCTAATATTTATAATTTATATAGTATTAAGTAGTGTGACTACTGGGGAAAAATAACAAGTACAAATCAAAATTTTTAGTTAAAGCCTAACAACTTACTATTTGACCCTCGCCATGTTGCGGATTTTCAGTGACACTAATTTATTTTACTGGCAAGGATTACTGTTTGACATCAGCGGCCCTACCGCAAAAATCGAAATTCGTAAATTTCGAGGATTTGTCTCTCTCACTCTAATGACGCCTTCGTTTGAGTGACAGAGAAACATCCTCGAAATTTACGAAATTCGATTCTCGCGGTAGTAGGCCAGGCGTTGAATGTCATCGAATGTCACCGATGTAAACAAAAAGAAAATATATCGCGACTTAAACGATTTCATCATAAAAATGCCGAAAAAGATACCACTAGAAGCCAGAAAAATCGTCTTAAATACAATAAAATCTTTAAACCAAAGAAAGGACGAAGGATTGAATAGTATTCTATTGGAAAATGTTTTGCAATTGGTTACTGACATGACATCACATTATTGCCATAGGTAAACTGTTTGTAGCGACACTGTGTCAGGGTCAAATAGAAAGTTGTTAGGCTTTGATTTGTGTTTTCTCAATACGTTAAACATTACTCATTAATTTCCGAGGTTGGATCCTCTTTCCTTAACTACGTCCAAATTTAAGCAATTTGTAATAAATAATGGCCCCAGACGAATCAGTGGCGACTCTAGAAAATATTTGAGGCCCATCGTTGGAGACACGGAACAGCTTAGAGTAATTATTAACCCTTTAACGGGCAAGACTCAAAAAAATCGTGGGTTCAAGCCTCAACGCCATTATATAACAGGAAAATTCTCTACAAGAAAAAAATACAAAAAGATGCTATAGGGTGGTAGTTTTTGAGACCGGTGCCCTATAAAGGGTTAAAGCGGTGTCTATACTGCTGCGGGCTACTGCTCGATATGAGCAAAGCATATGACAGAGTCAACTATGATATTTTACTAGACAAATTGTACAGCTCGGGAATCAGAGGAGTAGCACACGAATGGTTTAAGTCGTACCTTAGTAATCGCGTACAGTTAGTCGAAATAGAACATATAAATTTTAAAACAGGCCAAATCCGGCATTACAAATCTGATAGAGTCACCATGACGGGCTCCATCCCCCAGGGTAGTGTACTAGGGTGTATTTTCTTTCTCATCTACATAAACGACCTGCCAAACGTAATCGAAGAGCAAAGTACACTTTTTGCAGATGACGTTTCTGTACTTTTTTCGTGTTTGGATGAAAAAGAAGCGGAAAGTAAATTAAATTCAACAATGGTAAAAATTGAAAACTGGTTAGACTCTCATAATCTTCAACTTAATCTAGGAAAAACGAAATTAATACAATTTAAACCTTATCAAAAACAAGCATTACCTATTGTCTTTAACTATGATAATACAACTATAGAATGTGTAAACTCAGCTACCATATTAGGAATTGATATTGAAACAAACATGAATTGGAAACAACACATCCAGAAATTATCAAAAAAATTATCCTCTTTTATATACGCGCTACAACACCTTAAACGAGTGACAGACTTTCAAACTGCCCTTTCTGTATACTATGCATACGCGTACTCAAGGATGACATACGGTCTCATATTGTGGGGGAACAGCACTGACATAGATAAAATATTCATACTTCAAAAGAAATGCATACGAATACTGACTAATAAAGATCAAATGGATTCGTGTAGACCTCTTTTCAAGGATCTCGGAATACTCACACTTCCATCAATGTACATCCTTGAATCTTGTAAATTTGTAAGAAAGCACGCAGAGCTGTTTACTCCAACAACAGGAATAATGAAAAGGAATCATCGAAATATGAATAAGCTACAATTACCCTTCTCAAAACTAAAAATCGTTACATCTAGCCCTCATTACATGTTAATTAAAATATATAATAATCTACCAAATTCGATAATAAATATTGAAAAGATGTCTCTATTTATTAAAAGCCTCAAAATGTTTTTAATCAAAAAATGTTTTTACAATATGAATGAGTTTTTTAACGATAGCTATGAATAATAAAAATACAAATGTAATAGCATTATTACATTTGTATCGTCATTCGTCGCTTATAACCGGGTCGGGACGGCCGCCTGCATTGTTGTTTATCGCAGTTAACGTGACTCATAGGTGCTGGGACTTGTTTACAAGTTAACCTGTGTTCTATTGCATACAAATTGCAACCCTGTGCGCATTTAAGAATAAGGTTGATATTGTGGTGTAACTTCGGACTAACTTTCATAGTTAACTCAATATGAATTGTAAAAAGTGTAGTGAAATATTAACTGACTTCGCCGAATGCGGATTATGCCATGGACGTTTTCACTTTGATTGTGCGGGAATCGGCGAGACTACTTATCGCAAAAAAGGACCGGCCGCTAAGGCAGCCTGGAAATGTGTGGATTGCCGAAATACGCCTCCCGCGGATACCACCAATACCGCCTTGCTCAACGAGATCAAATCTTTTCGAGTGGACTTTGCATCCCTGAAGTCGGATATTAGTACTATTAAAACCGACGTTCATGCGGCATCTCATGGTGTACAGGAACTGAACGCGAAATGGTGTGAACTCGATACCTCGCTTACTAACATAGATGCGCGTTTGGTTCACGTGGAGGACAAGGTTTCGTCGATAGGTACCCTGCAGAAGAGTTTAGACGACGCATGCGAGACTATAGAATCTCTTAAATGTGAATTAAACTCTCGCGATCAATTTTCTCGTCTAAATAACATTGAAATATCGGGGGCTAACCTATAAAAGTGGCGAAAATCTGATGTCGCTGTTTAACGATATATCAATTAAATTGGGCGTTCAAGTGTCGGGTTCCGATATAGACTCAATTCACCGAGTGCGTCGGTATGGAACCATCACCGCCAACGCAAATGTCGCCGGCGCTGAGCGCCAGCCAGCTGTCATCGCGCGCTTCGTGCAGCGCCGCCGCAAGGACGAGCTGCTGGCGGCCATGCGCACCCGCCGGACACTCACTACGGCTGACATCGGGATCCCGGGACCGCCCCAGAACCTTTATTTAAACGATCACCTAACTCGCGAAAATAAGTTATTATTAAAACAAGCTCGTGCAGTTAAATCTAATTTAAATTATGCCTACTTGTGGGTCAGAAATTGCAAAATTTTAATGCGCAAAAACGACAAGTCGAAAATAATAAATATTTTTAAGGTGGATGTCCCTGTGAGATTTTCATACAAATTTGTCGACATTAACTCTGTTAATTAGTAGACTTTTTGTAATTTTGAACCTTGATAGTAAGCTGTACGTATCCCGTAGATTGCGCGTATGTAAAAAAAAGTCCAAAAAGTGGTATAGTATTTCTGAATTATCAATTTGAAAATTGATACAATTTCGCTCTTTGCCTTTGTATATGTGCGTAAATAATACTATCCATGAAAACTGACATGGAGGCAGATGACAAGGTAAGCTTGACCATATCCATCACAGATGTCACTTGAAAACTGCTAGTTAAATTACCTCACTAAGTAGTAATATATTCGGTCAATAGATGGATTATTCAAAGTTAGGGCATTTCATAAAATAGGTATGTTGTTATTGTTTATATCAAAAAAAATATCCGGTAAAATTTGATCCTTAGATTCGCCTGGCCAGATTTCAAAAGACAATATAGCGGATTTATGAATTGCAGTCAGTAGGTACCTACCTAATTTGTTATCAAACTTTGCCGCTCGCTTTAATTCTCTTTTAGCATAACTTGTACAACAGTGTGGAAGAATGGACTAAGTTCTTTAGTACGATACTAAAATCCGAGAGGTAATATATACAATTACTGGCTATTAATAAACAACAATAAACTATTAAATATCTCGGGACATCCCACACAAATCGGCCTAGTCCCACGGTAAGCTTAATTTAAGGCTGTTGTGGGTAATAAGAATAGACGATCATATTCTATTATAATATATAGATAACTACATAATATATAGGTTCTCGTACTTAAATATCATAGACAGACATGACCAAGAAACAAATATTTGTAATAAAAAAATACAAAAAATAATCCCTTCGCTGGGGTTCGAACCCGAAACCTTCTGCTTCGTAGGGTCAACTAGGAGGCTGACAAATACCTATGTAATTTAAATTTATATGGACGCGTAAAATACTTTTTGGTTAGTGACCACACACATTTTTGGTAATTTGTCACCGCCAAGTCAATGTCATTTATGAGTCAAACATTTTAGGCTTATTTTCCACAAATGAATTAATAATTTAAGGAGAATATTAAAACGGACGAAATTCACGCAACCGGAAATGTTCAAACGCGTAGGAGCAAGCAAAAATATTTGTCCAACCAGGGCTCAGTAAGGTCGCATGTAAGTACCTAGTACCTACATGGCTTCGTTTATAGATTTAATAATAATGGCATGGTTCCTAAGAACAGATTTCGATATCTATCATGGTTTGTTACTTTCCCATACAAAGTCAAAAAATAAAACTCCAGTGTTAAAAATCAATTCATTTTTATCATCATCAGCCTATGATAGTCCACTGCTGGACGTAGGCCTCTCCTATTAACTATGCGAATAAATGCATTAGGAGGAAAATACCCATAATCGCCCGCTGGGCAAGCGGATTGGCAATCGCAGTAATGTGTCCACTATGATGACGCTGCTGCTCATCATCAATATTTTATCAAATAATGGTCAGTGACACTTCAATCCCTTAGTCGACTCTTACGACACCCGCAGGAGGAGTTGGGGTGTGCCAGCCGTGTGGTGACGGCAATAAGAATACATTTGTCATTTTTATAAGTTTTAGATATCATGTTTGTGTTATCATGCATGATTCTTAGTAACATTTACTACCCTAAACTAATAAGAGTTACACAACCGATGTCCAAATGAAAATAACAAATTTTTGTTTTTCAAACAGTCCTGGTTCGATTCCTGGACCGAGTACACTTATTTTTGTAATTGTATGAATGCAGTTTTTCTTTTTACTAAAATCGATCTCATGGTTCCTAAGACAAGATTTCGCTATCTGTTATGGTTTCCAAAATCTCCATACTGATCGATTTGCGTTGATCACACTATATTTAAGGAATCTACAGTACCGGCCAATAATATATCACATTCGTGACTTTTTGTATGAGCGTGTATAGAGTAAGCGGCACATGGTCGCATGTAGATAGCATATTATTTTGGTACTTTTACATAGATTAATGATGAATATTGCAATTGAGTATTTTTAATTACAATGGGTAAAGTGTATGTATTGCTAAAAAAGCTATAGTAAAGAAAATATTTTTTTCTACAAAATTCATGCCTTACACAAAAAAAAATCATAGACACACCATTGATGCCAAGTTTTTCCATCGATAGCACGAAGGTCTTCATAGACTATCTATAGTCGTAAGGTGGAAGGTGTGGAAACTACTTAAAAATATAAAAATAAACTACTAAAAAAAAATGTTGTAGATGTATATTTATAATTTCCACCGTTACTAAAGACCGAAGAGCTGGCGACTTGCTCGCACAACGCGTAAATATTGCGATACAACGAGGAAATGCCGCCTGCATCTTCGCTACAATGCCACAAGGGCCAATCTTAGATAATCTTAGATATGTATAGGTTAGGTTAGTTAGATTTAATTTATGTACCTATATAGATTGTACAGTTTTCAAAATAATTTTATTCAAACTGGCCAATCAAAACACAGCACCATTTTCAATCCGTTGACCCTTTAAGGTGCATGCAGACCAAAAGAGCATTCGCTGTTCTATCCCCCGCTCTACGAAATCAACCAATCACGTTTTGTGTAACGATCGAATTTCGTAGAGTGGGGGGCTAGAATAGCGAATGTTCGTTTGGTCGGAATGCACCTTCAGGGTCTACTACTTAGTTATTGTTTTAAATTTTTAATTAATAATATGCTCTTACTCGTAGATGAAGGGTAGCATTTCTTGCTGGTCACAGACCACCTCCTATAGACGCTCATTATAAGGCGACTCGCAGTCACCAGCCGTTATATTTCTCGCACTGATATAGACGCGGCGCTCGTCGTGCCTGTTCAGTTGCGATGCGACTAAATAACAGACCCGTAAATAGCGCTCGTTTTTGGCAATAAAAAAGTCGAAAAAGTGCGTTTGCAACAAGAAGTTCTAATTTAAAAATAGACGGAACTACATTCCGCAGAAAAGTCATACTTAATTGAGACATAGTTAATTGAGCTTACCGTGGGACTAGGTTGATTTTTGTAAGATGTCCCAAGATATTTATTTATTTATTTATACTTTATAGTACTTCTCCCCATTCATCAAATCAAAAATTCAATGTGCTATTCCTTTCTTACGAAGCACGTGTACCATTAGAGGAGGGACAATGTTGGTTTCGTTAATTACCGTGACCACGTGCTTTGTTTTAAGTAAGTTTAACCGGGTTTATTGAATAGAGATGAAAATAAGGATTGATTTTTAGCTATGTAACATTTTCCTATCTTTTTTAGATTAGATTGTTCAGTAGTAATCAGTAGTTTGTAGTTTTTTACGTAGTTAGTAGTAAGTAAACAAGTCGTTTGATTCAAAATTTTTACAGTTTATTGCGTAAGTACGTAATGTGGACAGTTTTTTTAACGCAGGTTTTTTGAGTCGGGAACGCTCATCGCCCATGTGATTCCACCGATGGGCCTGACAATAATTGATCTCGAAGGCAATACGAGGGCACTCGGAGTTGATTTGACATCGATAAATGTTATGTTGGCTTTTTAGTATTATCTTGGTATGAGTTGGGTTCCGTGTCATACGGCCTATGTCTGATGATGAAATTGGACGAAGTTCGAGGGAACTCGGAGTAGGTTTGAGACAATGATATCCTACGATGGCTTTGTAGGATGAGCAGTTAGGTCAAAAACCACAAGATAGGCCTGATGATGAACTTGGAGTAAGTGTGAGGGAACTCGGAGTTGGTTTGAGATAATGATATATTATGTTGTGTCGGCTTTTGAGGCTGCTCTTGGTGAGCATGGGTCAAATACTCAACATGGGTCTGATGATGAACTTGGTGGAAGTTCGAGGTAACTCGGAGTTGTTTTGAGTTTGAGATAATGATATGTTCTGTTGGCTTTTTAGGATCCTCTTGGTGAGCATGGGTCAAATATCACAAGATAGGCCTGATGATGAACTTGGAGTAAGTGCGAGGGAACTCGGAGTTGGTTAAGGATAATGATATGTTGTGTTGGCTTCGAGGATTAGCAGTTGGGTCAAATACCACAAGATAGGCCTGATGATGAACTTGGAGGAAGTGCGAGGGAACTCGGAGTTGGTTTGAGATAATGATAATGTTGTGTTCACTTTTGAGGATCCTCTTTGTGGAGCATGGGTCAAATACCACAAGATAGGCCTGATGATAAACTTGGAGTAAGTACGAGGGAACTCTGAGTTGGTTTGAGATAATGATATGTTGTGTTGGCTTTTGAGGATCCTCTTGGTGAGCATGGGTCAAATACTCAACATGGGTCTGATGATGAACTTGGAGGAAGTTCGAGGTAACTCGGAGTTGGTTTGAGTTTGAGATAATGATATGTTCTGTTGGCTTTTTAGGATCCTCTTGGTGAGCATGGGTCAAATATCACAAGATAGGCCTGATGATGAACTTGGAGTAAGTGCGAGGGAACTCGGAGTTGGTTAAGGATAATGATATGTTGTGTTGGCTTTGAGGATTAGCAGTTGGGTCAAATACCACAAGATAGGCCTGATGATGAACTTGGAGGAAGTGCGAGGAAACTCGGAGTTGGTTTGAGATAATGATAATGTTGTGTTCACTTTTGAGGATCCTCTTTGTGGAGCATGGGTCAAATACCACAAGATAGGCCTGCTGATGAACTTGGGGTAAGTACGAGGGAACTCTGAGTTGGTTTGAGATAATGATATGTTGCGTTGGCTTTTGAGGATCCTCTTGGTGAGCATGGGTCAAATACTCAACATGGGTCTGATGATGAACTTGGAGGAAGTTCGAGGTAACTCGGAGTTGGTTTGAGTTTGAGATAATGATATGTTCTGTTGGCTTTTTAGGATCCTCTTGGTGAGCATGGGTCAAATATCACAAGATAGGCCTGATGATGAACTTGGAGTAAGTGCGAGGGAACTCGGAGTTGGTTAAGGATAATGATATGTTGTGTTGGCTTTGAGGATTAGCAGTTGGGTCAAATACCACAAGATAGGCCTGATGATGAACTTGGAGGAAGTGCGAGGAAACTCGGAGTTGGTTTGAGATAATGATAATGTTGTGTTCACTTTTGAGGATCCTCTTTGTGGAGCATGGGTCAAATACCACAAGATAGGCCTGCTGATGAACTTGGGGTAAGTACGAGGGAACTCTGAGTTGGTTTGAGATAATGATATGTTGCGTTGGCTTTTGAGGATCCTCTTGGTGAGCATGGGTCAAATACTCAACATGGGTCTGATGATGAACTTGGAGGAAGTTCGAGGTAACTCGGAGTTGGTTTGAGTTTGAGATAATGATATGTTCTGTTGGCTTTTTAGGATCCTCTTGGTGAGCATGGGTCAAATATCACAAGATAGGCCTGATGATGAACTTGGAGTAAGTGCGAGGGAACTCGGAGTTGGTTAAGGATAATGATATGTTGTGTTGGCTTTGAGGATTAGCAGTTGGGTCAAATACCACATGATAGGCCTGATGATGTACTTGGAGTAAGTGCGAGGGAACTCTGAGCTGGTTTGAGATAATGATATTTTGTGTTCGCTTTTTAGGATCCTCTTGATGAGCAATTGGGTCCACTGCCTCAATATGGGCCTCATAATAAATTCGGAGAAAGTATGAGGGAACTTGGAGTTTTTTTGAGATAGTGATATGCATACGTCTTTATCGCGGGTACAATAACAAATCTGATAAAGAGAACATAAAACACAATGTCTATTTGGTAGAAAGAAACGGACATATTATGCTTACAGCTACTAACCATCTCAGAAGCTCTGTACATATGGAAAGTTTTCGCTAGAAATAGGCGAATAAAATTTAAGGTATCATCATCATCATCATCATCAGCCTATGATAGTCCACTACTGGACGTAGGCCTCTCCTATTAACTATGCGTATAGACGCATTAGGAGGTAAATGCCCATAATAATTGAAGGTATGTTAATAACATAATCACAGAATAAGTAATAGTACTACATACAGAAAGGCCACGACCACCCCCGCAACAATTCGAATTACCCCACCCCACTCGGCCGCTGGATGACGTTTGCGGTATACGTCGGTAGGCAAGAAGATGGCTGGCAGTTATTGTTAAAAATGGTTGTGTACTGCGCTGATGTACTGAAAATGAATTCTTTCCTCGCAAACGAAGTGAAAAGTAGAGTGTACAACACGGGCATAAATGTCCATTTTTATCCTCGTCTACTATTTTGGTCTTCGCTTCGCTCAGACCAAAAAATTGCATCGGTTGGAAATGGGTCACTTTATGCACTTGTTACAATCTACTATTTCATATGACAACAGTCAACTGATGAGTACAAATCAGCATGGCGGTCTTATTAAGCTGCGTAAACCCCTTTTTAGACAAGTAAAAGATAGTCTTCATCTTTGAAATGAAGAGAACCAATTATAGATCTTTTGCTAGGCATCCAATCATTTTCTCGTCTCTCTAATCGGACACCTTTTACCCATTTGTCTCTACGAACAGTACGAACAGCATCTTGCGGTGATCTGAATGGAAAAAATTAAAATGCGATGTAAAATGAAAATATTAAAGTTAGTTATAAATTTGAGAACTACGTAGCTACTTTTGCATAGGTAATAGGTAGTTCAATCAATCCCATGAAAGTGAAAAAGGAATTTATTAAAATGTAATATGTTGAAATCAAATCTCAGTTAGTTAAAAAAACTTGCTTTATTGGGCATAACGACATCCCTATAGTATACAACCATTTTAAAACGTCATATGCTATTGTAAAATTGTATGGACTTACGACGTTTTAGTTTAGAACGGTAGTATAGAAAAATGCAATAAATATTATTATATTTATATTCAAAATTACCGAAGTTATCTGTTTTATGACACGTGAAAAGTAATTCCCCTGTCCTTAGAATGATTTATGCGTCGTTGGACTACAAGTAAATATGGCGATGTATAAAAATGTCTACATATAAAATAAAATTGGTCCGAGTGTTAGAAAGCCAATACTTTAGAATGTTAAGTCTTATCAAGTCGGAATATAAAAATGACTACTATCAAATTATAAAAATGTTTATGACTGCTTTCAAAGTGTACAAATGTCTAAGTCTAATCAAGTCTGAATATAAAAACGACTACTTTCTTTACTATAGGTCCAGGATTATAATAATACATATACGGATCAAATTCATCACCACCAACAATCATATACAGGTGGACATTTTTATACTTCGTCAAAATTATATACGCCCGAACTTATGCAAGTGGACATTTTTATACATTGCCATATTTACTTTTAGTCTAGTGTCGCAACATGTTTATATTTGGTCTAATATACAGGTGAACATTTTTATACTTCGTCAAAATTATATACGCCCGAATTTAAGCAAGTGTTCATTTTTATATATCGCCATATTTACTTTTAGTCCAACGACGCATAAATCCTTAGAATTACTATAACTGTTTTTACACCAGCCTACAGCACATGAAGGCCTTTTTAATTAGTTTTTACCGTTATTTATAGAAACGCATTCAGACGTCCGTCAATTACTGTCAACTCGGCCAGACTGAAACAGCTCCAGGAGTAGTTTTTTAGGAACGCCCACTCAAGAGTAGTTTGCGTTGGGTCATAATTGCACGGACAGGATGTTTCCATGGTTTATGTGCGTTCACTGATATACATACCTGGGATAACTCGGGGCATTTATACGAAAGTGATGTAGCAAAATATTTTATCGACTAAAAATATATCGATGTTATTGTAAATGACAACATCAAAATGTTATTCGACATAAATAAATATTAGGTACTTACTCTTCAATTA
Organism: Thaumatotibia leucotreta; assembly: GCA_025490895.1. NCBI lineage: Eukaryota > Metazoa > Arthropoda > Insecta > Lepidoptera > Tortricidae > Thaumatotibia > Thaumatotibia leucotreta. Next base: position 88,981 of record JALPQI010030264.1, on the reverse strand, counting down.
AAATAAAAAATAAGTTTAAACGGGTAGTTACGCGTTTATTTTAAATTAGTTTTCAAAATATACAATTAATATTAAAATATCAATATTTAAATTGTAATTTTGATTAAAATGACATCTGCATACAAGAGGCCCAATATCAGATATGACATCGAACCTCTGTACTGTAATCGATAATGTTCAATAAGCACACATTTTATTATAATTATATCGACATCTTTTTAATCGATATCAAATCCCTAAAACTTGCCCCCAGTTATCCCAGGTATGGATATATACAGGGTGGAAAAAGATTTTGGGTCAGTGAGGGCAGCTACCAGATCCCGTGTAGCTACGCGAAAATGGTCTTAGAAGACCTTCCCGCGATTTTCAATTAAAGAAGATTAGCGTTTCCAGATCTTGGAAAAAGTATACAGGGTGCGAGGAAAAGGTCATTTTTGACAAACTTTTTTTTGATGCCAATCAATCCTGTTTCTGTTCAGGATCAAAAGCTTGTAAGGGACCAAAAAAAATTTTTCGGCTAGAAAAGCCGCAAATCGGGATTTAAAATTCCCATACAAATTGTAATGAAAATTAAAAAATATTTTTTCACGCTTAATTTTTTATGCCAATCGATTCCATTCCTATCCAGTACCAAGTTTCCTAGAGGTCAACTTATGGCAACGTAAAAAAAAAAACAAAAATAAAAAAAACTGTTTTCATACATTGACTATGGGAAAAAAGTGAAAATTAATTACATTATCTGTGACGCAAATTAATGTTGCTAATGATTTCATACAGTATTATTATTATCATTTAGCATAGGACGAATAATTATCGTGACAGATAAAGTAATTAAGGTTTCACTTTTTTTCCGTAGTAAATGTATGAAAACGGTTTTCTTGAAATTTTGGCTTTTTTGTACATTGCCATAAGTTGACCCGTAGCAAACTACTGGTAATGGATAGGAATGGAATCAATAGGCATAAGAAAATAAGCGTGAATAATATTTTTTATTTTTCATACAATTTGTATGGGAATTTAAAATCTCGATTTGTGGCTTTTCTAGCCGAAAAAATTTTTTTGGTCCCATACAAGCTTTTGATCCTGAACAGAAACAGGATCGATTGGCATCAAAAAAAAAGTTTGTCAAAAATGACCATTTCCTCGCACCCTGTATACTTTTTCCAAAATCTGAAAACACTAATCTTCTTTAATTGAAAATCGCGGGAAGGTCTTCTAAGACCATTTTCGCGTAGCTACACGGGATCTGGTAGCTGCCCTCACTGACCCAAAATCTTTTTCCACCCTGTATATACAGGGTGTAATCGTTAAGTGTGGCCTTACTTATAAGGCCATAATTCCGTAAATATAACAGATATCAATAAACTTCCAACTGATATCGAAAGTGCATTACCTAACGAATAAAATTGCATTAATAACTTTTTCTTAATAGATGGAGTAATATTAAAAATACTAAGTTAAAACGCTCCCATACATTTAGTATGACGACTGGCCTTAAAAAACGTCGGGTGTCATAACAGATAAAACTGTTAGAGATTCGTTATTTGTACGAATACATTGTAATAAAATAATAATACTACCGTTTAATCTAACATTTATTCCTAAATAAAAAAATATTCGTATTAAACTACTCTTTGAATGAACGTTTACGTACTAAATGTATGGAAGGGTTTGAAGTTAATATTTGAGATATTTCTGATTTTATTTAAAAAAAGTTATTAGTGTAATTTTACTCGTTGGGTAACGTACTTTTGATATCAGCTAGAAGTTTTCTGGTATCTGCTATATTTACGGAATTATGGCCTGGCAACACTTAACGATTACACCCTGTATACAAGGTTATTTTTTCTCCAGTACAAATACTCTAGGGGCTGTATAAGTAAGTCAAAATGAACAACTTTTACTATGGGGCCGAACCTGAATTCGGCCCCTAAGTAAAAGTTGTTCATTATGACTTACTTATACACCCCCTAGAGTATTTGTACTGATGAAAAAATAACCCAGTATAATCAAAAAATCAACATACGTAATACATAGTAGTCCAAGTTACAGAATACTAGCATTTTTGTTAGAACAAAAAACTGAAATACCAATGTTTGAACTTATCCGCAAACCTAACAGGAAATTTGGACGCATTGCGCATTATCAATGTGCATAACTAGCAAAACACACTAACTGGCAACTGTTTGTTTAAAACGTCATCGCACGCGGCATGGCGGGTTGGAAAAGCGGCGGCGGTAATGTGCACCGAGCAGAGGGCGGAATTGCTCATGGCAAAAACCAAATGTCACTAGAGTTTGAACGTTAAATTTTATCGACTATCGATTAAACTGAAATGTATTTACCAAGCGTGTCTTTATTTATTTATGAACAAAACTAAACCTCAAATCCATAAGTACATACAATGTCTAGTTATTTAAACATTACAGAATAACATTTGAATAAAAGACAATACATTCTAAAAAAATAGTTCACTCAAATCACCTGTGAACTAATTTTCATCGCATAATACAGTATTGTAAAAAGCTATATTATCTGTACTAATGACGTTTTCCTCATTTTCTCTGTAATAATACATGATTGTTATAATTTTTTCCATATATCCGAATTTGATGAAGTTCGTCTGATTGTATAAAATATCTAGATAAACTTTCCCCAACAACGATTCATCCGGAAGTTTTTCCGATGAACAAGAGCAACAAATACAAAAAAGAATCGGAACTGTCGATAATTTATTTTTTTCCATGGAATGTTGTAACAAACGAGAAATACTATCATTATCAAATCCAAATAAAAACTATTGTCATTCTTAACCTCTTTAAACTCAGGTGAATGTGTTTTACTCGTTATGTGAATATCGACGCAATATTTTTTTAGTTGCTTTGCTTCAAGTGAATCTTACATTTAGAGCAGTATATTGTTGAGCTGTTTTCGTCGTAAGTAAGACAAGGATATTTATATATCCATTTGTTGATTGTTTTTCTTTTTGGATTAACCATTTTTTTCAAACGTGAATTAGTTGTTAAATGACTAGTGGCAGAAATGACACTTAAAGTTAAATTTCATACAATTTATTTTTAATCTAATCAAAGAGGTCAAAATCAAATTGTAGGTCGAATAGCTAATCAAAGAGGTTAATGTTAAAGACAAAAATACAAAAGATGATCGAATTTATCGATAGCTGGAAATGTCGATAAAATTTTACGTTCCAACTCTATTGACATTTGATTTTTGCCATGAACAATTCCGCCCTCTGGCACCGAGTATCAACTTATGATTATGACTAGGCAAAAATATCTTACTACAGTGTATTCATCCTTACTTGTCTTATCATGTAAACAAACCACAGACCAAGTAAAACAAACAAAACGTCAACGATGATCAAAAGACAATCACTAGTGATTAGAAATGTCGATATAATGAAATGTCAGCGATAATTTCACTGCTTAGGTACGTAAATAGAGGATTATCGATTTTACATCGTCTGTCAGGAAGAGAATTAATTCGTATAAGATTATATCAATAACTATGGTTAAATTTCGACGATTTTTCTCTGTCGCTCCAACGAAGGCGCCACTAGTCATGAGAAAAATCACATGAAGTGCACCCGTAACGAACAACGTGAAGCAAAGTAGCGAAACGAATGACGTTTGACGTGAAGATTTTATTCAATATTCAATAGACAACTAAGCACTGCCAGTCTTTGAATAAAATAAATATTGAAATCAATTACAAAAACCGGCCAAGAGCATGTCGGGCCATGCTCAGTGTAGGGTTTCGTAGTTATTCAAAAACGGCTGGGCCGATTATGTTCGAAATAGTTTTATGGGTCTATATCGGGTGGCATAATGTTTTTATTTCGAAAAATTTGTCGCATAACAACTTTACGCCGAAAAATGAATGGCATAAACATTGTTGCGCATATTTTTGCTATGCCGAAATTGTTAATCCTAACTTGGTTGTTCCTAAATATTGTTTGTCCTAATGATTTTCGTGTCTAATGTATATGTATCGAAAAATTATTGTGCATAATGGTGATGTTCCTACTATTTAATGTACTAATAGTGATTACCTACCTTTAACTAGCTTTAAAAATATTTTTTTATTCCTTATACTTAACTATTACTAAATAATTCGCCCTGTTGTCCAAAGAATTTAAGTGAGCAATTTTGACCTGGGAACCGGTCGACGAAGCCCCGCTGCGCAGGGCTTCTATTTCCGCTCTAAGGGATAAAAGGTACCTAACGAACCTATCCAGGTTAAGGTAGGGGATGTTCAGATTATTTCTTTTTTAATGCGGGGGGCTTCGCCCCCCGAGCCCCCCTGGTGGGGGGCTTCGCCCCCCCGTCCCCCCTTTTTTGGCTTTGTAAGTATGAGGATGTGTAAACAATGAGGGTTTTTGATACTTTTTCTGCCGCTATGGGGAGGTGAGATGGCAGCACTGAGCCGACCTTATAACGAACTGTCAAAATAAATACGCGCATTTAATTTTCAACATATTTATAGGTTTATTTATTCTGAAAACCATTACTTTAGTCATATTGTTACCTAAACTAAATAAATAAAATAGTTCCAAGTCAATTCTCATGAAATTAACAAAGTTATAGTAATTATTTTGAATACCAGTGACTTTGAGCGCCTGTTTTAGAGTTCAATCTTCAGTTCGACGACCATGTATTAGTCGTAATCCATTACAAAATCAATTCTCTTCCAAATAAAATAGAATTTCAATATTTTAGGCCCAGGTGCCTATGAATAGTATGAATCTGACAGCTGTCGAGACCAGGGGCGTACGAAGCGCCGCCTGGTGGCAGAAAAATTATCGAAAACCCTCATTGATTAAAAATACTTAAGTATTTAAAGACTACGCCATTCACTCCGCCCTAGTTTCGAAACCTAACCAATCCACGTCGGTTTTACCCTGGTTTATTACTTGAACATTTTTTTTAACCATTCACCCTGTTGTTCAAATGTTTTGCATGTTGTTATTAAAATGCCTTTTTGAATGAAATTTCGGACATGATAAAAGTAGGCGCAGTGAAAATTGACAGTTCGAGTAGTAGGGAAAACAATATTTATTACAATGAACATTAGGATTATTATGCTTTAGGTCATTCGACAGTCAGTAATCAATATTAGAATAAATATGGTGTAGGTATTTTAAACGTGTATGCGCAAAATTAAGTAGGCTAAACAAGTAGTATGCCATGTAACATTATGCCATACATTCTCGGCCAAAAAATTTTAGGACAATCGACGTTATGCGACACGACAGGCACCCTAGTTTTATGCCAGCCCACTATTCATGATTTTTTTTGGACCTTTGGATCAAAAGTGAGAGGGGGGACAATTTTTTTTTCATCTGGAGCGATTATCTCCGAAAATATTGACTTTAGAAAAAAACTTTCTTAAAAGCCCCTTTTTCTTTTTAAGAGACCTATTCAATGATACCCCACACTATACGATTACAGCAAATAAAAAAATCACCCGACATCACCAATTGGGGGGGGAGGTACCCTAAAATTTTTTTTTTTTACTTTTTATTGTATCACTTTGTTGGCATGATCAATATGTATACCTGTACCAAATTTCAGATTTATAGTATTAACGGCCACTGAGCTAAGTATGCTGGGGAAAGACGGACATAGCGAAACTATAAGTGCGGGTTCCGTTGTTGCCATTTTTGCTACGAAACCCTAATAAATTTTGGTAAATGACTGCAATTTATTTTAATTGCATTTTCCTCGAGTTGTACTTTAAGTATTAATATCGATATATTGACATGCCAACATTATGGTACATAGACAATCTAGACATCGCAATGTCACATCAATGTCAGATGTTTTTAAAGTTATCCGACCGTAACAGCATTTATTGACGAAAATCTTTACAGAAATGATATTTTTCAGTGCTTTTTTGAGTGATTATAATACTTTGCGAGTTTAATTAAGTATGCAACAACATTTGACGTGATGATTAATGTGTAATTGCAGAGAAAATTGTGATAATGTTTTCAAAAAGTGTTTGTTTAAATGATAAGACAAGTAAGGATGAATGCACCTTAGATCCCAAATCCTCCTTCATACTTGCACGGGCTTAGGACCGTCAAAATAAAGAATTTTTCTGTGTGTGAAGTTTGTCGAATGTTTTAAATTATGTCTGGGAAACGTGATAAAATTACAAAGTAGGACAGAAACTTTCTTCATTGAGGCGTATTTCAAAATTTGAAATCAACTTTATGTACAATGATTGGAATCAAAAAACGGATGCATAGCAGAATGTGCAGGTCGCAAAATGTGCAGGTTACGTATAATGAGCAGATCGCATAATGGGCAGATCGCAAAATGAGTAGATCGCAAAATGTGCAGATCTTACAATGAGTAGATCGCAAAATGTGCAGATCTCACAATGAGTATATCGCAAAATGTGCAGATCGCAAAATGAGCAGATCGCAAAATAAGCAGGTCACAACACATTCGTCACTCTCGCACTTAAGCACTTGTTGGAACGGGACGGTCGTCGTATCCTAGCAAGACATGTCACAAATTTGTCACTATAATAATAGCCCTGCAAGTAAAGTGTGGATATTCAACTAGAGCACATAAATACCATTATCAACTGGTGACTGTACGTACCTACTTGAAATTAATGTAATAGTTGATAGATAACGGACTTATTGTAAAACCTTTTCATTACACTTCATTTATGACCTTTGATCAAAGATATTTGATAGCGTAAGTTCGACCAAGTTGGTATGTTAAGTTTTTTTTTAACTGTTTCGTTGTCGATAATAAATCTTTAATATAATTGGGTTTTTATTTTGAAAGTTTATTATGACCTTAGGTTTCATGAGCAAATAAAGAGGCCATCCGTTAGCATCAGAATGCCCAGGTTTTTATGGTGCTGAATGGTACTGCAATTTCCCGGAAGCATGCCCTTAGTCCTAAAAACCGAACTACACGGACTCGCCAAGAGACTTCCTCTAGGAAAAGATTCCCAGGTTAAGTTTAGGTGGCCCGGTTCCGAGGGGCTCGGCTCTGCTCAGGCATGTTACACTCATGACCTGCCGTATATTTATTTTATTTAAAGACAGTCCATTGGATTGCCAGGTCATGCCGACTGCAGATCAGACCAGCGTATACGATAATATCTGATCTGCACATATTGCGACCTGCACATTTTACGATTTGCACATTTTGCGACCTGCACATTTTACGATTTGCACATTTTGCGACCTGCACATTTTACGATTTGCACATTTTGCGATCAGCTCATTTTACGATCTGCACCTTCTGCGATTTGCACTACTGCACATTTTGCGACCTGCACATTCTGCTATGTATCCATTTCCCATCACGAGTCTGTAGTTTTCACTGTTGAGTTCATCATCAAAATGCACTTATTATTTGACTTTTTAAGTCTTCGTAATTTTGGGCCCCTTCAACGTATACCCGCCGTTTCACCTCACCCCACAAAAAAAGTCACACGGGGTCAAATCTGTTGACCTGGCTGGTCTTGGCACTGGCATTTTCCAGGCGGGGCACACTTTGTTCAGCGTATAGCCGCTGAGCTGCTATTGTATTTTCCCCAATGAGAAAATAACTACGAACCATTCGTACGAGCAATTTCCGACTGAAGGTAGTACGATACGGCGCGCGTGCACACACCTACGTCAACCGTGGGACTGACCGTGACCTAGTCACCGAGATACTCGTAAGATAACTGCTATGTTGCCAACTCGTGCGCCGGCCTGCAGGTCGCTCACCCCTACCCGCCGCCCTCTACGTCTTGTCATTAGCGAGCCCATTATTTTACATTTGCATGAAAGATAAATTAATAATAAATGAAAAAAATATGTCAATTTTACCAATATTTTATCGATACCAATTATGTGGGAAAATTTATTGTACCGGTGATAAAGTAACCCTGTATAGTTAGTTATCCACGCCGTAATCGGCGACGGCGACCCTAAGCTCTGAAATGGAATTCGAGATCAAAAATGTAAATAATCTATGACAATGACATGACATTATAAAGTCAATGTTGAAGTGACATTAGAGTAACTCTCGCAACCATAGTACTTACATTTATACAATCATATTTTTTCAGTTGAATATTGAAATACAGTTGAAGATTGGGGAGATACTTCAGCGGAAAGAACCTAATGAAAATGTAACGGAACACGTTTCAAGAAAATGGTATTGAACTTGGTGACAAGAAACATTTATATGTTTTTAATTAAGTACAATGTTTGTGGAAATATACTGTTTAATTTTCGACATTATTATAATAATTATGTATTATAAGAAAATTATATTACGAAGAGTGACAACGTAGCAAGATTGAAATCAAATGCAAAAAATCATTTGTCAAGTTCAAAGTAAAGTCAATCATAAGCGGATTTTTATTTAGTTCTAGTTTTCTCAAATTTTCTAAGTTTGGATTTTTTTTCTACTCAGAATCACGAGCCTTTTCGATCCTCATTAGCAGAAAAAAGTGTCCCGAAAAATACATACATTTTTTCCACTGAGTTACAGTCGAAAAAAGTGTATGGAAAATAGTAACTCGATGGAATTTTTTTTGGGAGACTTTTTTATTTCTGTAAGGATCGAAAGAGTTCGTGATTCTGAGTAGAAAAAATAAAAAAAGTCCAAATTTGGAAAATTTAAAAATACGACATCAAAACAAAAATCAGCCCTTATAATATATTTTAGAAGGAAGGTATATGTAAATTGCGTAAAAGACTTCAACTAAGAATATTTTTTCCTCTGGTAATCGCAATAATTGACTGATAGATATATTAAGACACAAGTATACATTTTAACGTTGTTAGTGTTAGTATTCCAAATTAGGCTTTTCATTCAATAATTATAAAACTGTTTTTTATTATTTCTAAGTAGGCAAACAATGACCACATTCTGCCACAGCTCAATTGTTTTTGTCGGATCCATTCATTATTGTATGAAGGGTCCACGGAAAGAAAATGTCTAGTTGGTTCAAAAAGGGGCAATTCAAGGAAAAACTATCTTACTTTTAAGAGGATAAGGTGTGAATTTGTCCTGATTTTTTAAAGTATATTTCCGTGGATCCTTCATATTATAAACGACAAACTTCTCGTTTTGTAACTTCGAACTCTTTCTTTTATCAATATCACTGTTCATTAACAACCATTATCCTTTAGGACGCCAATTACTATGACATTGCAGGTTCAACGCCGACCGATATATAAGTTACCATCCACAGAGCAATACATACCTACAGTCATTTGCGTAAAGTTCATATTTAGTTTTGACATTTTGGCGACATGGCGTCTGAGTGAAAGTTTTTGGTTTGGACGTGGCGTCAAAATGTTTAATTATGAATGCAACAGGGTATAAATGATAGCATACATTATGCTGGTGTTCATCTAAAATAATGTAAATGGTACGTATTTGCTGCTGTGACTTATTATTCAGTAGTATTTTTTTAATAGTAACACATGTCAAGATTGCTTACAAGATTTTTGAAGGTAAGTAATACAAAGTCTAATTTCACAGCCTGCAATGTTGTAATTATAATTTGAGCTGTGTTTTGCCGAATAAATATTGTTACTGAATACAAGTGATGAAAGTGAGCATTTTCTACATGAGTGTCGGTGATCGAAACCGACAAAAGTTAAAGAAAAGGTCTACATTTCAACACCAACATCAAACTATATTATGCGAATGTATTATGCGAGAAAATATCTGCATACAGTAGCAACCAGACTGTGCAGAAAAATAGGGGAGAGTGGGGTACAGTGAATAATGGTGCACGGTGAATATTTTGCATTAGCTTTATTTATCGCTTTAATAAACCGGTATTCTTTTTTTACGAATTTGCTCGTCTGTGTGATACTAATATTGGAGTAACTAAATAACGGAAGATACTTTCAATTATACCTGAAAAGTCTTGTTCCTAGTTTTTTTACCTCAAACTAGGAACTGTTCTATGATTTTTGATTGAAGAGGTAACTTTAGTTCACTTTTTTATAATGAAAATTATTTTAAAGCGATATGTAAATTATATACTTGTGCTGGAAAATGTGTCCTCTAAGGAATAGGTGGGACAATAAGGTATCTAGAAAATTACAAATAAAAATAACACCACTACAACATTTGTAAAAAAAAGAGATCCACTATACCCCACTCTCCCCTACTATGAAAATTCAGTCTTGCACTTGTGCAGAAAAGTATCACATTCTGTGGAGTGAAGTTCAGGTAGAGTTCTTATGAAAACTGTCACCACTCTTAGTAACCTCGTATGTCACTCTTGAATCGGAACTGAGATACGTACGCACTATCGGAGTATCTTGCAGTCCGTTGGCTCAACTGCTACTTTTATTCCTATGTAAAATAAGAGTGACAGCTGGTAACCACAGTTACCAAAAGCTATTGAGTGGCTATTATGGATTGAATATTCGTTGTGTAGAAAATCGTAGAAATAATAATATATCCTAAAATAAAAATTAATGTTTCGATTGGATAATCGACGTATATTTGTGACCGAGATTATGGGATGGCTCGACTGCTACCGGATCGAATATTCGCTGGGTCGAAAAGCGTATAAACGAGGCCACAATTGTAATTGGTCACCGGCACAAACATCACACTTGTAAACAAAATGTAAAATTGACTCACTTATACTCTGTTTGGTTAGGTATTTTAAAAAGGTAAAAAATCTTGCACTATCTTTTTATTGAAAAATGCATTTTTAAATCCAAACTAGGTACTTAATGAATCAAAACAATGTAAATCACTGTATTCCCTTGTTATATTATGTATATTTGGTAAAACTTATTTTCTACTTGTAGTTTACTAAAAAGATACTGCAAGATTGTTTAACTTTTTTTAAATATCTAACCAAACAGAGTATAGAATATAGAGCAAGAATACAGGGTGTAAGTCTAATACGGGCGAAGCTCTTAACGGGTGTTAGTTTACGACATAATAAGTACATTCAAATAACTTTTACTTAAAATTAGAGCAACAAAATTTTCCATACAAAATAATTCGGCGCGCAATGTAGAGCAACATACGCGAGTTAAACGCTCGTTGACAGCTAATTTCAAAAGCAGATGACATAACTGCCATATCAACAATAACAAATGTTCGTACCTACATTGCTGCTCCGATAATCTTAATAAAATTCTGTCGGGTCATAATTAAGAGTAACTTTAAGAAAACCTTGTAATCCATGATTACACTAATGAATCCCATACCTGGTTTAATTGATCGCCCGCATTAGACTTACACACTGTATATTATGTATGTAAAAACTATAATATGTATGTGTCAACCATTCAGCAACCCATTATCTCGATTACATCGTTAATAGTAGCTCCAAACTTTGGTATTAGGTACTATTCCTCATCTATTTACAAAGTATTCCTACATGGATACCTATAAAACAATTTGTACCTAGCACAGACGTTGATACAAGAACAGACGAGCCGATGAACTTTCGATACTCAGCAGATTGAAACCTATGTTTTAGCTATGCATATATTTAGGCCACAAATATTTCGATTTAGCGAATATTAGTTCTCAGCAGAAGAGTACAGAAGAGTAGGTAGGTACTGTAGCCGTGCCATGAGCTGGAAAGTAAAGGATACGTTATATTTTAAAGACAAACGGGTCTTAATCGCGTAAACTTACGTTTAATTATATCTTGACGTTTCGGGCATGACGTTACACCCGTGATCGCAGGCAGACTCCCGTCCTCCGTTTCCGTTACTGAATACAAGTGATGAAAGAAGTCCTCTCCGTTTGTCTTTAAAATATGAGTGATAATCGTGAAAGTTTAAATCAATATAAAGGATACGTTATTACGTAAGGTTTTACTCGATATGTGCATTCTATCATTTCTATCGCACTCGCGCTTACAAATAGGAGCGAGCGCGATAGCCTGCTTAACGTATTTAGTAAAACCTAATGTTACCGATACTTGCAAAGTCATGGTACGGCTACTGTTTATTACATTTACTGTATCGTTGGCCAGTAAGTTAGGGTTTTCGATCTTTTGCAGGCGACGCTATATAGGCGTGTGGTCCAAACAGCTGTCAGATTCATAGGCACTGAACATAAAATATCGAAATTCTAATGGTATTTGGAGGTAACCGTTATAATGGCGGGACCGGATCCTGAATTCGATCGATTCATATTGCATTATTTAGTACTGAATTTGTACTATTTAGTACCTGTTGTAAAAAAAATTGTACCTCTTCTTTTTCAAAGTTATATTCAATCAGTCTGGTCCCGCCATTATAACGTTATAATGGCGGAAACAGATCCTGAATTCGATCGATTCATATTGCATTATTTAGTACTGAATTTGTACTATTTAGTACCTGATGTAAAAAAAAATACCTTTTCCATTTCAAAATTATACTTCAAATAGTCTTTTCCCACCATTATAACGTTATAATGGCGGAACCAGGTCCTGAATTCTGTTCATATTCTGTCGATTCATATTGCATTATTTAGTACTGAATTAGTACTATTTGGTACCTCTTGTAAAAAATTAGTACCTCTTCCTCTCCTACTATTTGAAGTATAATTTCGAAATGGAATACGTACAATTTTTTTTACAACAGGCCAAATAGTACAAATTCAGTACTAAATAATGCAATATGAATCGATCGAATTCTACTAGAAAAAGGTCGCCGAACTGAAGATTGGGTCCTAAACAGGAACTCAAAATGACTGACACTAAACAAAATTACTAGAACTTTGTTCATTTCATCCTTTAGTAGATTGGCTACTAAACCAGCTTCGAAATGGGATTAAAATCGCAATAGGTAACTGGCTTTAAATCGGGACTTATCATTACCGGTTTGTATCCAGGTTTGTACCAAATCCAGATACGAGATGGGAAAGTTAGTCCCATTTCATCCTACCAGACGGGAAACTATATTTCCCATTTGGCAGCCAGCTATCAAATCCGAATACCAAACGTACCTACGTACTAAAGGCATTTCATGGGTATTGATTTGGAAAAGTTTATTTATTTTAGAAAACATTATTCCTAATGTAATGGTTTTATGAATAAATAAACCACAAAATATATAGAAAATTCAATTCGCGTATTTATTTTGACAGTTTGTTGGTCCTTACGCCATATCACCGCCCCAGTGTCAGAAAAAATATTAAAAACCCTCACTGAGGAAGCGGCAGTGTGAACAGCCAACGATCATCTACATATAATATAGGTATATTTGTTAATTTTACTGACATAGGATCTATGTCTTCTCTTTGTTTATTGAGCGAGAAAAAAGTCGAGAAATCATCCCTTACTTGCCTCCTGTGGAACCAGTAACCGTACCATGAGCTGCCCCTGCGTTATTAACGCGGACTTACATAGGTGCTTTCTATACGGCTGGCTCGCCCCAAGACGCGATCACGGGCGGGATGGAAAGTAAGGGTCTCACCAAACCAATCGACGCGGAGTCGGCTTTCGCCGAGTGTTTTACACCACACTATTCGCATTTAGCCGATCGGCCGTCTCCGCGGGTGAACACCTGCGTTAAGCAGTCTCATCCTCCTTGCGGCCGTAGAAACGCTCGATCGCCTGCGGTAGCAGTTGTAAAGCGGCGGTCGGCTCTCTCGTGCTCCGTCCTGCCGTCGAGACGTCAGACAGCACGCGTACAGCCGCCGAGTCCGACGAACAGTTAGATAGGACAGCGGGTGATCGGCAATCGTAAATCTCATTTTTGGGGACTAGTTGTTAGAAACTAGTTTGAAAATGAACAGACGTGTATGATTACGACAGTATTACTTCGTGTTGTCAGATCTATTGCAGATTTTAATGTGGGTAATAATTCAAATGAATAAATATAAACGCATCAGTAGCTACTTCGGCCGTCATCGGCTCTTTTCGGCCGTCGTCAGCTATGTTCGGCCGTCGAAGACGCTGAACGGCTTCCGCCAGCTCTGACCGGTGCTTATCGCAGGTACTCGGCCGTGATCGGAGCCGTTCAACTCTTTCCGGCACCGTACGGCGGTATTAGGAGATTTACGAATGCGAACGTGTGCGTTAGGCTGCAAACGGGGTCGTACGAATGCGAACAGCTTTACGGCATAACGCCGTTTTCCCGTCGAAAGACGTCGTTTCGCGTGAGCCGAGCCGATTTACGATGTCCTCGCTCTTATTGCGTTGACATAAAGCTTTTTCCGTACGCGATTAGCCGAAACGGCGTCGACTAGTTTGGTGAGACCCTAAGTCCGCGTTAAAAACGCTGCGGCAGTTTATGGTAAGCACACAGTGCCTGAAAGTATCCTTTTCCTCTCTAGTACGTTTTGTAGATACTAGGTTCAAGAAGTACCTACCTACCTACCTTCAAAACTTGATAATAATACATTCAGTTGCAATGCTATCAGACAAACATCTACAGCTAGGAAAACAGCCACTATCAACCATTTGACCATTGCCGTCGGCTACACTAAATAGGTGGCCAAGAAACAAATACCTACATTCCCGTGAGGTTAGAATACCGAGTCCCTCTAGAAGGTTTTTAAATGTTTCAGAGGGGTCGATAATAGTACATTGTGCATCTAGGGAGGTAAGTACAGTATCACTAACGAGAGTGTTAGAAGCCCGACGCCGTAGGCGGAGGGCTTTTGATGACTCGAGTTAGTAGGTATGCCTCTTACCGATTGTGATGCATACAATGTTTTTTGTAACACTTGCGGACAAAAAATATGTTAAAAAACGAAATATTGGTATTCCCAAAGGAATTTCACTTTTCTATTACTCCCACTATGCATGCAAGCAATGGCGCGCTTAGAAAGCAAATGTGATGAAAAATGTTGAAACCGCGTAAAATAGTAGGTATTAAGTAGCTACTGTAACCTGTAACAATGCCTAGGTACTTCTGAAACATGAACTAAACTCTAGCGGCTCTAGCTACTCTGCATCCTAAAACTCCTAAAACCTCTCTGACAACGGAAATACAGCACCTTGTATAAAGCATCCGAAAATTGAGCGTCCAGCTGTTCGCCTATGTCTGGAAAATCTTCGTTGCGTTTGTATTTAAGTAAGTACTCGTACCTAACCTACTTTTAATTGATAACGGACAATTTATTAGCATCTTATGGGATGGTAGGCGAAAATGTAGGTAAACTTAGATAGGATAACACTATCCTTACATATTATGTAATGTAAAAAGTTAGTTGGAGACTAACATAGTAGGTATGTAGGCTAACATTTAGTAATATAAATGTTACTCCAACAAGGTCTAACATCCAAATGTCCGATAAAGATCATTCAATTTGGTCTACTACTGCATGTCTAATATATATATTTCTTCAATCTTCTAACTCCATAGAACTACCCAAAATATGTACACATTTTATTACTTATTATACTTGAGGCCCTAGCACATCTTGTACAACAACATTGGCAGCAATTTGTGACCTACTCGCAACTTCTCATCTCTTTTGAATCAATGTAATCAAAAAGGGACGGGTAGCCGCGACAAGGTTCCTGTCATGCACGATATGTGCTAGTGCCGTTGATCAAGTATAATACTATGAACTTCTTAGGTCAATCTATACTCGTAATTATATTGCCACATTGTTCCTAGCGAATAGAGACCCGCTGCGGTAAATACTAGCGTTTTGGGACATAAGTAACTTTCTTTGATAACTATTTTATTTACCAGTAAGTAGCTGTACCAAAAAATATAATATTCTAAAGAGTTGTACATAACGGCGACGGATAGGTACTACCCGAAGAGTACGGGAATAACTTCTTTACTACAGCTGTTGTTATATCTGTACAGTTAAAAGTAGGGATTTTAATACCAAACCAACAGTTGGTTTTGCTTCACAAATATACAATACAACATAAAGTCATTTCCTAATTGGCGCCCTCTAGTTAGAACTTAGACCATTTAGAAAAGCTGTTCTTTTAACTGGCGCCATCTAGTTTATTGATGAGTAATGATTGTACAACTGACATTGGGTACTGACGGGAGGTGTAGTAGTGTGCGTTACAGGGTAAAATTACATAATTTTCTAGTTTTTGCATTATTGCGATTTAGAAGAACAGTATTTTGTGCAGGTTGCTATCAATTTGCACATTCGATTTTTTGCTCCTTGCGCGTATCTCAAAACATGTTAACTCTGATCTTCGGTTTAGCAGAAAATGACGAAAATATGGTGTTTGTGCAAATGTAGCGCCATCTTTTAGCAGATAAGCGGCAGGGATAGGGTCGAATCCACCTTAAAGAATCTGATCTTACGAAATTGAAGTGACTCGTTGTTTACATGCTTTTACTATTTTGCCGATTAAACGATCCGACTCCTAGTGGTCTTAGTTACAATTACACTATACTAATACATCTATGTGAGTCTATGTTATCCGATATTTTTTCCCTTACTTTCAATAACTGCAATAGCTCCGCAAACTTACTCAATTATTATACCTACAAACGATTACCTTTTGTTTCGCTCGAAAATTATTACAATGTCGATGTTTGTGATGTCAATAGACTCGTATTAAACTTATTATTATTAGCTCGTTTACGATATATAAACCTACTCGCTTTACTCTAGAGGATGTTTCTAATATAAATATTTACTATCAAAACGTTAGGGGATTACGAACAAAATCGCATTCCTTTCTGGCCAACGTTTTAAAAGCCGATTATGACGTAATTTGCCTTACGGAGACGTGGCTTACGAGCGACTTTAACGACGCTGAGTACTTTTGGAACGACTACGCTGTATACCGTCACGACCGGTGCTCGGCACGGCCCTTGGCCGGCGCGGCGCGCGGCGGCGGCGTGCTGGTGGCGGTGCGGCGCGGCCGCGGCCGAGCGGTGCGCGCGCGCCCGGACCTGCGCTCCGGCCCGCGCTCGGAAGAGCTGTGGCTGAGTATCGAGTGCGCCGGCGCCGCTGCGCAGCGTGCGCGCGAGACTCGCGCGCCCCGCCCCAATCGCCCGTTCGGCGCAGACAGGATAACTAAATTTTATATTGCCTGTTGTTATTTCCCGCACGGCGGCGATCACTACGCGTCCCTGCGAACCTTTTTTGATTGTGCTTCCGAATTCATAACAAATAACCCGGGTGATACTTGTATTATATTAGGGGATTTCAACATTAGCCATGCTCTTTGGACCCTTGTCGATGGAAACTTAAGCATCGACACCAATAATAACACAAATGCAATTTTGCTCTCTGATTTCATAAACCTGTCAGGCTTAAAACAATTAAATGGATGCTCAAATGTTAATAATCGTATTCTGGACCTCGTACTGAGTGATCTACCCGGATCTGTTGTGCACTGTACGTCACCTCTAACTCCCGAGGACTTACACCACAAGTCCCTTGATATAAATCTCTCGCTTCCTTTTCTTTCAGTCGTAAACGATCCTCCTAGAGATAAACTGCTTTTTTATGCGGCTAATTATGAAAAAATCCAGAATGGCTTGTCTTCTACAAATTGGACCGTATTGAACAACATGAACACTGAGGAAGCAGTTTCCTATTTTTACTCGATCATAAACACTTTAATAAAAAACCATGTGCCCGTTACTAAAACCATTTCCGGTAGCAATCACCCCCCGTGGTATACTCGGGCGTTAGTTAAATTAAGTCGTGAAAAGCGTAAATTTCATACTAGGTGGAAAACTTACAATAATCCTTTAGACTACCTTTCCTTTAAGCTTCTTAGAAAAAGAGAACGTAAGATGGAACTAGATTGCTACAACTCATATATATCGTTTGCTGAGAAAAACATACGTAGGAGTCCTAAATATTTTTGGTCTTTCATTAAATCAAAATTCTCTGCAAATCAAACCCCGGACTGTATGACCTACGGTGATAATTCTTCAACTGACTGTGAGACGGTGGCCAACTATTTTAATGATTACTTCCACTCAGTTTTTGTTCCAAGTAGTATAAATTCTCCTACCCCAATTTCTCTTCCAAACAGAACTGCAGTCAATATTTCGTCAATCAATTTAACTGACGCCCTAGTGCAAAAATATCTTCAGCATACTAATGTAAACAAAGGCGCGGGACTTGACCAAATTCATCCACTTTTGATTTCCCGTTGTAGCAAGGAATTGTGTTTACCTCTCACCATCATTTTCCGTAAATCCTTGTCAGAGGGTTGTTTTCCTTCCGTCTGGAAAACGGCCCTAATAACTCCAATCCATAAGAGCGGAGATAAACATGATGTAAAACAGTATAGACCAATATCAAAATTATGCATCTTTGGCAAAATATTTGAAAAAATAGTTACTTTCCAATTGACAAATTGTGTTATTCGTGTAATTTCCCCAGACCAACATGGCTTCCTTCGTGGCCGAAGTGTCGATACAAATCTTGCCACCTTCACAGACTTCATTTTAAACGCACTTGACAATGGTTATCAGGTGGATGCCGTGTATACCGATTTCTCAAAAGCATTCGATAAAATCAATCACACTCTGTTACTGCATAAATTATACGATCTCGGTATACACGGCGACCTCTATAGGTGACTTGAATCTTACATTAAAAATCGAAGCCAGGCAGTATCACTAAGAGGCTATATTTCTAGATACTTAACCATCGATTCAGGGGTCCCCCAGGGCTCCCATTTAGGGCCACTTTTATTTATTTTATATGTCAATGACATAGGCTCATCTCTTCATAGGTCACGGCACCTTGTCTACGCAGATGACACGAAAATTTTTAAAATTATAAAAACAAATAATGACTGCCTTGACCTGCAACGTGACCTTGAGAGTTTTGCCTCTTACTGCCACTCTAATCAACTTCTTCTAAACCCAAACAAATGTAGCTGTATCACCTTCTCACACAAGCGAGAACCCTTTCTATTTAATTATTACTTCTTAGGAAACCAAATAAACAGAGTTTCAGTAGTCAGAGACCTAGGTATTCTTTTAGATTCAAAGCTAAATTTCACTTCACACATTGACCATATCACTGCAAAGGCCTACAAACAGTTAGGTATGATTCTTAGACTATCTAAACCATTTAAGGATCCAAATACACTAATCGTTTTATATTATTCCTATGTCCGGAGCATTCTAGAATTCGGTTGTATCATTTGGACCCCCCAGTATACTGTTCATAAGAATAGAATCGAAAGGATTCAGAAAATATTGTTAAAGTCGCTCAATTTTCGCCATGGTCTGAATCTATCAGATACTATGGACAACCGTCAAGTGCTGGCTCCTTTAGTTAAACGCCGCGTTTATATAGACCAAATGTTTTTATATAAGCTTTTGAATAACCTCATTGACTCACCCACACTACTTGAAAAGGTGTTTCTCAAACTGCCTCGCCGCGTTCCCCCTCGGCCCCCCCTAACATTTCATGTCAGTTTCTGTCATTCAAATTTTGCCAGAAATACTTTCTTCAGACGAGCTTGTTATGAATATAATTTAAACTTCATGAACCTCGATATTTTTTCACTATCATTCTTGAAATATAGTAGTGGTTTGCGGAACTTGATCTTTTCTTAATATTGTACTCGTAAATGTATTTTTCATTTGTCATGTTTGCTTAACCCATAATATGCATTACTATTGCATTACAATTTATAACTATGTTAG
The DNA here is from genome assembly GCA_025490895.1 of Thaumatotibia leucotreta. Taxonomy (NCBI): domain Eukaryota; kingdom Metazoa; phylum Arthropoda; class Insecta; order Lepidoptera; family Tortricidae; genus Thaumatotibia; species Thaumatotibia leucotreta. The sequence goes on along the minus strand of JALPQI010030264.1, from coordinate 69,393 downwards.
CTTATAATCATATATCTCCCTATTTTATTAGTTAACAATTTCTATCAAGATTTGTTTTCCCATGGAGCGCGCCGTAGATTATCGCGAAGGCGCCTATTTACCTATCCTGTACCCGAAATGTAACGAACATGTAGTACTTATATTTTATGGAACTATAGGTCTGTTTGTATACCTTCATCATATGTCAAAACTTGTATGTGACTGTTTGTTTCCTAAATAAACTAAAAAAAAAAAAAAAAAAAAAATTATTGTGCATGCTAGTTTTAAGTTTTAAGTACTTACCTATATTGCTGTGCCCTAGCAGGGCGTCACATGTGCCTATACTCACAAATTCCACCATGTAATAATTAATGTGATATGCAATAAATGATTTGATTTGATATAAACAGTAGTCTTTGGGTCTAACCCTTGAGTGGATAATTAGGCAGGTGTTCGCTTTGTTTTACTGCTGGCAACCGTGTGATATTGTTTTAATCCAGTCTGAGGGTCATGGAGATGGTTATTATGTCATTCAATGTTGTTTTAGTAACGCTCAGAATTCCTATTTTATACAATATCAAAATTTACAGTCAAGTGGGTAATTAAAAATGTATATCTATGTATTTGTTAGCCTCCGTAACCTAGCTGGTAGTAACCCTGCCTACGAAGCTGGAGGTTCAGGGTTCGAATCCCGGCGAGGGCATTATTGTGTATTTATTAATCGTAAATATTTGTTCCGTGGTCATGGCTCTCTATGTATTTAAGTATCTGTATGTATGTATCTTTCTATTATATGTATATATCATCGCCTGATACCCACATCACAAGCCTTAATTGAGCTTACCGTGGGATTAGGTCGATTTGTGTAAGATGTCCCAAGATATTTATTTATTGACCGGTGGTCGTGACAGCGCAGTAAGAATACATTTGTTACCACCCCAACTCTTCTCATGGGTGTTGTAAGAGTCGACTCAGGGATTCTTGAAAATATATGTAGGCAAAAGCGTCATCATAGTGAGGATGCAAATACGATTGTCGAGCCGTTTGTCCAGCGAGGCGATTAGAGGCATTACCTCTTAATGCGTCCAAACAGGTAGTTAATAGGAGAGGCCTATGTCCAGTTGTGGAGAAGAGACTGGCTCCTTATGGATACGCATTGTACGATTTGTACGCAACCATAATGTATGAAAAAGTCTATTTTTTCCGCGGTTTTCTTGTTGGTCCCATAGTAAAAGTTGTTCAGTATGACTTATACAGTGTGTTGTAGATTCAGGCACTCTTATATATTCTATGGACCCTTGAATAATTAAGCAGGTGTTTAAGCTTTGTTTTATTGCTGGTAACCGTGTGATATTTTAATCCGGGGGGTCATGGACATGGTTATTATATTGTCATTCAAAGTTGTTTTTACTGTTCGCTGCTCGTGTTTATGGACTTTAAGATAAATGTGACAAAAACAATGAATCCTTTTCTTATTGTGACGTATTTCTTTTATTATTAGTCACCAAACCTTAACTTTACTCCACTTTACTAGTATCGTGTTCTGGTTATGAAGAGATAGGAGAAAAGTTTCCTAGAAGTCAGATATTTTTACAATTATATTTAATATAAAAATTTCTTACTTATAGCTCTTTAGCGATAAAACCGTCTGTTGTTTGCCTCTATTATTATTTTCTACTGTTTTTTAAATATTTTTTTACTTTAGGTTTTTTAGATAGTCCAAATGGAACACAGAAAAGTACAACAGCAAGCGAGCTACATATAACAGCAAATATCTATATTTGATGCTATCTGTTACTGCACTAAAGGACCATGCGTCAAAATGGTCCTGAAACCAACAGCATTGAGAGTTATGTCAATAAACAGGTCTTAAAATCTACTTTATTTCATTATAATGGGCACAAAGTCAAATTCCATTGCAGAACTAAGATATTTTGTATTATAGTCGTGGTGAGTACGAGCTACGATAAATTCATTCAGAGTTTTTTTTATTTTGGGGGGTAGGTATTGAGCAAACCTAATAAAAAAATTAAGGTAGGAATATCGACATTTCCATTAATTATGTTCGTTCGGTGTCATTTCTTATTGCATATCGTGTTTTACTTATCATCATAATAAATATGAAAACATGGCCATAGAAGGACGCCGTTCGGTTTTGCAACAGCGGCGATATATTTTAGAAGAAAACTTACCTGATTTAAATAGGTATGAATATCTCAGCTCTGCAATGGAATTCGGCTTTGTGCCCATATAATGAAATAAAGTAGATTTAAAGACCTATTTAATGACTTAAGTTTCAGCTCTGTTGGTTTCAGGACCAGGCTCCATACAAAAGTGCCCATGGTCCTTTGCATTTAAATTAACTATATATATTATATTTTAGCCTATATAATGTCCCACTGCTGGGCACAGGCCTCCTCTCATATATGAGTGGGATTGGGATATAGTCCCCACGCTGGCCCTAAGCGGGTTGGGAACTTCCCAAACACCTTTGAATTTCTTCGCGGACGTATACAGGTTTCCTCACGATGTTTTCCTTCACCGTTAGCTAATGGTAAATATCATCTGATATTCCATACATAAGTTTCAGAAAAACTCATTGGTACGAACCAGAATTTGAACCCACGACGGGTCCGGATTGAAAGTCAAACATCTAAACCACTGAACCACCACCGCTTCTCTTAAATTGACTAAACAATTAGTTTTGTTTTCTTCGATTTATCAATTTAACGCGTTGATATCTTCATCTCAACCCACGGTTTCAATAAAACCCTGGATAATGTTTATATTGGTTTGTGGACCGTGAATTATACAGGCGAATTTTTATTCACTGATAAAATTTTTGAGGTTTAATTCTGAAGTCATATAGTTTTGAGTAGCGGAGTAACGCTTAAAATTAGAAATTTAAATCAAATTATGCTCACGGTTTGGCTAAAAATCTGCATATCAATCCTCGGTTTCAGTAAAAGCCAGTATCACGGTAACACATTCTATAGAGATAGCACAATAGCATTGGCACCCAACGTGGGGCCAACATTTTTGTGTTATTGAGACCATTGCATCGAGCTTTCTATTTATAAAAGCTTTTACTGTACTTCCGTGTCAACTATTAGTCGGACTATGGTACTCCAGAGCCGCTATCCATCTTAACGGCACTCCGTAAGTTTATTGCGACGGTTCCGTGGGGACAATTCAATTTGTCCGCTGTCGTTTTTCAAAACAAATTGACAGTAGCGTTGAGGGCAGTCACAGTGTTACGTATTCTTAAACTTTCTGTACTCGTATCCGGAATGAAATTGCACAAATGTTATTACTTATGTTTGTATGCTTAGATACTAAAGGCTGACTAATTATAGCATACTAGTATAATTGTCAGCCTCCGTATTCTAGTAGCTAGTGACCCTACGAAGCTGGCGGTTCCAGGTTCCAATCCCGATGAGGGCATTATTTGTGTATTTATATTTATTACAAATATTTGTGCCTTCGACGAGGCTGTATGTATTAAAATATATATATCTATCATATTTATATATCGTCGCCTGGTACCTTGTTATGTAGCTTTAGGGCCTACGCTAACTTACGCGGACGCCCGCCGCGTGCGCACGCTCGCGGGTCCCGCTCCGGCCACCCGCCGGGGGCCAGCGAGTCCGCGACGGGCGCCCGCGACGGGCACACGCCTAACTTAGCGCTGAATTCAAGAAACAAGTCCGCTCCGGAGTGCCCGCCGCGTGCGCACGGAGCTGACACCCGCAACCCGCCGCGCGGATTAACGTCCGTCGCACGCGCCCGCGCCAGTTAGCGGTGTCTATACAATTTGAGGCGGGCGTCCGTTGCGGGTAATCCGCGTAAGCTAGCGTAGGCCCTTAATTGAACTTACCGTCGGACTTAGTCAATTAGTGTAAGATATCCTAGGATATATTTATATTTATTTAGTCATATCACTAATTACATTACTTATATTTACCGTTACGTTACACTTCACTGAATATAAATCATTGAAAGCAATTGCATTGATAAATCCGCAAGAAAACCTAAACTTGAAATTCTGTAGCATTAAAATCAACTTCACCCTTCTATCTTCAATACCGTAGGTGCTTTCTGAAGACCGAGACTGCAAATTAGACGAGATTAAGTCGAGACCTGTCCCTTACTATGGGATTAGAGTGGCAATAGTCGCTACAGCCTTAACCAGCATACGAGGTGAAAATTGTTTTTTTTTATATGACGAAGTTAGTTGTCTACGAGTACAACTGAGCTCTCAACCCACATAATGGAAAGCGGCAACTGAGGCCCAAGGATATAGTCATCAAAAAATCGGCTATGCGCTGCCTACCCTGAGGACTTAGATAGATTGCCTTTATGCCAGTAATTACACCGGCTATCTTACCCCCAAACCGGAACACAGTACTAAGTATTTAGCAGCAGTTTAACGGGTAAGACGGTGGTAGGTATCCGGGCGGACCCTGCACAAAAGGTCCTACCACCAGCAAAAAGACGTTATAAGACGTTATCATACATTTAGGGTTTGGTATGCTCGTATATCATCATCATCAGCCTATGATAGTCCACTGCTGGACGTAGGCTCTCCTATTAACTATGCGTATAGACGCATTAGGAGGTAATAAATGCCCATAATCGCCACGCTGGGCAAACGGATTGGCGATCGCAGTAATGTGTCCACTATGATGACGCTGCTGCCCATCATCAATCTTTTATCAAATAATGGTCAGTGACACTTTAATCCGGACTCTTACGCCACCCGCAGGAGGAAATGGGGTGGTGACAAATGTATTCTTACTGCTGTCACTACACGGCCTACCTACTTACATATACCTCGTACTGAACGTACTGAACGTTAAAGCCTGTTTTACCATTTCCGAATGTATATCTGTCAGATAAATGTTAGCTGTCCTTTTCTTTGATTTGTCTAGGAAAAATAATCATGATTCGGTTGTGAAACAAACGAGACTGGAAATCATGAACTCTGATGGCGACTCGTTTCATAATTATGTAAACTTTTTGCAAGGGATTCCGGATTAGTATAGACAAACGTGTACATATTAATGAACTCAAACTTTACTCGTAAAAAAGTATGTTCTTTCATATGACAGACTATCTTAACACGTTTTTCACAGTTGGGATCACGACCCCGTAAATGAAATTGACGTTTTTGGTCATAGACTTTTTAGTTGGTCCCTTATTTTATTATCTAATACAAATACAAATACAAATATTTTATTTCCAAAAAAGGTAAAAGAACATTACATTTATACTGACCCCCACACTAGGCGGTGCCTGCCTCTAAAGAATAACTACAATATTTTTTGTTTGTAACAGTGAAGTATATAAAAAAGGTTTCACACTAATAATTGTTTTTTTCTAAAAATAAATAAGCTTTTTAAAACAAGTCTTGCCGTCGGTTCATATGTTTGGAATAGGTATAAATGTGTGATAGTACCTTGTTTTATGAAATAGAGATATACAAAATACGTCTTAGAAGTGTCTTATATTACTCGCAACATTTGGTTTATTTTGATTTTGACATCAAAAAAATATATACATAATTAATTGTATGGAAAATAGACTTTTCACAAAATTCTCCATACAATACGCCAATTTCATAGGTAATGACTAATATACTCGCTATATCAACCACTCACCTCTATCTCAAGGTAAGGGTAATGCCCAAGAATGTAATATTACAGGGCATTTTCGTTCTAATGAAGTCATTTATCCAGGCGCTCATTAACAACTTAGGTCCCAAACTTCGGTCTCAGGATTTTGCGAGATTACTTCAGGATTGAACTTGTAGCTATCGGTTTCAATTTGTGAACGCTTTTACTTGCTTTGTTAATGTGAAAAGCATTTTGGTTCAAGTTTCTATGGATGTTAGATTTTGTAATTATATAAGTTGATGATCATCATATCAGCCGAAAGACGTCCACTGCTGAACATAGGCCTCGCCCAAAGACTGCCACAATGACCGGTCCTGCGCCACCCGCATCCAGCGGACTCCTGCGACCTTCACCAGGTCATCAGTCCACCTTGTGGGGAGCCTACCCACGCTACGCCTTCCAATACATGGCCGCCACTCATGAACCTTCCCACCCCAACGGCCATTACTATTATTTACTATTATTTAAGACATTACTATTATTTAAGTAAGGTTGATACATTACTTAAATTCAGTACAGAAAAAAATATTATTCTACGCGTGGTGTGTGTATGTGTTTTAAACCTAAAATCACGATCGTGTCAATAACGTTACGAAAGTTCGTCATACAAACTATGTGGTATACTCTGTCCAACAACCTTCGGCAGTAGAAAAAGGGGGCAGAGGTGTAGATACGTATTGTTGATCATCATCAGCCTATGATAGTCCACTGCTGGACGTAGGCCTCTCCTATAAACTATACGTATAAACGCATTAGGAGGTAAATGCCCATAATCTCGACGCTGGGCAAGCGGATTGGCGATCGCAGTAATGTGTCCTTGATGACGCTGCTGCCCATCATCAATTTTTTATCAAATAGTGGCACTTCAATTCCTTAGTCAACTCTTACGACACCCACAGGAGGAGTTGGGGTGGTGACAAATGTATTCTTACTGCCGTCACCACACGGCCATTGTTGATCGCTCATAGTAATTTGATTTTACACAAAATTTTACTTCGTAACATAAAAATCAAGACTCAAAATTTTGTTTCCTACAAAGCAATTAAAGAATTTTTTTTTTGCAAAACGACCCTACAGTAACAGTAAAAGAGGCGTATTTAATCTCTGTATGAGCCATTTCGTTAATAATTTAGTATTCTAAAAAAAGCCGCCATTGTAAGCCTGTTGTTGTGACGTCTTTATAGCATTGTCGTTCCCCACAAAGCCTGGGCCTAGATCTTTATTCATTTCTTTTAAGTGAACATAATATATTGCCTTTTAGCAAGAACTTTTTATTTTTCAAGTAAAAACAGCAGCTACAAAACTTGAATATTTGTGTTACTCGTACTTTACCTACAATAGCTACCTACGTAATGAGGCTTGCTTTAGTTGGAAAAGTAGATAGTATGATGCATTTTACCGCCTATTCGTTTTCCAGATCTTTACATACACGTCACAAACACAGCACACACACAAAAAACAGACTCGACATAACACTTACACAGATAGAGTGATAGCACAACAGTATTGGCGCCCAACGTCGAGCCAAATTTGTTGTGTTATTGGAACCATTGCATTAAGCTTTCTAGCAACATCACATCACATCATCAGCCCTTCTCAGTCCACTGCTGGACATAGGCCTCTCCTATTAACTATGCGTATAGACGCACGAGGTAACTGCCCATAATCGCCACGCTGGGCAAACTGATTGACGATCGTTGTAATGTGTCCATTATGATGACACTGTAGCCCGTCATCAGTATTCTATCTAGCATGGTCAGTGACACTTCACCTGTATCAAGAACAACTATAATATACATGTCTGTAACAGGTCACTAAATTAAATTAAAAATACTTATGTTGGCCCCACGTTGGGCGTCAAAACTGGAGTCGGAAGATTTCGAATATGAATAGATATCATGCATTAAAGAAGTATGCAAAAATTTCACCTATGAAACTAATCAATTAAGGATAATAATGTATATTACTCGTATCTACTAGTTTTCATGAACAGTATCGAGTACTATTCGTATATCTTGCAATTTTTTTAATTCATATAATAATCAAATAACACACATACTCAAAAATACACGGGGTGGGCTTTTTGATTAAAAAGTGTACATGTGTTTTGTTAGTTTGTAAGTTAAATTATTAGGTATTACTCCAATAAAAAAATACAAATAGCACCTATAATACCTGCATAGACTGCATTTAATATTTTTTTAACCAACAGAAAGCATTTGAATACTTTTACACGTCTTAGAAAAATAATAGATCCGACTGTATACTGTCAAACAATTCGCAGATAATTGATTTATGACCTCAAATACACTCGATACACATTCTATTGTCAAACATTGTCTAACCAAGCGTGACTCCCTCCATGATCTATCCATGGGTTCACATAACTTATCAATTATAGACCAAGTACATTATTAAAAAAGTTTAAGTGATCTTTATTGATTTTCTTATACTACGATGGTGGTAAACAAGCATAACATCTGTTGGACAACTGTTGGACAACATGCATGTTAGTAAAACCAATAAAGTCCTTTTTTGAGAAACTTGATGAAATCTTGGCAGATAGCTCAAAAACCTTAAGCTATCTCATATAATTACTTAAAATACAAATCATCAAAGATTGACACAATGACCGGTCCTGTCCCAACCACATCCAGCGGACTCCAGCGACCTTCACTCACACACATAATTCTTAGTTAAATTCGAAAATAAATGCAATATTTTAAGCACATGCTTATATTTTTTCACCAGAAAAACCTCAAGAAACAAATGTGCGACAATCTACCAAAAATTCGAGCTCACCACAAAAAATACTGTCGGCATTAACCGGCCCTAAAATAAAGTCCTCATTACGCTCACGAGGTCGCAAATGTAAAATAAACTCCCGCTCGTTACGCCCTCGTGGGGTAAACAAATGGCTCTGACCGGCGTGAATGATGCGTTAAGTCCTAAATAAAGGACTCATGTTACACCGTCGAGAACCTAACATAATCATTATGTCAGGTTATTATAAGGTTACCGTTACCTACAGGTTCTAAATGTTCTCTATTTATAGAAGATAGGTGTAATTTAAAAAAAAAACTTTCCCGTTGAAAGGTTTTTGGACATGGAATAGCCTTCTTGACAGGTTTATGGAAATTACAGAAGGGTCAATCAAATTATTTAGGACCTATTCAGTGTCTCAAAACTGCACTAGCACTGACATGCACTTATTTTTTGGCCAAATACAAAGAGAAAGCCCAATGCACCGGCTTCAATAACACAACATTTGGCACCCAACGTGGGGCTACAGGGCTAACATCGAAAATTGTGAATTCACTCAAATCAAAGCGATTGAGAAAGATACTCGATATTGTAACTTACACTGCTTGATTTTATCGATGCGTCATTTTTTTTAGCAACGCCAGGGTGATCGTGTTTGGGGGTTAGAAATAGAGCCTATTATAGATCCGCTAGTTTGAAACCAACTAGAACTAACATTTTGCTATCAAGTATTACTGAACTCAGTACGTGAATAAGAGTTGGAATCAGATTGGAATATATTTACCGTAGCTAATTCAGCACGGTGTAACAATACACCGCCAAATTCAGACAAACCAGAGGAGAAAAACCCAACTCATTTGCGAAAGTAAAGAATTCTGAACTTTCTAATAGCTCTTATCTTAAAAGCAAACTTAAGAGTTGAGTTCTTTGGACCTTTGTCTGGAAAGGATTCTTTCCGCGATGTTTGACGGAGCTTGGGAACTTCTTACTACTCAGATTGTAATTTAGATATGGAGACCAGAAGCTTTTAAGTGTAATTAGAATTAGGGTTAAGTCAACCCCTTTTTTTCTTGTCGGTGAAAAACGTTAATGGACTTAAGATTTACGTTGGGAGATTTTTCTTAATTTTTTTGTGGAAAAGCGGTTTATTTGATGGAGTCGTAGCGTTAACAAATGGAGCCTAATAAAGGAGTTCACGTTTTGGTTGAGACGATAATTATTCCAATGTATTTGGTGTTTGTTTTATTTCAGTTTTAAACGGGAAGTAAACGGTACCAATAATCGCAGATCCGGTTATGCATAGTGTATCGGCTATAAAGTTTCTAGTAGGCTCCATCTTCATGAGGCTGTTTAGTACATGGCCCATAAGGACGCCCAGACAGATAATTTGAATGAAGATACAAGCATTTTGTGTCTTTAAGAGAAGTGACAAAGCTGGAACTTTTACTGAAAGGACTTCATTTTTTTACGACTCGGTTACCTAAATGTAATGCAATATAGAAGAATATGTAATCAATGTGGTGAATGATAAGCGACCCGGTAAACGAGACAACACTGTTTAATTTTTGTTACTCTATGTTATGGTTAACACAAAAAATAATAGTTGTGGTTCATTTATGGGGTTGCTTATTAAAATTCAACACTTTTATTACAATACTACTACATTACATTATACTTTAAATATTGAGCAAAATCTTCTCCACAACATAAGCCACTACACGTACAGCCACAATTGGAACCCTAGGCCTCTCAGAAACCATGTCACAGTGATGCAAATCATATTGTAAGAAAATCCTTCCTACTTTTTATTGTAACAAGGTTCCAGAGTGGCCAATTGGTTGAGTGTACTGCTTATGAGGTTCCCTTTATATGCTTATCCTCAGGATGCTGCTGCTGCCAGTTCTACTGCTGGCGATCGCGAGGAATACCCTTGCACTGATTGCCCTCGAACTACCACATTCAATTAACCTTAAAGGTAACACATGTTGACACGTTTTGCCCATTTCCCACCTATCCATTTTAAAGTGTAGGTGATAAGAGACTAAATATAATTTTCCATGGCAAATATTAATATTGTCATGGAACTATCTTGGGTAATATTTATTCGCAGATTTATTGCCTGTTTGGATAAATTGCTAAGCACCTAGGGGATAGTGTTTAGCTTAAACTTTACGTACATAAAACTATGAGTGATGAGTGTCCACGTAAATTATTTAGCAACAGGCATCAAATGGATTACAAAATATTAATGTCTTCAATGATAATGGGATTTTTTGCGAATATATATGTATATTTAGATGTCACTAAGAATGTGTATTGTACAAAACGGAGTTTACGATTTATAATATTGCATTTTAGAAATGAACGTACCTATCAGTTCATGTCTTCACATTCCTCATCTATGTTTTCTTCTTCTTCTCTGTCGTTTCGCTCTTGGCAGAGCGGTCGTGGTCACGTTGAGGCGTCCACGTCGGTGGTAGAGGTGGTCACAGCTCATCGCACGATCTCCCGCCATCTCTCCCTGATGGCCGACTGTCGGGCGCATTCAGCTACGTGGCTTCCTATTGCGGATTTGACTTGGTCAGTCCAGCGCATAGGTGATCTGCCGCGCGATCTGGTTCCCTCCGATTTATCCATCGATGTTTTACAATAACAAAAACCCAGAAGACCTTTCTTTACAGATGGCCAAGAGTTCGACTACATAGTAGTGGGCGCGGGCGGTGGCGGCGTGCCGGCGGCGTCGCGTTTGGCGCTGTCCGGAGCTGATGTGCTGCTGGTGGAGGCTGGGGGTAACCCTAATATACTCAGCGATGTAAGTATCACATTACAAGATAGGTACCCAAAACCAATCTGAAGTAGGCACTTCGGACCACTGCTCGGGCAAATTCAGATTGGTTAGGGGTAACTAGTAATAGAAGCGGAAGTCTTTGTCTCCTTAATGGTGTTAAATAGAGACTTCCATTTGCTTACGAGAAACGACTCCTAGCTACGACCATATATAACACAAAGCACATAAACGTCTAACACCAGCTCAAAAATGCACCCAAAACCAATTGTTCAATTTTATTGTGCCAAGATGGGCAGGACATAGCGCTTTTCTTAACACCGCGCATATTTCGGTGCAAATCTTTGACAAACGTTTATAGAATATAACCAATCAAAACTTTGATGGACTAATCACAACTATTTTTAAATGGCGGTTTAAGTTTTTATAGGTTGATATTGAAATTCATTACCGTGATGCATTGCCAGGGGGGCATTGGGGTGACAGATATTAACTAAATTTCAGGCCCGTTTTTGAAAGGCAATTTAGTATGGAGTGCGGTTTCCATGTTTTATTTATTCGTAGCTCCCTAGACATGATTTTATTTGGTCGACTACAGTTATGATAACATAACACAGTTATGATGTATAATGAGTGGTGCCGCTTTAAATACAGGAGCATTTTCTTTATTTATAGTGAACAGGGAAAGACGAAGGATTGGTTTGGACTGGGTGTCGTGTTGATATAGTGCAACCTTATTGAAAATGCTGCTGATCTTAATCAGGCATAACCAACACAGCTAAGCATCAAAATTGTTTTATGATACCATTTAATTTTCACTTCAGATCCCTGGAGCAGCTATGGCGCTGCTCGGCTCAGATCTCGACTGGCAATACCCGACCATCACCAACAATGTCTCCTGCCTCTCCTCACCAAACAAGCAATGCCGTTTCAGCCGCGGCAAGTGTCTCGGCGGGTCCACCAGTATCAACTACATGATGTACACGAGAGGAAACCGAAAAGACTACGACGACTTCGGCATCGAAGGCTGGGCTTGGGAAGATCTTGAACCCTTCTTCCTGAAATACGAAGGCTTGCAAGACTTGGACGATCTACCAGCCTCTTCCATCCCCTACCACAATACCAACGGAACCATGAAAATAGGCTTCTTTACCGACTCAGAAAATTCCTGGCATTCAAGGATTGTTAAAAGCCTCGAGCTCCTCGATTTTCCTTTCAACCCAGATGTGAACGCTGAATCTCAAATTGGGGTGAGTCAGATAGTAGGGTATGTGCACAAAGGAGCACGCATGAGCACAGCTCGAGGGTATCTCACGCGTACCGACGTGAAGAAAGCACTAAAAGTGGCCAAAAACACACGCTGCACCAGCGTCATTTTAGATGAAAACAACACAGCGACAGGAATTACAGTTATAACACAAAACAAACTTGATCCTCTAGGCTTATTCAAAAAGAAACTTAAGCTTTACGCTAGGAAAGAAGTAATTCTCTCAGCGGGGGCTATTGGTACTCCACAGATACTGATGTTGTCTGGTATAGGACCTGCGGAGCATTTAGAAAGCTTGGGCATTCCTGTGCGAGTTGATCTGCCAGTTGGCGAAGGAATGAGTGATCACGTACTACCGCTTTGCTTCATACAAGCTGATCCAGGTATTGGTATCCCTGTCCTTAACCCCTTCGTTATAGGACTGAAGGGCGTTCAAGGCGTGCAGTGGATAGCTACAAAGGACGGGCCATTGGCCTCAAACGGACTCACCGATGTAACAGCATTTTTGAACACAAAATGCTACGACTTTGAACAACGGAAACTCGTTCATAATAGTTCCAATTGCGAATTGCCGTCACTGCAAATAATCAACGCCTTCATAGACCGTAACCTACTGGAAGGAATAGAGCTTATCGTCAAACAAACCATCGGTTTGGAAATGGACATCGTTAAGCAACTCAGTGCTGCTAATGTAAACAAGGCATTACTCGTAGTATCGCCAGTAGTTCTTCGACCATATTCACGCGGCAGTGTCCGTTTAAGTAGCACTGATCCTACTGATGATCCCGCCGTATTCCCAAACTACCTCAGTGACGAGCGAGATCTGGAGGAAATGGTACGCAGCATAACGATATTAGAGCATTTAATTGAGACTCCGGAATACAAAGCGCATAACGCTTCGTTTCTCCGCTTGAAGTTTAAAGGTTGTCCTGAATATTCAGTAGATCGGATAGGGTATATAAAATGCTTCTGCAGGCATATGACGTACTCGGTGTTCCATGCGGTTGGTACGGCGCGGTTGGGGCCAGTGTTGCGTGGTGACCTGCGCGTGCGCGGCACGGCGCGGCTGCGCGTGGCCGACCTCAGCGCGCTGCCGGAGCTGCCGCGCGGCAACACCGCCGCCGCCGCCATCGCCGTCGGCGAGCGAGTGGCGCACTACATCTTGAACGGCCAATGATTTAATACAACTGTATGCAACAGTATGATTTAATAAACATGTAATGCATATAAATACAAAATGCTAAATAAATACTGTATTGTTTATTTTTCTTATGTACCTTAAAAATGTGTAGGTAGCAGGGCTGTCCAAAAACAGTTAATACAATACAATACAATACAATACTCTTTATTGCACACCATAAAACCAGTAGAATAACAGATACACAGTGTTACAAGTAGGTACAGGTATTACAATGGGCGGTTAATTGATGATGGCGGTGGACAGTTTTGTTAAATTAACTAAGTATTACTTTTTTTGGGGACGTTTAACAAATTAGCTGATATCTTCAATCAAACCCGCTGACATTCCACAATGCCTGAAAACCCGCCTCTTTAATCAATGTCTCCTGCCAACCATGACATACGGTGCCGAGACATGGACGCTCACTAAGGCTATGAATAAAATTAGAGTAGCAACTGCTGTACCCTCAGCGAGTAACCCGTCTTCCGGCGGACGTACTCCACCACATCGTTGGGCATGGCGGAGTAATGCAGGCGCGACACGTAGAGCGCCTCAGACGGTGTCGCAACCGGAAGACCGGATTTAACCGGCTCGGCGGTGCCACACAGCGTCTTTCGAGGCGCCCTGCGCGCCCTGCTCTTCCGTTCCACCAATGTGAACCCCTTCTTGTCCACACAGATGCTGGAGACCTTGCCCTTATTGGGACCCGTTCCCTCAGGAGGCAAGGTGGCCCGGTTAGCGGCGACAGGCTGACCGGCAACGTCAGCGTAGTTACGCCGACGTGACTTCACAACAGGCGGCGGCACGCGCGGGGGGCGCGCGGGCGGCGGGGCGGCGGCCGCGACACATGGAGCAGTGTCAGCAGCACGCGATCTTACAGGCTCAGCGTTTGTAGCGGGCCGATCAGCGCTCTTGAAATTTGATGCCAACGACCGAGTCGAGACATTCCGTAAACTATCAACTTCGTCACGTAGCTCGGCAATAGTGACTTGGGCGGCTTCAAATTTCAAAATGACTTCTGCTAAACTTGTTTTTAGGGCCACGATGTCCTGATACAAGCAGCGAACGTCGATATTATCCGGAACATGTATCGGCAAGACAGAGGCATCCTTCGATACAAACTCCGGAATTCGCTCTCGGTTCTCCTTAAGGATCTTCTGTATATCCAAAAGGGACTTCTTCACAGTTTCACCCCCTTTTCTGTGAGGAACATACGTGCCAACGATCCCAAGGGACTGGCACAACACCTGCTTCGCTTCACAGATGTCATCCACGCTGAAACTCGATGCCCGCGAACTAAACTGGACAGCGGTTGCAGCATCCATTCCTCCCTCCTGCAGCACCTTCTCCTTCTGTTGCAGGAAGGCGAGGAAATCGTTCACGATGGGTTGACTCGAAGAGGCACTCATCGCGGCGAATCATAAGCAGCGGCCGGGCCGCGCTAATTTCGTAATTGAATATAATATTTAATTAATCATCGATGCGTCCACGTCGCTTGGCGCATCGCGTGTTAGATATATAATACATATACACGGTGCTCGCGAGCATTGCGAAAGATTTTAACTGTGCATTCTAGGCATCAAAATAAACAAAATATTATGAGACCAAAAGTCAATTCCACAAAAAAAAATTTTTTTTTCTTATTTTTAGTCTTTTTGAATACTTCTTAACATTTCCAGTACTTTTTATCATAACAACAATTTGTTTAAATTATTTATTTCAATTGTTTTTTTAGATACAGGTTATTTCGTCAAGTCTATTCGTATTTTTTGATTGTCAGGCAAAAGGTGTCGTAATATTAGAACACATTGTGGTGGCATTGTAATCATAAAGAAGTTAAATGACGAGTTACGTCGAAAAACTTATTTCGAAAAAAGGTTGATTATCTCTGAAACCAAGCCGAATCCAGGAAATTTTATATAACATTAAAGACTCTAAATGTGGTCAGGAATCCAGCATTAAAATCTTTCGGAATGCTCACGAGCACCGTGTATACATATAGATACTTAAATACATAGACAACCATGACCAAGGAACAAATATTTGTGATAAATAAATACACAAATAATGCCCTCGCCGGGATTCGAACCCGTAATCCATTACGAAATCAATAAACTTCCAAATACATTAGAAAGGTCATTGGGCGTTTTTGACCTGCTTTATGATTTTTCGCGTACAGAGACCAAACTAGCTTTAAAATAAATAACTAAATCTCACTTTTCTAAATATGTAATTTTTCCGTATGTATCAACAGGGAAAAAAAGTTATGCGACTTTTTGTATCGGAAATAGTGTTTTTAATGTTTTTACTTTCAGCATTGTATAATTGTATAATTACTATCAACTTTTACTTTCTTATCTCCTCTACCCAAAGGTTGTCTGGAAGAGATCGCTCTTTAGCGATAAGACCGCCTTTTGTTTACCTCTTCCAAACATGTACTTTTATTATTTGTTTTGTATTTGTCTTTGAGGTGCAATAAAGAGTTATTGTATTGTATTGCGTAAACGGGTGTGACCTACTTTTCTGGTTTCGCCTTGCAAGAATGCGTCTCATATCACTCAGTAGCACTTACATTTACCTACATTCCTAGCCCTATTTCGTTTGTGTACGCAGTGGGTCATATGCGCGAACAAAATGCCTAATGACCTTTGATATTTTATGTTCAGTATCTATGTATCTGGCAGTTAAATCTTGACAGGACCTAACTCCTAGATAGCCCCGCCTGGTGGCAGATAAAATATCGAAAACCCTAATAGTATTGTGAGCGCAGAACTAGTTAAGGTTGATTGGGTTCTACAAACGGGGCATGTAATCAGGATTTGTCCCAGAGGACCCTAAGGAACTATTGTGTGCTTAATCTTGATTGAGCTTCACTTCAATACACCGTTCATGTCTTAATCAATTGGCCTACAGCGAACTCCGAAATGTACCGGAAGGCGCAGCGTGGGTAGGCCTCCCACAAGGACTGATGACCGGGTTTAGATCCCAGGAGGCCTAGCCAAGATGCGATTCTGCAATAAAATATTTACGATAAGAGATAGCAGGCAGCGGAACTTTGGTGCCGATGACATCATTATGACGCAAATTAATTGGCACATAGGATGTTCTTATATATTACTAGCGACCTGCTACTATGCACGGGTACTATACATAAAAACCTTCCTCTTGAATTACTCTACCTATTAAAAAAATCTCATCAAAATCCGTTGCGTAGTTTTAAATATTTAAGCGTACAAAGGGACATAGGGACAGAAAAAGTGACTTTATTTTATACTATGTAGTGATAAACAACAGAACTACCTATTAAATTTTATCATGCTTTGACAGATGCAAAACTTGGCACTGCCACGCCGTGTCTAATAGCAATGTGAAATTTTAAATTCAACCTTACACAAATAAACAACATTCTTCCTACTTCAAACATTTCTTAAATTCACGAACAAGAAATACTAAAATGATGTACTACATTGATTTTGATAATTTTTTGATTAAACTGACAAATACAGTTATGTTATTATGTTTTTATAAGTACTTGGCCGTCTCGAGTGTCAATAAAATATCCGTGAACTAATGAGGCCAAAAAGTTGTTAGTGATTTATGGTTATCTATCATCTACATAAAAACACTCTGTAGGTATGCAACCGCTACATCATACGTCGGTCATCGGCACCAAAGTTCCTGCCGGAGATAAGTAAAGTCAAAGTCAAATTGTTTATTGCAAGAACATAGTTATATAAGGTCCTAATTTATTAGATGCAGATATTTTTACAGCTGATAGTACTCGGTCTCTGGAGTATATTAAACCGTGAAACATTATAGCTTTTACGATGTTTTTTTGGAGAAAACGGAAAAACAAATTTGCTACGTAAAGACACCCTGTTTATGTGATTATAAAATGAAAACTCTTTGAACAGATTCTCGTACTTCTTTTACGTACCATTTAACTAGAACTGGCCACTTCACGTCGATAAATGAAATACTTAATTGTCAATGTCATGTTATTTTCCGTTGGATGGTGTCGTTTGATGACATGACAGACAGTGTTATTGTGACATGTGATAATGTACATGATGATTTTTTTTAGACGAAATTATAAAAATTTTTTTTTTAGGAAATTGAAATCCAAAAAGTTACATGAAAAGATTTCTCAATTTTTATTTAAAGTTAATTATTTTAATGTAAAGTATCATGTGTTAAAATATCTGCAACTAATAAATTAGGACCTTATATAAGATCTTAAACAATAATAATAGCGTTGCTAATGTTCTGCTAGAAAAGGCATGCAAACATGAAATCCTTAACTAATTATGTACACTTACATTATCATCATTATCATTATGGCCGTGTGGTGACGGCAGTAAGAATACATTTGTCACCACCCCAACTCCTCCTGCGGGTGTCGTAAGAGTCGACTAAGGGATTGAAGTGTCACTGACTATTATTTGATAAAAGATTGATGATGGGCAGCAGCGTCATCATAGTGGACACATTACTGCGATCGTCAATCCGCTTGCCCAGCGTGGCGATTATGGGCATTTACCTCCTAATGCGTCTATACGCATAATTAATAGGAGAGGCCTACGTCCTGCAGTGGACTATCATAGGCTGATGATGATGATGATGATGACATTATCAAATACAATATATACAATTTAATGAGAAATTTTACCGCTAGTCTACCATGTCAAAAGAATTATTTAATAAGATTACATAACCAGAACAATAATTAGTATCGCATAATTTCACAGTAATTCATGTCAGTTAAGTTAAATGATGAAGTCTTAGAGCCTTTAATTTTGCATTGTCTGTTAGCAAGTAGTCCCTGACAGAGTAAAAACATTTGTCTAATAGCCATTGTGTAAGAGTTCGCTTAAAGCGAGTTGTAGGACATTTCATAATAAATTCAGGTAAATGATTGTAGATTTGAATAGCCATACAATACGAATTATGTTTGTGAAGCGTGATTCTAGAACGGGGTAAGTATAATTTGTCCTTTTTCCTATTTAATCTTGGATAAAAGGTGCTCTGCTTTTCAGAAACATTACATCTGCTTTATATACAAACAAACATGGAAGTGGTAAAACACTGGTCTCTTTGAATAAGGGCCTACATGGCTCCAGGTAATGAGTATTACACACAGCTCTTATACATTTTTTTGGACCATAAACGCATAATTGACATTTACCAAATTTCCCCAAATAATCAAACCGTAACTAAGTAAAGAAAGAGGATACATAACCGTGATAAGCAGTTAGCGGTACTTCTCTAGATGAGGTTCGGCTTAGTCTTTTCAACGCGAATACAAATTTATCCAGCCTCTCACAGACATAGTCAATATGAGTTTTCCAGCTGCAAAATTTGTCAATGTAGATCCCAAGAAATTTCGTTGATTCTACTTCTTCTATTTGGTAATTATTATTGGTAACATTAAGATCGATGTCATTATTTTGATATGTCCTAAATTGCATAACGTTAGTTTTATTTAAGTTTATTTTTAGATTATTTTTGTGTAGCCAGTCAATTATATCAGCAAGAGCCTTATTAATATCATCATTAAAATTATCTTTGTCATTTGATTTGATTATTAGGGTAGTGTCATCAGCAAACATTATACAATTTTGTGTCATATGTAGAGGCAAATCATTTATATATAGAATAAAGAAAAGTGGACCCAAAATACTCCCCTGGGGTACACCACAGCTATTGTGGTTATACTGTGACCTCTTTGTTACAAGTTCACCATTTTCTATAGTTTGTACTTCCGTACACTGCATTCGATTTGAAAGGTAGCTGTCAATCGAACTATAGGCGTTCCCCCTGATACCGTGATATACTCAATTTTTTCTAAAAGAATTGAATGTTTAACATAGTCAAAAGCCTTGCTTAAGTCTAGGAATATAGCTGCTACAGGGATTTTGCAGTTAATTGAATCTGTTATTAACTTCATCAAGTTAAAACATGCTAACGTGGTTGAGCTGCCCTTACGAAAGTCATATTGGTTTTTGTGTAGATTGCAGTTTAAGAAAGATAACAAGCGTTTGTGCATAGTTTTTTCAATAACTTTCGAGAAGATCGGTGTTAAAGTGATGGGCCGGTAGTTATCCATTTGTGTTTTATCACCTTTTTTAAATATTGGTTTAACTATAGATAATTTGAGATCCTCAGGAAAAACACCTTGCTCAAATGACAAATTAATTATATGACAGAGAGGTGCACTGATATACCTTGCACACAGCTTTATTACCTTAGTGCTTAAACCGTCGACACCTACTGCGTGACTGTTTTTTAGTGACATAATAAACTTTAATATTTCCAGTTCATTACATAGATTAAGAAATATAGTTTTTGGGTTAAACGGCAATGCTACTGATGAATACTCGTCATTGTCAATTTCATTATTATTTGTAATCGCTGGTTTTGTTAAGTTAATATAAAAATCGTTGAAAAGTGTAGCTATTTCAGTGGGATCGCTATGTGTTGTATAGTTTGAGAAATATAAATTGAACGTTTATTGTTACTTTAATGTAGGCAGAAAGTTACCAATTTATATTTCAGGAACTATACTAGCATTGGTAATGATAGGCACGGTATTGGGTTGTACATAGGTTGGGCCACCTATCACTTGCCAAGTAGCTCTAGACTTATTACGTGCTTGTGTGATTGTTCTTTTGTTATGTAGTTGTTTAGCTCTATTCATACATTTTCTTAAAAGCTAGTAGTAGTAGTAGTAGTAAATCACTTTATTGTACACGGAATATGTTACAAAAACAGTTATACAGAAATTTAGGTACAAAGGCGAACTTATCCCTATAAGGGATCTCTTCCAGCTAACCTTTGAGAGATTGAGTGGAGAACCGAAAGATTAGATAGACAAACTCACAGAATGCACAATGAATACAAATAATTAAAAAACACTAAAACTAAAGCTTTGTGTACACATCGTATTTTAGTTTATCAAGAGATTTATTCATCATCTCATGCATGTACCTTAAATATATAGTTTTCGTTTATTTGTACATGCTCGTCGTAGGCCTTTCGTATTTCATCAGTGTAATAACTACAAGTGGCTTTCCATATATTCGTGTAAAAGTAAATACTTTTACACGAATATATGGAAAGCATAAATCATTGAATAAACATATCGTTTTATGAAATTCGTGGTACGTTTCATTGACTGTACTTGTATTGAGTACCTCTGAGAAAGACAACGCAGCGATGCAATTATGGAATTTACGTAAATTCTCACGACTGTAATCTCTCCTTTTTATGTAGTACGGTGTTGGTTTGGCTACACTTTTTACGAGAAAAGTGACAAATTGGGCAGTCTCATGGTCCGATAAAGCAAGAGGTAAGAATTCAGGAAAAAAATTCTTAACATTACTCGCTATTTGATCGAGACATGATTCCCCTCTCGTTGGACCGTTTATATGCAATTGATAATTGTAGTTATGTAAAAGTGTAATAAGTTTTGCTATACTATAATCTATTTTTAGAATATTATAATTCCAATCCCCACATAGCACAACTTTATGCTTCGATTTTTTTAATCCAAAGTGAAGCAAGAGGGCCTCAAAGTGAAGCAGGAATTGCTCTTTATTAGTATTTTTAGGAATGCGATAAATGTTAACTATTATGAGTTTATGGTCTGGAATTCCAATGCTACTACATTCGAAAACAGTTGGAATACTAAGGTCAGCACAGATTTGTAAGGGTTTGAATTTAACATCCTGTTTAACTAGTATACAAGAACCTCCCATTTTATGGTTCTTACGGGTGAATGAGCTAGCTAACTTATATCCACTGATTTTTAGGTTGTTCTCATCACCTTTTCGAATGAAAGTCTCACATAAGCAGAGAACATCCACCTGCTTATTGTTCTTCATTAGTTCTAGTAGAGTAGCTTCAATAAGTAGCTCCAATTTATTTAGAACCCCCTGTATATTTTGGTGCATAATGGTAAAATTATTAGTCTTCACGAAAAAAAACTGCACTCAGGACTGTTTTTGGGAACTGTTTCGGGTTCTGAGTTAACGGACGATATTGTTTGTATTATTTTAAACAGGTCCTTAAATATTACCTCTATACCTCGTTCTGTTGATAATTCCATTACCAACTGTAAACATGTACGGCCTTATTCATAAAAAGTTACGCGCCCGCTGATGGGTCGTTGTTGACCGGATGGCTAAAAACGTTATTCATAAACGTTCAATAGCGCTATTCAGCCGCTCAAACCTACTATAAATCCCCCGAAAGTTATAGAGCCGAGGACCCTTCTATAATGGTCTTATAACTTCTTATTTAACAAGATGGCTGCCAAAATTTTGATCAGCTGATTTTTGACAGGTGCATAACCATGCGTTTAAAGTAGGCAGAAGAGAAAAGATAAAGGTATGAAAGTCTGATTTGGTGTATAGTTTTTTATATCGTCTATTCATCTGATTATTATTAAATATGTATCCAGAGATACTTAATTATATTTAGATAGGTATTTAAAATAAATATCCGATGATTTATTGTAAGTAGTTACGCAGTTTCGATTTTCTCTACATGCAACATTACACGAATCAGAAATGGTGGGAAAACTAATCTCCAACTTTTTTAATTTAAAGTTTTGTTGATAGTTTTTCAAACTTTTCAACTTCAACGTCAATACGCAGTGAGACTCCATCATGCAGGCCTTAAACGCTATTGATGCCATAAATAATTTGTGTAATCCGCCGCGGCGTCCAAAAATATATAACATAAGGGCAGATCCCATTGAGGATCTGCCCGATGTTGAATTTAGGCGGCGATACCGCTTTAATAAGGCGACTGTTTTGTATATAATAAAGTTGGTGAAAGAAGACCTGAAGAAAGATCGCAGAGGAGCTGGCCTCACACCAGAACTTCAGGTTCTAACTGCAATTAGGTGTTGGGGTCGCAAGGAAGTAAATATTTATTTATTACTTACCCGTACTACTAACTGCCCATACCTAGGTACTAACTAGCCACACAATTATGTTTCGTTATCTGACCGTCATCGCAAGTACCTAATCATAAAGCTAACTGTTTTGATTAGTTACCTAGGTAAAAGAATACGCAGTAAGTACCTAATAATTTCAGGTTCAAAATGATGATAATATAATTATTTGAGATAAAAGTAAGTAACAAGGAATTAGGAAATATTTGCGAATTCCCGCCAGACAGCTGTCAAACTTTTTTTTAATTTGCGGTGAGACCACATTTTTGTCTATGATTTTGTCAAGGCGCCAACATAACGCGTCTAATCCGTTCAACAGCGGCTCAACAGTTATCGGAGAGATATTGAGCGTTTATGAATAACACTTCTTATAAACCGTTCAACAAGACTTATCGGCTCGATAACTATTGGGCCCCTCAAACCTTCAACAAGGAATTTTTATGAATAAGGCCGGTAGTTTTTATACGTTAAATTTAGATTAGAATCTAGCAAGTAGGCATACTCATGTGTCTGATTGTCAAGATATAACAGATTGTTAAATATTTCTATTCTTTTGTTACAAAGGTTTGCATACTTATGTAGTACCAGAGATTATTTAGTTTAAGTAGATATATCAGCACCATACATTAAAATGCATCCACCAGAAATGTTGTTACTACTAGACGGCGCCACGGTTGATCTTTGTTGCTCGTGGGCATTGTACAGATGGCTCTGAAACAGTATACACTACCTTGCCACGAACGAAACGCATGATCATTTGCAACACATAACATATTTCGCCGTACCACTATATAGGGAGGTTGGTATTGTGGTTCATGCGTTCGGCTGTGAAGCAGTGGTACCAGGTTCAAATCCTAACAATACGCACTGAAAATGTTATATTGTTTCTTTTTTTTTTTCAAACTT
This sequence comes from Thaumatotibia leucotreta, assembly GCA_025490895.1. NCBI lineage: Eukaryota > Metazoa > Arthropoda > Insecta > Lepidoptera > Tortricidae > Thaumatotibia > Thaumatotibia leucotreta. The sequence goes on along the minus strand of JALPQI010030264.1, from coordinate 45,879 downwards.
TGCTTTTTTAATTTTTTGCTTTTTGTTGCGCATAATCTTTGATTTTGTAAAAACAGTGTTTTACAAGGTGCAAACGGGCGGGTTTTTATTTTGTTGTCGTTTTTTAAAATTTTCCATAAGTATATGGACTTTTTTACATTTTTTTCTACTCAGAATCACGAGCTCTTTCGTTTCGTTTTATAGTTATACAAAGTGATCATAGATCCGATAGATACACACATACATACAGGGTGTTACATACAGGGAGATACATACATACATACAGGGTGAAAATGAGTATACAGACGAACTTGAAGCGTGAAGAGTGTACCTAGTTATTCCTGACAGAGTTGGGTTATACTCGTTTCTGACTAATTCGCATACGTTGAATACAATTTTCGGGTCCATTATGAGATCCAAGATGGCAGCAACTTATTTTTGCAATTTTCATCATTATACTTTTTTCTGACTAATTCGCATACGTGGAATACGATTTTCGGGTCCATTCTGAGATCTAAGATGGCAGGTACTTTTTTTTGCAATTTTCATCATTATACTCGCATACGTGGAATAATTTTTTTGGGAATCGTATTCCACGTATGCGAATTAGTCGGAAACGAGTATAATGATGAAAATTGCAAAATAAAAAGTTCCCGCCATCTTGGATCTTAGAATGGACCCGGAAATCGTATTACACGTATGCGAATTAGTCAGAAACGAGTATAATAATGAAAATTACAAAAAAAAAGTAGCCGCCATCTTGGATCTTAGAATGGACCCGGAAATCGTATTACACGTATGCGAATTAGTCAGAAACGAGTACAATGATGAAAATCGCAAAAAAAAGTTCCCGCCATCTTGGATTTTAGAATGGACCCGGAAATCGTATTCCACGTATGCGAATTAGTCGGAAACGAGTATAATGATGAAAATTACAAAAAAAAATTTCCCGCCATCTTGGATCTTAGAATGGACCCAAAAATGATATTCCACGTATGCGAATTAGTCAGAAACGAGTACAATGATGAAAATTGCAAAAAAAAGTTCCCGCCATCTTGGATTTTAGAATGGACCCGGAAATCGTATTCCACGTATGCGAATTAGTCGGAAACGAGTATAATGATGAAAATTACAAAAAAAAAGTTCCCGCCATCTTGGATTTTAGAATGGACCCGGAAATCGTATTCCACGTATGCGAATTAGTCGGAAACGAGTATAATGATGAAAATTGCAAAATAAAAGTTCCCGCCATCTTGAATCTTAGAATGGACCCGAAAATCGTATTCCACGTATGCGAATCAGTCGGAAACGAGTATAATGATGAAAATTACAAAAAAAGTTCCCGCCATCTTGGATCTTAGAATGGACCCAAAAATGATATTCCACGTATGCGAATTAGTCGGAAACGAGTATAATGATGAAAATTACAAAAAAAAAGTTCCCGCCATCTTGGATTTTAGAATGGACCCGGAAATCGTATTCCACGTATGCGAATTAGTCGGAAACGAGTATAATGATGAAAATTGCAAAATAAAAGTTCCCGCCATCTTGGATTTTAGATGCGGGTTTTTATTTTGTTGTCGTTTTTTAAAATTTTCCATAAGTATATGGACTTTTTTACATTTTTTTCTACTCAGAATCACGAGCTCTTTCGTTTCGTTTTATAGTTATACAAAGTGATCATAGATCCGATAGATACACACATACATACAGGGTGTTACATACAGGGAGATACATACATACATACAGGGTGAAAATGAGTATACAGACGAACTTGAAGCGTGAAGAGTGTACCTAGTTATTCCTGACAGAGTTGGGTTATACTCGTTTCTGACTAATTCGCATACGTTGAATACAATTTTCGGGTCCATTATGAGATCCAAGATGGCAGCAACTTATTTTTGCAATTTTCATCATTATACTTTTTTCTGACTAATTCGCATACGTGGAATACGATTTTCGGGTCCATTCTGAGATCTAAGATGGCAGGTACTTTTTTTTGCAATTTTCATCATTATACTCGCATACGTGGAATAATTTTTTTGGGAATCGTATTCCACGTATGCGAATTAGTCGGAAACGAGTATAATGATGAAAATTGCAAAATAAAAAGTTCTCGCCATCTTGGATCTTAGAATGGACCCGGAAATCGTATTACACGTATGCGAATTAGTCAGAAACGAGTACAATGATGAAAATCGCAAAAAAAAGTTCCCGCCATCTTGGATTTTAGAATGGACCCGGGAATCGTATTCCGCGTATGCGAATTAGTCGGAAACGAGTATAATGATGAAAATTACAAAAAAAAATTTCCCGCCATCTTGGATCTTAGAATGGACCCAAAAATGATATTCCACGTATGCGAATTAGTCAGAAACGAGTACAATGATGAAAATTGCAAAAAAAAGTTCCCGCCATCTTGGATTTTAGAATGGACCCGGAAATCGTATTCCACGTATGCGAATTAGTCGGAAACGAGTATAATGATGAAAATTACAAAAAAAAAGTTCCCGCCATCTTGGATTTTAGAATGGACCCGGAAATCGTATTCCACGTATGCGAATTAGTCGGAAACGAGTATAATGATGAAAATTGCAAAATAAAAGTTCCCGCCATCTTGAATCTTAGAATGGACCCGGAAATCGTATTCCACGTATGCGAATCAGTCGGAAACGAGTATAATGATGAAAATTACAAAAAAAGTTCCCGCCATCTTGGATCTTAGAATGGACCCAAAAATGATATTCCACGTATGCGAATTAGTCGGAAACGAGTATAATGATGAAAATTACAAAAAAAAAGTTCCCGCCATCTTGGATTTTAGAATGGACCCGGAAATCGTATTCCACGTATGCGAATTAGTCGGAAACGAGTATAATGATGAAAATTGCAAAATAAAAGTTCCCGCCATCTTGGATTTTAGAATGGACCCGGAAATCGTATTCCACGTATGCGAATTAGTCGGAAACGAGTATAATGATGAAAATTGCAAAATAAAAGTTCCCGCCATCTTGAATCTTAGAATGGACCCGAAAATCGTATTCCACGTATGCGAATTAGTCGGAAACGAGTATAATGATGAAAATTACAAAAAAAAAGTTCCCGCCATCTTGGATCTTAGAATGGACCCAAAAATGATATTCCACGTATGCGAATTAGTCGGAAACGAGTATAATGATGAAAATTACAAAAAAAGTTCCCGCCATCTTGGATCTTAGAATGGACCCAAAAATGATATTCCACGTATGCGAATTAGTCGGAAACGAGTATAATGATGAAAATTACAAAAAAAACAGTTCCCGCCATCTTGGATTTTAGAATGGACCCGGAAATCGTATTCCACGTATGCGAATTAGTCGGAAACGAGTATAATGATGAAAATTACAAAAAAAAAGTTCCCGCCATCTTGGATTTTAGAATGGACCCGGAAATCGTATTCCACGTATGCGAATTAGTCGGAAACGAGTATAATGATGAAAATTGCAAAATAAAAGTTCCCGCCATCTTGAATCTTAGAATGGACCCGAAAATCGTATTCCACGTATGCGAATTAGTCGGAAACGAGTATAGTGATGAATATTACAAAAAAAAGTTCCCGCCATCTTGGATTTTAGAATGGACCCGGAAATCGTATTCCACGTATGCGAATTAGTCGGAAACGAGTATAATGATGAAAATTACAAAAAAAAAGTTCCCGCCATCTTGGATCTTAGAATGGACCCAAAAATGATATTCCACGTATGCGTTAGTCAGAAACGAGTACAATGATGAAAATTGCAAAAAAAAAGTTCCCGCCATCTTGGATTTTAGAATGGACCCGGAAATCGTATTCCACGTATGCGAATTAGTCGGAAACGAGTATAATGATGAAAATTGCAAAATAAAAGTTCCCGCCATCTTGAATCTTAGAATGGACCCGAAAATCGTATTCCACGTATGCGAATTAGTCGGAAACGAGTATAATGATGAAAATTACAAAAAAAAAGTTCCCGCCATCTTGGATTTTAGAATGGACCCGGAAATCGTATTCCACGTATGCGAATTAGTCGGAAACGAGTATAATGATGAAAATTGCAAAATAAAAGTTCCCGCCATCTTGAATCTTAGAATGGACCCGAAAATCGTATTCCACGTATGCGAATTAGTCGGAAACGAGTATAATGATGAAAATTACAAAAAAAAGTTCCCGCCATCTTGGATCTTAGAATGGACCCAAAAATGATATTCCACGTATGCGAATTAGTCAGAAACGAGTACAATGATGAAAATTGCAAAAAAAGTTCTCGCCATCTTGGATCTTAGAATGGACACAAATGGCAAATTCTAAAAATGTAGACACAATAAGAGAAAATTAGTATTAGCCCTTTTTTTCTTACAGAGTTTGTTGGATGTTGGACAGAGTAGAGCTATTTATTGCCAATGATATTGATAGAGTGCCATTAGTAAGAGTTTAATTATTATTTCGCTATGTGAGTTTGGTATTGAAGCGTAGAATAGAAACAGAATGCAATGCTCAGATTACCTTCAATTTTCTATGGCTCACGTTTCGTTTGTTGCCAGCTCGTCAGATTACGGTAAAGCAAAGAGAATGCTGACAACTAAACGGCAACGCCGCGCCGCAATGTATCTGTTATATAATTCGGATATACCCTAATCAGAGGCCCTACCGCGAACAACGAAAGAAGTGTTGCCTCCCTGTCACACTTATAGTGGAATTCACGAGTGCGAGAGAGAGGCAACACTTCGTACGTGTTTCGCGGTAGGCTCTCAGCTATTTATTGTTATCAGTTGTTATGTTACGGGTTCAAATCCTAGCATATGACTTGTAATGTATGTATTTTTTGTTATTATTAGCGATTTAGGGACTTTTTACTTTTTTTTGTATGTATTTATTAGTTTTTCGGTTTTTTAGACCTCCTTAAACATTTAAAATCAATATATGCAAGATTTTGTTTAGCGACATCTATAGATTATTTCTGTCAAGACTCGAGTAGTGTACTGTTTGACGCGTATCGAGAAAAACGCATAAAAATATGTACGTGCAATAATAGATGGCGCTTAAATCAATTTATTCCAAAAATAGTTAATTTTTTTATTTACTAATTTACTCTTCTAGAAAGGGTGGTTTTGACTATTTGCGATGTATGATGCTAAATTAATTAAAACTGTGCACTAACAGGTAGTAAATATCTGGATTTCAAATAAAACTAAATCTATTACTAGTCAATCGTGCTCCTAGTGACATCTTTTGTAACATATTCCGAACTATTTGAGCCTTCTATGAAACAGACCCTCTATATTTGGGTACTTTGTGGTAGTACAAACGTAGGCAAACATATAATGACATTAGTGTGTTCGACTTTTTGGATCTGCTCTCTTATAAATACTATTAATTTGTGATAGTTAGTAGAGACTCTAAAATCGATTTCCCCAACAAAAATTACACAATAGTTAATAGTCCTTATAAGTAAAACCTTTGAGTTTTGTTTCGAGTCCTTGAAAAAGCTGCTCTGCGCCTCCCCCGGATATTCGGTAGTGAAATAACTTCATCTCGTCGTCAAAAGTTCGTTCCGCTGTTTGCAATATTTTTGAATAGCCGCTACTAACGATGCACATGCGTGGTTTAGTCTCTGGAACAGGATCTAATGGCGAGTCTATTAAGTCTAGTCTCTGACTAGAGTCACTGATTATTTCTCTAATGTCGCCTGCAAGTGACGTTTGCGTTTCATCAAGTCTGCCTTTATTGACATCTGTTAGTCTTGATCGATTTAATCTTGGCTTTTTCTTTTTAGACTTTTTGGTACTTGCAGTTTTTGACAAAGGTGACATATTTCCCGTGGGTGTGCACATGGTTGTCAGTTTCTTTATTTTCAGTTCATACTCCTGAATTTTTCTTTTAAGACAGTGGTTTTCGGATAGGAACAATTCAATTTCATTTTCGGCAGAGTCGTATTTTTCTTGAAGTAGAGTCAGTTTATTTTGTAGAGATTCATGCAAGAACGGACTGTTTACTGCTACTTCTGGACAACTTCTATTTAACCTAGAATCGGCTTCTATGCTGGAATTGTCATCATCATACGAACCCATGTGATCACTACGAATTCGCAATTAACATCTTCTGATGAGAAAAAAATAACGCATCGGAAAAATAAGTTCACCATTAATGACTCCAAAGATGAATCATTTGGTTCTTTTTCATCGGAAATAGAGGAATCAGAGAGGGAGTCGAATCGTATGATGATGACAATTCCAGCATAGAAGCCGATTCTAGGTTAAATAGAAGTTGTCCAGAAGTAGCAGTAAACAGTCCGTTCCTGCATGAATCTCTACAAAATAAACTGACTCTACTTCAAGAAAAATACGACTCTGCCGAAAATGAAATTGAATGGTTCACTAATGTTTAACCAAAACAATGTTAGCAACTATTTATTTTACAACAAAAACGTTTCACCAATGTAGTAAGTGGCAAAAATTTTATTCCGCAAATGTATTATTTTACAAAATCTCAATTGACAAATAATCAGTAAGCAATTAATACATTAGAACAATGTATAAATTAATAAATAAATCAATTGTATATTTTACATGTCACCTAAAACTACGTTTAACATATTTGTACATTCACCGAATACCTATCTCGACCATTTTCGATTTTGGAGAAAAGTTTTCTGGGTTACAATAAAAAAAAATAACCTCGAAGACTAAGGCTTAGTCTTCTAACCTAACCTATCTGAGTCGGATCTGCCCCGGAAGGTTTTGTTCGCTCGCTTCGCTCGCTCACTGCAGATTTTGGTCAAGATTAAGATTTTTTTTATTTGATGTCGAATATCTCGGCCATTTTTGATTTTGGGGAAAAATTTACTGGGTTGCAACAAAAAACCCACTTTGCTATACTCCAACCCATTTTAGCAAACATTTTTAGGCTAATGGTAAATTTATTAGTTTACTTTGTTGTTAAATATTCTTTTGCCAAAAATACCTCTTATAAAATGATATTTTATTTGTTCATTATTTGGCTAAGATAATAAATTGTCAAAGATGTTTTTGTCGAAAAAAGGATTTGCCGAAACATAATTTTGCCAGTAGTTGGTTGCCAAGTGTAAATTTGTTAAACAATTTTTGGTCAAACGACAGGATACCGATCACATGGTTGTCTAGATTTTCTTCGGTAAGTAAATGTTCTTTTAGTAATTGATTTTTAGAAGTATGTGCCGTTGGAAAAGAGTTTTCTGTAATATCTTCATTAGGAATATCAAGATTCATATGTAAGGCCGTTTCAGATATCGGATCGGATGGTATGGTATCAGATATCGGATCTGATCGTGTGGTATCATATATTTGTCAGCTTGGGTAACAGTAGTATCTGTATTTTGTTGTCCATCAAAAGCTATCGATTTTGCGTTCGGAGTAGAGCAATCAACTGAAAGATCATATACAACGTGGGAGGTTGGAACTCCGGGTATAATAGGCAAGTCTTCTGGTATTACAGATGTAGGCTCCAACGTTGTAGTGATATGTTCTTTATTTTTTAACATACACCTCGACAACATCATAAAGCAGTCTAATAAGCTCCTTGGCTTTATTTGGCGAAACTGCAAGCCGTTCAAAAGTATATCAGCGTTAAAAACTGCATTTTTTGCGTTGGTTCTCAGTTTACTCGAGTATTGTTCACAGATCTGGAACCCGCTTTATAAATGCCATGTCGAGAGGATCGAAAAGATACAAAAGCGATTCTTGTATTTCCTTTCACTGCGTCAGGGAAACCTCCGAGAGCTAAATTCGTACAGTGCTCGATTAAAACATTTCAATATGATAACACTCGAGGATCGTCGCTGGATTTCTGACCAAGTGTTACTACATAAAATTGTTTCTGGAACGCTTGACTGCCCACAGCTACTACAAGCAATCAATTGGACCGTTCCCCGACCACACTCTCGAATAGCAAATTTTCGGCCATTCTCGTATAAAACATATAGGACCAATGTGGGATCTAACAGTATTATACCAAGAATGTGTAAAGAGCATAACGTGTTAGTTAAATCAAGTAGGGTGGACTTGTTAAAAATGTCACAGAACCAATTTAAAACATACTTACACAAATTCAAAGCAAATGGTGAGATTCTAACATGATCTTATAAAAGAGTTCCATTCTGTTTTGTTAATTTTACGATCATCTAGTTTCAGTCTTTATTTATAATTATTTAATATCAATGTATCTATATAATGTAAAATCATTTTGTAGCTTAATTTTGCTGTCTGTAATTTGGTTATATAAAACATTCTACTTTACCATTTGTAAACTACTTAGTTAAGATTTTTGTTAGCAGTTACTTTCATTATGCATGTTGAGTTTGCCTGTAATTGGGTGAATACTCGAGCGATTTGTTATTACTGGCATGTTTATCTTTAAGTATTAATATGTATTACACCTGTTCACAGTGGTCAGGCGTTCAAAGAACAGTGCTTAAAATTCAAAAGTCGCAATAAAAGTCTAAAAAACAGTACGTAATGTTATATTAAGATTGTATTTGATCTGTAAAAAGCGAAATACAAGCTTTAAATAAAGATTCCTACTTTTTGTGAGGTAAATTTCGTAAACCAGTTATGTATTAGATCGGATGTCAGCAAAAATTTAATGAGCAAATCAGTGTTACTTGTTATTCTTGAAATTTTGTGGGTAAGAAAACTTTATTTTGGGACCCTTATTCTTTTTGAAAGACCTATTCAACGATACCCCACACTATAGTACTAACGGCCATTGAGCTATGGTGCGGAAGACGGACAGACGAACATGGCGAAACCATAAGGGTTCCTAGTTTACTACGGAACCCTAAAAACAAGTTACGTGAGAACGAGCAATTGATTGCCCCCCTCCTCGCTCTTAAAAATCATTAAGTACACATATTTGTCCTTAAATTTCAGTTTCGTAAAAAGGCTACCGCCAAGACCTTCGGCAATCTTCGGTGGAATTATTAGTTGCTCACGATAAAGCACTTTCTAGGCTACAAAGCGACATATGAATCATTAAGGGACTCGAAGGGCTTCTAAACTAAAAGCTTCGATATATTTCTCAAATCGAAATCGTCATTGATTGTTTTGATGGCTCGCGTAAAATAAATATTATAATAAAAAAGCGACAGGGAAAATAATAAAATGTTATTAAAAACGATAGAAAATACCCTTGTGTACCTCCATTTAAATAATTATAGCTTTCCCTAAAACAGTCATGTACATAATCAATTTTAAAACGACGAGTAAATATTGCACTTTTAGATAACGCGTTGGAGCGTCATGCAGTATATTAACTTTGAAAGCTTATACCAAAGATGTTTACTCCCACACATGCCAAATATTTTATGTTTTCTAAAACTACGTAGTATAAACTACTCTCCTTGCTAAAAAAAGCAGTCAAAGTAGATCATCAATTTATTCGAATTTTAGCTACTACCGTGACCTCTGTGCTGTTGGCGAACCTAAAATAAAAATAAAATAAATAAAATTTTTAGGAGAGCAGCTGTCTAAACCATCATTAGATATGGGTTTCGGGGATTTTGATGATGACTCTTTTGGCGTAGACGAGTTTTTAATTGTTTTTCTAGGTGTTATAATAGACGATGGTGTGATTGGCTTGCTAGTCGAGCTTGGTGATTTACAAATGTACAACTTGCACTTCCAACTTTGTCTTTTTCTTCGGTCCATTAAGTTAAACACTTTTTTTAATAAATGTATGAGAATGACAGATTCGTACAAAAAGTCACGTGTTCTTTTCCATACATTATTGTGGTCACGTGATTTATCGCTTATTCTATACGATTGCCGAATGACAACTTGGCTACGTGTATATACGGGTGGCGCAGGACGGAATTGTGGCAATCTTTGGAGGAGGCCTATGTTCAGCAGTGGACATTTTTCGTCTAATATTATAATGATAATGATGAATTTCGATAATCGTGAATTTCAGGGATCTGTCTTTATCACTTCGGCGTCTTCGGCGTAACTGAGACTGTTGCCAGAAATTTTGAAATTCGTAGTAGGGCCAAGGCAAACGAGCAGACGGATCCCTTGTTGGTAAGCTACTATTACCGTCCATGTACCAGCGACCCTAGCTGGTTCACAAGTGCGTTGCTGTTGCAGTTAACCTACTACAACTCTTGAAGTACGCTAAGCAGATGTTCACACAAGTTTTCGTTTAAAAGAAAAATTGCTTCGCGTATTACTAGAGGTAGATCGTTTCTATCAGAGATTAATTGCCTGAAGGGCGAAATAGATACATTTCTGATTCTTGAACACGTAATACTTAAGTACTGTTAGTTAAATGCAGTAATTTAAAGTTTGGTTCGAGTTGGTTCAAAGCTGTAACAATTAAGAGTAAAACAACGAATAATTAAAGTACTTTCATCTCGACTGAGTGAAAATTATACGGGGAATATGCTGTAAAAGTTTGTTGATTAATGTTTTGTGCTGTAAATTTTAAGGGTAATGTTTTGTGCTGCAAAAAATCTAGTGGCTTCTAAGGCCTCTACTAATCAGTAGTACTAGATGTGATATAATCAACTGTTGCAAAACAAATGCCTGAAGAAGGTTAACTGGAAGAGATCCCTTACAGGGATAAGTTCTTGAATTGTTGTGTATTTTTTTTTACCTGTTTTATTTGTGTGCAATAAAGAATTTACGTACCTATATACATACATAAAGATGGATTTAGACCAAACGAGCGAATGTTTATTACATCTCTCACTCTACGAAATTCGTTCGTTACACAAAACGCGATTCGCTGAAATTCGTTGATTTCGTAGAGTGGGGGATAGAATGAGCATTTGCTCGTTTGGTCTAAATCCATCTTAACTACTAGCTTCATTCAAAATAATAAGTCAGCGTTCATCTTTGGGTCCTTGTCTAACACTGGTGCCGTCACTCCTAACCTGTCCTAGTTTTTATGTGTTTTGTAGTTTGAACTAAGCACCTACACTGTATACCGTATTTAAGGTAAAATGTCGAGTGCTACCATTCGCTAACAAGCTGTCAAATATGTGTAATGCTTTACTGTGTATGGTGTATTAACAAAATAAAAAAAATTGACCATTGCCCAGTTACTTATATTACATGTAAAATTTAAGGGCTAGTGCAATGATGTACATAAATATTTTAGATACATTTATAACCGAAACGTGGATCAAATTCTACTTCGGAATCGGTGAAAAAAAAAGAATATTGTACGATCTTAATTTCAATATCAATCAAACGGGTTACTCACGTAATTTTAGTCGATAGTTGCTCGACATGTTTCGATTATCGACTAAAATTACGTGAGTAACCCGTTTGATCAATATTTAAATATGTTTGAGCTTCACGTTAGTTAAAATCCTAAAAAAGATCTTATTTTCATTTGAAATACCTACATGTACAGGCATTTTTGATTAAATACCTCATTCTATATCATAGCTAACCCTTAAACCACAAATCTCACTAGAGTGATTCTTGATTGAAAGCTATCTAGTTTTCATGAAGCCTATCTGTGGATTATTTACGAAACTTATTTCACATTCATTCGATTAGCTTTATTCAATGATACCCCACAAGGGTATTGTCAATCCTAATATAAAATAAAGTCAGTGTCTTTGACGTCGAACTATTAAATATTTATTACCTACTCAATATTTAGATTGCACTCAACAACTGGGTAGTAGAACCTCGATTATCCAAACCTGAATTATCTGTAGCCGTACCATGACTTTGCAAGTATCGGTAACGTTAGGTTTTACTCGATACGCAAAGCAGGCAATCGCGCTCGATTCAATTGTGAGCGCGATAAAATACATAACGTATAGAGTCAAACCTAAACGTATTCTGTACTTTCCAACTCATGGTATGGCTACTGAACACGGCAGCATGCAGATCAAATCAACCACTCATTTATCCAAACGCTGGCGCATGCATTGGTAGTGAATTCGTTTCAACTTTCAACACGCTCGATACCTACGAGCTACGCTGCTGGCGTCTTTCCGCTCGCTCCGCGAGCATGTAGAAGCACGTTTATTTCATTGAACGACATAAGTCCACGTCATATTTTAATAATAAAGTAATGTAAAATTTGCAGTATATGATTATCAATGCTCGGCGGGGGTTCACCTTCTAATAATGCATAAAATCTAAAGCAACGCCCTGCGGCATGGTACCCAGGATGCTAGCAGCATTTCCTCGCTGGATTACCAAGCTAATGCGTTGAGCGAGGAAGTTGCCAGCCCTTGGCTCCTTTGGCGTCTCTGAGTCTCTTAGATAGGTCTTTGAACAGATTCAGAGCGCTAGAACCCCACGGACCAAAGGTTTTTGATTGCTTTTATGCAAAAACACCGATATTTAGCGATAACTTAAGGTCTAAATTGTAAGAAATAGTTTAATAATTATTGTGAAATTACTGTTTATTTCATCTTTAAACAAATATTTCGATTATTCCAACTAAATATTCTCTGAACTGGCTTCGTTAAAAATAGTTCACATAATTGAGGTTCTACTGTATTTCAGACAAATTATGTCAATAAATAATGTGTAACCTTGTAATTGCGAGATTTCTCTCTACTCAACCTAGGTCATGATTATATAAATACAGGAGACCTAGATCTGGATAGATAACCATGCGCTAGTCATTTGATAAATTTGATATGCGATACCGACAGAGCTGAAATTTTGAAGTGCTACTCAGACGGGGTAAAAGACATATTGACCGTATGACCGTCTCTTACTAACCCAGCCATTTTTTATTTTATTTATGAAAGAGTCAATTTTTATTTCGCGATTTCGGGGTTACTCCCATAGTATACGTAAGAGTTGCTCAATATAACTTACACATATCGCACGCCTAGATCTAAAGAGTATTAACTCAAAAAACTTCACTTTTGAGTTAGCTGCATATTTGAATTCTACAAATCAACCCGCGTAAGCCACAAAAACCGGTGCAACAATATCTTCGCCGCACGCCGAATGACAGCCGCTTAAGTACCTTTTGCTGGCTTATTTTAATTATATCAGTACCGTCTAAACAGCAGTATTGTCAGTTGCTCCGCATGATCGACGTAATCCAAGTCTCCAATACAGTGCTATTTCGACTTGTTACAGCCTTGTTGATTTAAAAGTAGCCACTTGTTAGTGATTATTTTGAGTTAATACACTATTTATGAATATTATCAGAATTACTCATTGTTGTATTTTCAGTTAAAGCTGTTTATGTGGCGAGGTAAGAAATATTTTGTTACTCATTTTGATTTAGTTCTCTTTTAATGAAAATAATTATATTTTTTTTGTTTTTTCTGTTTTGATGAATTTTCCGAAAATCAGGTTTATCTTACCCAAAACGAAACATATTGAGCAATTATTAAGAAACATTGCAAATTATTCTCGTTCATAACAGGTATAGAATATAGGTAGCAAGATATCAACACTAGTTACCCCTGATTTTATGTATTTTTGAGTTAATACTGTTTTCATGGTTACTTCATTTACTTACCTACCCACTTTATTGTTGTTTTAGAATTATGAAGCGGCGTGGGAAATTATTAGTAAACTTAGTAAAATTATTTGTTATTAGATAATAATGATCTCTCTAGTGCGAAATAGTTACCTACTCGTAGAAAAATAAAATAATCTGTTGAAATAAAGCCCAATAAAAAAGTTTTAATTTTTACATAATACACTATTTGAGAATCATTTAGTGTTAAGTTATAAGGAATAAGATGTAATAACTTTAAAACAAATCAACAAAAGAGTTTCAACTCTAAATGATCCACAAATAATACACAAATTAACATGCAAAACTGTATTAACTTAAAAATCATCTTTTATATCTATTATTATTACACAATTACAAAAGTTTTGATTCTGGTCATTTAAGATACTAGCCTTCGAGCCAGTTATCTTAAAATTAGATTTTTGTTTCGCATACAAACGCCAAAACTAGTTTTTTGTGATTTCTGAAAAAAGTACTTTTTTGAGTTGATACTGTTTAGATCTAGGCGTGCGATATGGGGTATCTGGGTCAAAATTCTTTTCGTTGTCTTATTTTGTGTCCCTAAAAAACTTGACACAGTTGTGATTTTTGTATGAGATGATGTTTTGTTTCCAATTTTTGATGTATGGATTAGTATCTAGCGTGAAAATGAAATACAAGTGCACCGGATTTTTTATAATTATACTGAGTCAAAACAGAAACTAAAAGTGTGACAGAGTGGTGTGAAACAAGACAACGAAAAGAATTTCTAAGGTTTTCACTGGTTGGTAAACACTCTATGTATGTAATTCGAATGGTAATAGTATGTCTATCAAGTTCAGACTCGTTAGAATCATCTTCATGATTATAAGAACTAAGAAAAGTGCAGTAGGCGATAAAAACTTCTATCAAAGTAAATAATATGTCCATGTTTAATCAATTAATTTAACTAAGCGGATTCGCAGTGTGTCCACTATGCTGCTGTCCATCATCAATCTTCCATACCTAAATTAATTCCTTTAGTCGACACTCACGACACCACGTGGCGTTCACAAAAACACCAACGAAGCTGATAAAACAATGTATTCAGTATCAGCCGTATCATGAGTTGTAAAGTAAAGGACACGTTAGATTTTATTCGATACGTAATGCATTTTTTCTCAAACTTGCTACGGAATGTTGACGTTACTTACTTTAAATTAAACCCGGAAATACTATGTATCCGGTGTCATGTGCTAAGATGATATGTAAAGAGATTTCATGTATTTATTTCACACCTAGGACTGCAAACAAACTGTCTTTTGTTTTGAAACGTCAAATTGTGACACTAGGTCTTGACATTCAGCCACAGAAAAAAAAATAACCTTAAAACTTTAAAAGAACTAATGTCTATACTACCAGTTAAAAAGATACCTCAAACAGATTTAAAAAAAAGTTAGGCGCGAATGTTTCTTTAATGTTTTACGATACTGTACTATTGGTTTATTTACAAATTAAATAGTATGGTTAGGCGAAATCAGTTCCTTTTATTTCATGACAAGTTTGAGAAAAGCACTATACAAATCTCGGCGAGAAACAGGGTTACAGGCCGCGTATCCCTATCTGGCCTCAGTTCCTTCGGCCAGATATATCTACTTAGCCTGTAACCCTTCGTTTCCCGTCCTCTATAGTAATGTACTATTTCGCGATAAAACTGTCATATTGGAGCGAGAGCGATGATGTTTCACGTATCGAGCAAAATCTAAAGGTGGATTTAGACCAAACGAGCAAATGCTCATTCTATCCCCCACTCTACGAAATCAACTAATTTCGACGAATCACGTTTTGTGTAACGAACGAATTTTGTAGAGTGGGGGATAGAATGAGTGAATGCTCGTTTGGTCTAAATTCACCTTTACATGTTTATAAGAGGATTATTTCGATACATATTCTTGCATTTGACTGTACAAGATGAAACCTAACCAAGAATAAAAACTTGTATCAAGTAAGTAATGCTCATATTTAATGAATTAATTTGATTAAGCGGACTGGCAATGTGTCCATCATTAATCTACTATACCTAAATAAATAGTCAAGGAGCTTCAATACCTTAGTCGACACCTACGTACCACGTGGCTTTCACAAAAACACTAACAAAACTTACAAATAATGTATTTAGCTTATAAATAAAATAAAAGTAATTCGGCTTATTTCATAAGCCCTATTCCAGAACCCTATTGATCTGACTTAAGCAATCGTGACAGGCTTAGGGTCTAACATCACAGCTTCGACAAGTTTCTGTTATTTTAGGTAAAGCAAAGCCTTCGTTGTTTGTTTAGACTTATAGACTTTCGGCTGAATCTTAACTGAATTAATCAGTTAAGAACTTAAGTACTTAATAGTTTGTTAAGTTAACGCTTAAACAGCGACGGTGATTTTCAATTTTCGATAATTTTCCTTTCAAGTAAACGCGCATTAATTCATTACCATCATAAATTATAAATATTGCATGTCAAACACGAAATAAAAAATAAAAAAACATCACTCGCGATGTTGGTAAACTCGCTATTTGGTGTTTGACATATTTTTGAGTTTAGCATAGTATACTTTAATTATATTGATGTAATTCGAATCACGTTAACCACTGTACACATGATTGTTTGTCCATCTCTTGTTTCATTTTATAGTTCACTCTTTTGCTCAAAGGTTAACTGGAAGAGATCCCTTACAGGGATAACTTCGCCTTTGTACCTGTTTTTAATTGTTCTGTGTATTATTATTTTACCTATGTTTTGTGTACAATAAAGAATTTACATACATACATACATTTTTTGTAATACCTATATATTTATAAAATATACAGTGTCACTACTTAAAAACATAAATTAAGAAAAATAAACAAAAGAAAATTATTGATGCCTAATTTTTTCGGCGATTATCTAATCTAATATAAAGTCAAACTCAGACGATTTTCTATTCAATTATAGCAACAAGCACTTTCGAGCACAATATTAAAGTATAATTTTTTTTAGGGGATTCAGATTTTTTGAACTCCGTTGAAAACCATTCTTTTACTAGGGGACGATACATTATACAGGGTGTTTTTTATATCATTAGCCATATTGCAATATGTGTTGGGTAAAGGAGTAAAAAAATATTCGGTAAAACAAAAATAATCAATTTTTCATTATCCTTTTTGTTATAGATTTTTTTTTAAATCCCATTATCTAACGAATGTTTGGTCACTATGATCACTTGCTTACTTTGCGTACTGACCCACCATCTCATAACTGCCAAATCAGATTGGAAAGGGTGTTTGAGTTTGCAACTTTAATTAACCCGCATAAGGTAACTAATTCAATGCGTTATAACGTACGTAACAAGTTTCCTACGCGTAGTGGGGAATGGAGGTGGAGCTTAACTTGCAGGTAAATCTCACGAGACAGCATTATCAGTCTATCGCATATAGTACTAATAATGAGGGTATTTTGAGTTGCGCGCCGATCTGAGGGTAGTTTGACTCGAGTGCGTTCACGCAAGTGCACTCCTTCTTTGTTTACAGAGTGCTTTACAAATGGCACATGGCATCTTGCGATCAGCCGAGCCAGCATAATTTGACCTCAAGAACGGAGTAACTTAAATGTTCCGTCATACAAACACGTACTGGTTTACCTCAGATATCGATTCTAATGCACTCTCTAAGCAAATTGAATTGTTGATGACGACGAGCAGGTACAGGTAGGTATGCGCTTGGGCAGTTTTAATCAAATAACAATCGTGTGTGCATGTAGTTAGGACATTTTATTCATTGTTTAGTGCCGATGGTGGGGTGAGTGACGTCGGCTGATCGGTGCTTGTGATGAACTCCTGATTGGCTAAGACTTGACTACTCAAACCTGCTACCATTTTGTCTGCCATCGAATCGCACGGATTGAAACAAACTTGCCTAGTAACCACAAATTATGTTTTTGCTGGATAAAAAACGAAAAAAAAAACTAAAAAAAAGTGTCACTTTTTTTTCAAAAATGTTGTGTACTGGTGATCGCGAATGACATATCCAAATTTGGCTAACGACATAACAAACACCCTGTATGTATCAGATAAATACAACTACATAATTCAATATTTAGAAAACAACTATGACTAAGAACCTGATATATTTGTAAGAGTAGCCCTCACTGGGACTCGAACCTAGGACCTTCAGCTTCGCAAGTCACTGCTAACTATGGCCATCAAATATTTAGAGGTTATTCTTTAAATTGTACAAGTCGTACGTTCTTCCGCGCGTTCCCATACAATTTTAAATATGGCTGCCAATGTCAATACGCCATTGATTGTCAAAATAGGACTTTGTTAGGCCCGGAAGACGATTTAGGTTTGACGTGACCTAAAACCATACAAGAGGAGGTTGTAATGATGTTTTGCGACATTTATCTCCAGTTTTCTACATTAGTGGTTGTATCTGACATTAATACTATAATTATAATTCACAATTGAATATTATATGACTGCTTAGAATATAATAGTATAAAAGTTACGTTTATTTTTTTAAACGCATTTTGACTTTTGATATTAGTGTCTTATTTAGGTGAAAATTAAAAGGTAAGTATGTTTTTTTTTTGATTAATAGGTCTATAATAATTGGTCATATTTTACTGCAAATCGGTCGTATCTTTTTTTGCTGTCGACAGAGCGCTGCCCCAATACCTATATAACAAGGTTTTATGTTGTATTTTTGTCAACTTGGAATTCGACGTCACACGTCACGCTGGCTTTTAGTTCAGATTTAAGTACCGCGAAAATGTAACATAGAATCCTACAAGTAATATGCCATATGGGGTACCAAGAGTGAATCCTTCGTTGTAAAGGGTCTACTCATGAGACACCTCTGGAATTACATTATGTTAAACGTGTCCATTTACAAGCATGCTCATGTATACCTACTTTTACCACATACAGTTACTATAGAAAAGATTGTGTATAGTACATTACGATACAAGTGCGAAAAAAACTAAGTTTCGTTATATATCTAATGAGGAAATTTCGTTATCGCACGTGTATCGTACGACGTTTTTCAGTAGGTACATATGGCCCTCCAAAGATTTCGACCTGACGTAAAATGAACCACTTCTCACTAGCGCGTAAAAAAAGCGCCACCTGTACTGAAATAGTACCTACATTACAACACAAGTGCGAAAAACATGAAATTCGAAACAAGTGGCGATGTTTCAAAACACGACCGAAAGGGAGTTTTTTAAATCGACACGAGCTACGAATGTCGTTTTTGCACCTGTCTCGTACGACATTTTTTAGTACAGATGGCCCTCCGAAAATTTCGACCTGACGTAAAATGAACCACTTCTCGCACTAGCGCGTAAAAAAAGCGCCACCTGTACTGAAAAATAAATAATAATAAATGTAGGTAATTGAACGTCATATACCTCCCAGAGACAAAATTCATTTACAGATCATAAGTAGATCGTTAGATATACAACAATGAGTAGTGACGTGTTTATTTTAGTCTATAGTGCTTTACCCATAGATCACTTACCTACTAGAATCTGAAACGACTCAAGGTTACGATACATACGCGTTCTTTAAAACAGCGGTCGATCACACAGCGACAGTAGTGGACATCTCACGGCTGATAAATTCTCATAAAATTCGATTTAGTTTCGTTCATACAACGGAGTTGGGAGCTTTTGGACTAAAGTAAGGTGCTTTTGACGTACTTAGAACAAAATACACTTAGATTGAATTGTATTTTTTAAAATTTTAAAATCACCATCATCATATCATCCGAAAGACGTCCACTGCTGGACATAGGCCTCCCCCAAAGATTGCCTCAATGACCGGTCCTGTGCCACCCGCATCCAGTGGACTCCTTCACGCACCCTTCACCTTCAGGTACATGGTCGCCAGCGCCACTGAACCTTTCCGCTCCTTCGGCGCATCGACCATCGGTTCTACATGAAATGTGCCTCCCCAACTGCCGTAGTGAGTTTAACGAATCGCAATTGGACGTAGTTAAAGATCCAACCCACAAAAACCTGTCAGTTAAATAAACATTACTCATTAATTTCAGAGGTTGGATCCTTTTCCCTTAACTACGTCCAATTTTAAACAATTTGTAATAAATAATGTCACCAGACGAATCAGTAGCGACTCTAGAAAATATTTGAGTCCCATCGTTGGAGACATGGAACAGCTTAGAGTAATTATTAATCCTTTTACGGGCAAGACTCAAAAAATCGTGGGTTCAAGCCTCAACACCATTATATAACACAAAAAATCTCTACAAGAAAAAAATACAAAAAGATGCTATAGGGTGGTAGTTTTTGAGATCGGTGCCCTGTAAAGGGTCAAAGCGGTGTCTATAAACAGTAGTCTTTGGGTCTAACCCTTGAGTGGGTAATTAGGCAGGTGTTCGCTTTGTTTTACTGCTGGCAACCGTGTGATATTGTTTTAATCCAGTCTGAGGGTCGGGGAGATGGTTATTATGTCATTCAATGTTATTTTAGCGCTCAGAATTCCTATTTTATACAATATCATATGTACACTTGTACAGTCAAGTGGGTAATTAAAAATGTATACCTACCTATGTATTTGTTAGCCTCCGTAACCTAGTTGCTAGTGACCCTGCCTACGAAGCTGGAGGTTCCGGGTTCGAATCCCGGCGAGGGCATTATTGTGTATTTATTTATCATAAATATTTGTTCCTTGGTCATGGCTCTCTATGTATTTAAGTATCTGTATGTATCTTTCTATTTGTATATATCGTCGCCTGGTACCCACATTACAAGTCTTAATTGAGCTTACCGTGGGACTAGGTCGATTGGTGGTAGATGTCCCAAGATATTTATTAATTATTTATTTATACCTATTGACTGGTGGTCGCGACAGTGCAGTAAGAATACACTTGTCACCACCCCAACTCTTCCCATGGCTGTCGTAAGAGTCGACTCAGGGATTCTTGCAAATATATGTAGGCACAAGCGTCATCATAGTGAGGATGCAACTACGATCGTCTAGCCGTTTGTCCAGCGAGGCGATTAGAGGCATTACCTCCTAATGCGTCCAAACAGGTAGTTAATAGGAGAGGCCTATGTCCAGTTGTGGAGAAGAGACTGGCTCCTTATGGATACGCATTGTACGATTTGTACGCAACCATAATGTATGAAAAAGTCTATTTTTTCCGCGGTTTTCTTGTTGGGCCCATACTAAAAGTTGTTCAGTATGACTTATACAGTGTTTTGTAGATTCATGCACTCTTATATATTCTATGGACCCTTGAATAATTATGCAGGTGTTTAAGCTTTGTTTTATTGCTGGTAACCGTGTGATATTGTTTTAATCCGGAGGGTCGTGGACATGGTTATTATATTGTCATTCAAAGTTGTTTTTACTGCTCGCTGCTCGTGTTTATGGACTTTAAGATAAATGTGATAAAAACAATGAATCCCTTTCTTATTGTGACGTATTTCTTTTATTATTAGTGGCCAAACCTAACTCCACTCCATTTTACTAGTATCGTGTTCTGGTTATGACGAGATAGGAGAAAAGTTTCCAAGAAGTCAAATATTTTTAAAATATTTTTTTTATGTAGAAATGAATTGTCGCTCTTTAGTGATAGCGGTCCTGTTGTTTGCGTCTATTATTAATTTCTACTGTTATTTAAATATTTTTTTACTTGAGCTTCTTTAGAGGGCTCACATGAAAGACAGAAAAGAACAACAGCAAGCGAGCCACATAACAGCAAATATCTATATTTTATGCTATCTGTTACTGCACTAAATTTGAATTTAAATTAACTATGTATTATATTTTAGCCTATAATGTCCCACTGCTGGGCACAGGCCTCCTCTCATATATGAGAGGGATTGGGCTATAGTCCCCACGCTGGCCCTAAGCGGGTTGGGAACTTCACAAACACCTTTGAATTTCTTCGCGGACGTATGCAGGTTTCCTCGCGATGTTTTCCTTCACCGTTAGCTAATGGTAAATATCATCTAATATTCCGTACATAAGTTTCAGAAAAACTCATTGGTACGAACCAGAATTTGAACCCACGACCTCCGGATTGAAAGTCAAACGTCTAAACCACTGAGCCACCACCGCTTCTCTTAAATTAACTAAACAATTAATTTTATTGCCTTCGAACTATCAATTTAATGCGTTGAAATCTTCATCTCAACCCACGGTTTCAATAAAACCCTGGATAATGTTTATATTGGCTTATGGACCGTGAATTATACAGGCAAATTTTTATTCACTGATAAAATTATTGAGGTTTAATTCTGAAGTCATATAGTGTTGAGTAGCGGAGCAACGCTTAAAATTAGAAATTTAAATTAATTTATGCCCACGGTTTGGCTAAGAATCTGCATCTCAATCCTCAGTTTCAGTAAAAGCTAGTATCACGGTAACACATTGTATAGAGATAGCACAACAGTATTGACGCCCAACGTGGGGCCAAAATTGTTGTGTTATTGAGACCATTGCATCGAGCTTTCTATTTATAAAAGCTTTTACTGTACTTCCGTGTCAACTATTAGTTAGACTATGGTGCTCCAGGGCCGTTATCCGTCTTAAGGGCACTCCGCAAGTTTATTGCGACGGTTCCGTCGGGACAATTCAGTTTGTCTGCCGTCCTTTTTCAAAACAAATTGACAGTAGCGCTTAGAGCAGTCACATTGTTACTTATTCTTAAACTTTCTGTAACCGGAATAAAATTGCACAAATGTTGTTAATTATGTTTGTTTGCTTAGATACTAAATAAAAGGCTGACTAATTATAGCATACTAGTATAATTTGTCAGCCTCCGTATTCTAGTAGCTAGTGACCCTACGAAGCTGGAGGTTACGGGCTCTAATCCCGGCGAGGGCATTATTTGTGTATTTATATTAATTACTAATATTTGTGCCTTGGACGTGGCTGTATGTATTTAGATATATGTACATATATATCTGTCATATTTATATCGTCGCCTGGTACCCACATAACAAGCTTTAATTGAACTCACCGTGGGACTAAGTCAATTTGTGTAAGATATCCTTATATAAGATATATTTATATTTATTTAGTTATATCACTAATTACACTATTTATATTTACCGTTACACTTCACTGAATATAAATCATTGAAAGCAATTGCTTTGATAAATCCGCAAGAAAACCTAAACTTGAAATTGTGTAGCATTAAAATCAACTTAACCCTTCTATCTTCAATACCTTAGGTGCTTTCTGAAGACCGAGACTGCAAATTAGACGAGATTAAGTCGAGACCTGTCCCTTACTATGGGATTAGAGTGGCAATAGTCGCTACAGCCTTAAATAATAATAATTAATAATAATAATCATTTATTTCAGACTAATTACAGCCCATAGGTATTAGTACAAATTATGCTTATAAAAATCGAATAAAATTAATGATAAATTAAATTAAAATTTCAATTAATTATGATATAATAATAGTAGGTAATATTTATATGATTATTTAGTCCAGTTACGGGACACTGGTCCATGTAATGATAGCCAATTTAATATATCTAATAGACATATTATTCCAGGAATTGTGAAACATGCCGTTAGGAAATCTGATGGCGACTCGTTTCATAATTACCTATCTAAAAACTTTGCAAGGGATTATTATAGAGAAATGTATAGGTACATAGTATTGATGAACTAAAACTTTAACTTAAAAAAGTACGTGTGTTCATATAGATCCCATAGAAAACCTTGCTTAGAACGACCATCTAGGTTTAACTTACTTTAGTGCATTGTTGACAGACCACATACGAGGGGTTAAAACATTTTTATACAGTTGGGACCACGACCCCGTCATAACCCTGTATACTCCCTACAGTCCCTATATCAACCACTCACCTCTAACTCAAGGTAAGGGTAGCCCAAGAATGTAATATTACAGAGCATTTTCGCTCTAATGAAGTCATTTATCCAGGCGCTCATTAACAACTTAGGTCCCAAACTTCGGTCTCAGGATTTTGCGAGATTACTTGGATTGAACTTGTAGCTATCAGTTTCAATTTGTGAATGCTTTTACTTGCTTTGTTAATGTCGAAAGTATTTGGCTCAAGTTACTGTGGATGTTAGATTTTGTAATTATGTAAGTTGATATACCCTGTCGACCAGCGTAAGAGCCAAAAGCCATAAAGGTAAGGTAATTAGTCATCGATTGTCACAAGAGCGTAAGTGATTACTTACATTACCTATACAAAAATCTGACTTCACTGTTTGTACTAAGGTTCAATATTTAATGACATCGCTACTATTGCAAGATTTGCAAGTGCAATAAAAAAACATTAGGTAGGGTAGGGTTGTAACAATCGGAAATTTGTTATACAGGGTCGCGGTTTATAAAGTTACAATTTCGCTGTTTGTCTCTCTTTCTAGCCAATAAGTGCGGGCGTTAGAGAGGCAAACAGCGAAATTGTAAAATATAACTTTAATATATAAAAGAAGAAGCTCCCTTATAAAGATGCACGCACAGCCTAAACCCCTGGTCCTATAGACTCCAAATTTGGCACGTAGGTTCCTTTTATGGTGTAGACGAGCACTAAGAAAGGATTTTACAAAATTCACCTTCTAAGGGGTTGAAATGGGGGTCCAAAGTTTGTATGGCGAAATAAGATTAGTTGAACTATTTGATCCGAAACTTCGCAAGAGTATTCTTTAAAGTAATTGAGTAAAGGAATGTTTAAGGTTTTTTGAAAATTCAACCCCTGAAAAAGTTAAAAAGGGTGACGAAGGGAAAGAATCAAGACGGGTATCGTTTTTATACTTTATCACGTAGATCACGAAAACAATAACGATTTTCAAATTTAACGCGGCGGTCATGAAATACTATGTAAACGGTTATGGTGTTATGGGGTAAATTTCGAAAAATATCAATATAATTTTATTATTTATTTATATATCATGTTCATTTATGGTTCTAGAGATTCCAAATATAGTGCGTAGGTTTCTTTGAGGGTGTAGGGAAGCTCTAAAAATGGTTAGGTCAAAATCCACTCCCTAGGGGGTGCGATAGGGGTCCAGGGTTTGTATGGCGAAACTTGATCAATTTAAATACCTATTTCATACCAAATTTCACAGGAGTATCCCTAAACATAAATGAGTAAAGACGTGTTTTAAGTTTTTGAGAAATCAATCCTTGAATGTTGTAAAAAGGGCAAACAGTAAAAATCAACATGGATATCGATTCCACGGTTTATCAAGTCATTGTTCACGAAAACAATAACGATTTTAAAATCTAACAAGGCGGACGTGTAACACCGCTTACCCTGTTATGGGATGGAATTTGATAATCTATCTATCTATATACATAAAAGAAGAAGCTCCCTGACAAAGATCCACGCACAGCCTAAACCCCTGGTCCTGGAGATAATAAAGTTCTTCATATGGAATTTTAAGTCAAAATTGCAAGAAAAGTTCGCCATCTTGAATTTAGGCATTAAGTTTAATACGACCGTGATAAAAATTTATAGAACGCAGCCAAACCACGGGTAAAAGCACCATCCGCCACACTTAAATCGGTTAAGGCAAACGCGCGATAATCGCGGGAAAACATTAACACGCAGTGAATAGATGTTAGTACGCGGGCGAAGCCGCGGGTAACTGCTAGTAACTTTATAAAATGCGACCCTGTATTTCGTATTCAAATTCAATAGGTATTATGAAATATTCAGGTTTTAAGGACTTGTAGTCGAAAAAAAATCGACTTTCGTTATTGTCAGAAATGTTTATTTATAAATTTTAAATAAAGTGCTAAATTAGCTATTTCGTTTGCCAGCGGGGAGGCCTTTGTTCAGCAGTGGACATCTTACGGCTGGGATGATGTTGATTTTTAATGTCTTGCTACATTTTTGACAACCCTATGCAGATGAAAAGATATCTTTTGTTTAAGAAACACAAAAACGAATTATAAGGTTTAGTACTAGAGTGTTCGGGAAGAAAATCACTCGTTTGTATTTCGACTTGTCACCGTTTGAAATTAAAATGCCAATGTAAACATTTTTATGGCTTTTGGCTCTTACACCGTTGGACAGGGTATACTTAATTTTTTTCTGTACTGAATTTATTCAGTGCTGCTGCTGACCAGGCCCAGGTTCTCAAGCGCCGCAAATACTCGTCGCTTTTAATCAACTACGAGTTTGCGGCGCTTGCAGTAGAAACTTTAGGTCCTTGGTCAGCAGACATGAAGACTTTTATGAGGGCCGTGTCGTCCCGGCTACACGACGCCTCTGGTGACCCAAGGGCTGGAGCTTACCTCGCACAAAGAATCTCTTTAGCGATTCAGCGAGGTAACGCCGCCAGTGTCATGGGCACCATGCCGCAGGCGGATCTTTTGGAAGGTATTTTCTTTTTATAGGTAGTTTGTTTAGGTATATTTTAATTTTAGTGTAAGTTTTATCTTTATTTTTTCATTTTAGTTTAATTTGTAATTTATTTAAAATGTTGATCTTCTGTTTTTTATATTGTTTCATTAATAAAGTAAAACCAGATTAAAAGCATTGAATTATGTACATTTTTTTTGCAATCGACCCTATAGGTAACATTAAGAAAGGCGTATTTAATCTCTGTATGAGCCATTTCGTTAATAATTTAGTAATTTAAAAAAGCTGCCATTGTAAGCCTGTCGTTGTGACGTTTTTATAGCATTCTCGTTCCCCACAAAGCCTGCCTTTTAGCAAGAACTTTTTATTTTTCAAGTAAAAACAGCAGCTACAAAACTTGAATATTTGTGTTACTCGTACCTTACCTACAATAGTTATATACCTACGTAATGAGGCTTGCTTTAGTTGGAAAAATAGATAGTATGATGCATTTTACCGCCTATTCGTTTTCCAGATCTTTACATACACAACACAAACACAGCACACACACACAAAACAGATTCGACATAACACTTACACAGATAGAGAGATAGCACAACAGTATTGGCGCCCAACGTCGAGCCAAATTTGTTGTGTTATTGGAACCATTGCATTAAGCTTTCTAGCAACATCACATCACATCATCAGCCCTTCTCAGTCCACTGCTGGACGTAGGCCTCTCCTATTAACTATGCGTATAGACGCATTACGAGGTAATTCCCCGCGCCCATAATCGCCACGCTGGGCAAACTGATTGACGATTGCTGTAATGTGTCCATTATGATGACACTGTTGCCCATCATCAGTCTTCTATCAAAGCATGGTCAGTGACACTTCACTTGTACCAACAACAACTTTATATAGGCACATGTCTGTAACGTCACTAAATTTAATTAGAAATACTGATTATAAATATTAGATGTCATATACCAAAGAAAAACGACCAAGATCACCTATGTCCGAGGTGGGGATCGAACCCACGTACTCAGCTTTCGCGGCTGATGCCTGTACCCCTCGGCCACTCGGTCTTAGCAACCACCGGTCAAATTTCTCGGGTATATGCAATCCCTTACAAGGCTAGGCGCCTTTGACCATTCTCTAAGGGCAAGCAATACATGCCTGCACCTCCTATTGGAATACTTTACAGTTTTCTAGAATAGCTAGAGAGAGATGGTGCTGCCATCTATTGAACATATTGTGAAAACACAAATCAAATTATTGATTAACTAAATATTTTGATTTGTACTTTTTTAATTTTTCTCCAGTAGTCACACTACTTAATACTATATAAATTATATGTCGGAGATATGAGTTACTAAATCTAGAAAACGATAAGCAATGTTTTGCTTGGAGTGGTCTTTGCTTGGTCCATGCAGGTTTGCAGGTAGATGATACCAACCTATGAACAGGTGGCTGGTGGCCTGACAGTATAAAATGTCACTACTGCAGTGTTCATCAATTCATTCCCGTGTTAGACATAGAACGATTCACTCTTGTCTTGTTATGTGAAGGGTTTACATTCTTACGAAGGAAGTTATTTCTATGGGGTATGCATCCTATGCATGGACGCAAGCTTAGAACTCTCCATTCGTTTTCTACTACTGCGTAGATGCGTAGATACAAGATTCTGTAACGAGTAACAAGTAGCTAGGCCTCTTAGCTCGGCTGTCATTAGGGTTCCCGAAATATAAATATTAGATGTCATATACCAAAGATACTGAAAAAACTGATGATTAAAATACTGATGTTGGCCCCACGTTGGGCGTCAAAACTGGAGTCGGAAGATTTCGAATATGAATAGATGTTATGCAGTAAAGAAGTATGCAAACATGTTACCTATGAAACTAATCGATTAAGGGTAATAAAGTACATTATCTAGTTGTTTTCATGAAACACTATCGAGTACTATTCGTATATTATTAACTTGTAGTTTTTTTTTTATTCATACAATAATCAAACAAAAAAAAACAAATAATACCTGCATACAATGCATTTAATATTTTTTACCCAACAGAAAACATTTGAATAATTTTACACCTCTTAGAAAAATAATATACTGTCAAACAATTTGCAGATATTGATTTATGACCTCAAATGTTCTCCATGCACATTCTATTGTCAAACATTGTCTAACTAAGCGTGACTCCCTCCATGATCTATAAAATAACATTTTCTAGCAAAATATCATGTGTTATCTGGCTTTACAGGTCATTGAACCCTTGGCTTGAAAATATCCATGGGTTCACATAACTTATCAATTATAGACCAAGTACATTATTAAAAAACTTTAAGAGTTCTTCATCGATTTTCTTATACTACGATGGTGGCAAACAAGCATAACATTCATCATTCAACATTGGACATCTGTTGGAAAACATGCATGTTAGTAAAACCAATAAAGTCCTTTTTTTTTTAGAATCTTGACTAAATGGGTCATTTGCAGAAAAAGTGTACCTTTTAATTTTTTTTGCGATCATGGACTGTAGTACATCATTTTACTCGGCATCGTGCGTACTTTTCAGTTATGAAACAAAAAAAATTATCCCTAATGTCACGAAAATAAGTATGTAAATTGAGATTACTCAGTTTAGTTACTCCCATACTAAATGTATGAAACGGAATGTAACTAAACTGATAAAAAAAATCTCAAAGTTGCGGAATTTTTCATACCTTTAGTATGGGAGTAACTAAACTGAGAAATCTCAATTTACATACTTATTTTCGTGATATTAAAAGGTACACTTTTTCTGCAAATGACCCAAATCTTGGCAGATAACCTAAAAACTTTAAGCTATCTCATATAATTACTTAAAATACAAATCATCAAATATTGATACAATGACTGGTCCCAACCGCATCCAGTGAACTCCTGCGACCTTCACATCATCAGCCTATGTTAGTCCACTGCTGGACGTAGGCCTCTCCTATTAACTACGCGTATAGACGCATTAGGAAGTAAATGCCCATAATCGCCACGCTGGGCAAGCGGATTGGCGATCGCAGTAATGTGTCCTTTATGATGACGCTGCTGCCCATCATCAATATTTTATGAAATAATGGTCAGTGACACTTCAATCCTTTAGTCGATTCTTACGACACCCGCAGGAGGAGTTGGGGTGGTGACAAATGTATTCTTACTGCCGTCACCACACGGCTGCGACCTTCACCCACACATAATTCTTAGTTGAATTCGAAAATAAAAGCAATATTTTAAGCTCATGCTTGTATTTTTTCACCAGAAAAACCTCAAGAAACAAATGTGCGACAATCTAACAAAAATTCGAGCTCACCACAAAAAATACTGTCGGCATTAACCGGCCCTAAAATAAAGTCCTCATTACGCTCACGAGGTCGCAAATGTAAAATAAACTCCCGCTCGTTACGCCCTCGTGGGGTAAACAAATGGCTCTGACCGGCGTGAATGATGCGTTAAGTCCTAAATAAAGGACTCATGTTACACCGCCGAGAACCTAACATAATCATTATGTCAGGTTATTATAAGGTTCCCGTTACCTACAGGTTCTAAATGTTCTCTATTTATAGAAGATAGGTGTAATTTAAAAAAAAAACTTTCCCGTTGAAAGGTTTTTGGACATGGAATAGCCTTCTTGACAGGTTTATGGAAATTACAGAAGGGTCAATCAAATTATTTAGGACCTATTCAGTGTGTCAAAACTGCACTAGCACTGACATGCACTTATTTTTTGGCCAAATACAAAGAGAAAGCCCAATGCACCGGCTTCAATAACACAACAATTTGGCACCCAACATGGGGCTGCAGGGCTAACATCGAAAATTGTGAATTCACTCAAATCAAAGCGATTGAGAAAGATACACGATATTATATGAACGGTAAGTCACCTGGCATTATAAAGTAGCAAGTGTAACTTACACTGCTTGATTTTGTCGATGCGTCAATTATTATTTTTTTACCAACGCCAGGGTGATCGTGTTTGGGGGTTGGAAGTAGAGCCTATTATAGACCCACTAGTTTGAAACCAACTAGAACTAACCTTTTGCTATCAAGTATTACTGAACTTACTACGTAATTAAGAGTTAGAATCAGATTGGAATATATTTCCCGTAGCAAATTCAGCACGGTGTAACATTATACCGCCAAATTCAGACAAACCAGAGGAGAAAAACCCAACTCATTTGCGAAAGTAAAGAATTCTGAACTTTCTAATAGCTCTTATCTTAAAAGCAAACTTAAGAGTTGAGTTCTTTGGGCCTTTGTCTGGAAAGGATTCTTTCCGCGATGTTTGACGGAGCTTGGGAACTTCTTACTACTCACATTGTAATTTAGATATAGAGACCAGAAGCTTTTAAGTGTAATTAGAATTAGGGTTAAGTCAACCCCTTTTTTCTTGTCGGTGAAAAACGTTAATGGACTTAAGATTTACGTTGGGAGATTTTTCTTAATTTTTTTCTGGAAAAGCGGTTTATTTGATGGAGTCGTAGCGTTAACAAATGGAGCCTATTAAATGAGTTCATGTTTTGGTTGAGACGATAATTATTCCAATGTATTTGGTGTTTGTTTTATTTCAGTTTTAAACGGGAAATAAACGGTACCAATAATCGCAGAGCCGGTTATGCATAGTGTATCCACTATAAAGTTTCTAGTAGGCTTCATATTATGTATAGTAGGCTTCGTATTCATATTATGGCCCATAAGGACGCCCAGACAGATAATTTGAATGAAGATTCAAGCATTTTCTGTCCTTAAGAGAAGTGACGAAGCTGGACCTTTTACTGAAAGGACTTAATTTTTTTACGACTCGGTTACCTAAATATAATGCAATATAGAAGAATATGTAATCAATGTGGTAAATGATAAGTGACCGGTAAACGAGACACCATTGTTTAATTTTTGTTACTCTATGTTATGGTTAACACAAAAAAATAATAGTGGTGGCTTATTTATGGGGTTTCTTATTCAAATTCAACACTTTTATTACAATACTACTACATTACATTGTACTTTAAATATTGAGCAAAATCTTCTCCACAATATAAGCCACTGCACGTACAGCCAACCAATTGGAACCTCAGAAACCATGTTACAGTGATGTTACAAATCAAATTGTAAGAAAATCCTTCCTACTTGTTATTGTGACAAGATTCTAGAGTGGCCAATTTGTTGAGTGTACTGCTTATGAGGTTCCCTTTATATGCTTATCCTCAGGATGCTGCTGCTGCCACTTCTCCTGCTGGTGTTCGCGAGGAACACCCTAGCACTGATCGCCCTCGAACTACCACATTCAATTAACCTTAAAGGTAACACACGTTGACGCTTTTTGCCCATTTCATCCACCTATCCATTTTAAAATGTAATAAGAGTCAAAAGAAAATCTGGAACAGTAAATGACAAATTTTCTTGATTAATACATGTTTATTCGCAGATTTATTGCCTAATTTGGTTTAATTTCTAAGGCATTTAACTTGATGAATAAGTTGATGCTAGAGTGTAAAGGTAAAAGTTAATAAAAACTATGATTGGTGAGTGTCCAAGAAAATGGTTTGAATAGCAACTGGCATCAAATGGTTCACAAAATATTTCTGATTAAAGTTAATATTATGGGGTCATAATAATGGGATTTTCTTGAGAATGGTCCTCAACTAACTGGAACGTTGTTTGTGTATGGTGATACAAGATTATAAAACATCAATCTATTACTTAATGATTTTGAACAACTTTTGCTATGGGACCAAATACGAAAACTCAAGAAAAATAAACGACATACTATCCATTGTTGTTCCATAGAAATGGGCTAAATTAGGTTAACCAAAATGAATGGAAGCGTCGAGTTTTTCACACCCGGTATATATATATAATATATGTACTTTAGAATGACTATATAGATAATGGAGTTCAAGATTTATGATATTGCATTTTATGAACGTACATAATCGTTCATAGCAAATGTATGTGTGTATAATGTTTTACAATAACAATAACCAACTGATGAACTTTCTTTACAGATGGCCAAGAGTTCGACTACATAGTAGTGGGTGCGGGCGGCGGCGGCGTGCCGGCGGCGTCGAGGCTGGCGCTGTCCGGAGCTGATGTGCTGCTGGTCGAGGCTGGGGGTAACCCTAATATACTCAGCGATGTAAGTATCACATCACCTCTAATATTAAATGATTTACTTCTAGCAATACTAAATGAAATAGAAACAATAGATAAAGCGGCGGCGTCGCGGCTGGCGCTGTCGGGAACTGATGTGCTGTTGGTCGAGGCTGGGGGTAACCCCAATATACTCAGCGATGTAAGTATCACATTACAAGATAGGTACCCAAAACCAATCTGAAGTAGGCACTTCGGACCACTGCTCGGGCAAATTCAGATTGGTTAGGGGTAACTAGTAATAGAAGCGGAAGTCTTTGTCTCCTTAATGGTGTTAAATAGAGACTTCCATTTGCTTACGAGAAACGACTACTAGCTACGACCATATATAACACAAAGCACATAAACGTCTAACACCAGCTCAAAAATGCACCCAAAACCAATTGTTCAATTTTATTGTGCCAAGATGGGCAGGACATAGCGCTTTTCTTAACACCGCGCATATTTCGGTGCAACATTTTTGACAAACGTTTATAGAATATAACCAAAACTTTGATGGACTAATCACAACTATTTTTAAATGGCGGTTTAAGTTTTTATAGGTTGATATTGAAATTCATTACCGTGATGCATTGCCAGGGGGGCATTGGGGTGACAGATATTAACTAAAATTCAGGCCCGTTTTTGAAAGGCAATTTAGTATGGAGTGCGGTTTCCATGTTTTATTTATTCGTAGCTCCCTAGACATGATTTTATTTGGTCGACTACAGTTATGTTATATGTATGGTGAGTGGTGCCGCTTTAAATACAGGAGCATTTTCTTTATCTATAGTGAACAGGGAAACACGAAGGATTGGTTTGGACTGGGTGTCGTGTTGATATAGTGCAACCTTATTGAAAATGCTGCTGATCTTAATCAGGCATAACCAACACAGCTAAGCATCAAAATTGTTTTATGATACCATTTAATTTTCACTTCAGATCCCTGGAGCAGCTATGGCGCTGCTCGGCTCAGATCTCGACTGGCAATACCCGACCATCACCAACAATGTCTCCTGCCTCTCCTCACCAAACAAGCAATGCCGTTTCAGCCGCGGCAAGTGTCTCGGCGGGTCCACCAGTATCAACTACATGATGTACACGAGAGGAAACCGAAAAGACTACGACGACTTCGGCATCGAAGGCTGGGCTTGGGAAGATCTTGAACCCTTCTTCCTGAAATACGAAGGCTTGCAAGACTTGGACGATCTACCCGCCTCTTCTATCCCCTACCACAATACCAATGGAACCATGAAAATAGGCTTCTTTACCGACTCAGAAAATTCCTGGCATTCAAGGATTGTGAAAAGCCTCGAGCTCCTCGATTTTCCTTTCAACCCAGATGTGAACGCTGAATCTCAAATTGGGGTGAGTCAAATAGTAGGGTATGTGCACAAAGGAACACGCATGAGCACAGCTCGAGGGTATCTCACGCGTGCCGACGTGAAGAAAGCACTAAAAGTGGCCAAAAACACACGCTGCACCAGCGTCATTTTAGATGAAAACAACACAGCGACAGGAATTACAGTTATAACACAAAACAAACTTGATCCTCTAGGCTTAGTGAAAAAGGAAGTTAAACTTTACGCTAGGAAAGAAGTAATTCTCTCAGCGGGGGCTATTGGTACTCCACAGATACTGATGTTGTCTGGTATAGGACCTGCGGAGCATTTAGAAAGCTTGGGTATTCCTGTACGAGTTGATCTGCCAGTTGGCGAAGGAATGAGTGATCACGTACTACCACTTTGCATCATACAAGCTGATCCAGGTATTGGTATCCCTGTCCTTAACCCCTTCGTTATAGGATTGAAGGGCGTTCAAGGCGTGCAGTGGATAGCTACGAAGGACGGACCATTGGCCTCAAACGGGCTCACCGATGTAACAGCACTTTTGAATACAAAATGCTACGACTTTGAACAACGGAAACTCGTCCATAACAGTTCCGATTGCGAATTACCGTCACTGCAAATAATCAACGCATTCATAGACCGTAACTTACTGCAAGGCATAGAGCTTATCGTCAAACAAGCCATCGGTTTAGAAATGGACGTCGTTAAACAACTCAGTGCTGCTAATATAAACAAGGCATTGCTCGTAGTATCGCCAGTAGTTCTTCGACCATATTCACGCGGCAGTGTCCGTTTAAGTAGCACTGATCCTACTGATAATCCCGCCGTATTCCCAAACTATCTCAGCGACGAGCGAGACTTGGAAGAAATGATACGTAGCATAACAATATTAGAGCATTTAATTGAGACGCCAGAATACAAAACGCATAACGCTTCGTTTCTCCGCTTGAAGTTTAAAGGTTGTCCTGAATATTCAGTTGACCGGATAGGGTATATAAAATGCTTCTGCAGGCATATGACGTACTCGGTGTTCCATGCGGTTGGTACGGCGCGGTTGGGGCCAGTGTTGCGTGGTGACCTGCGCGTGCGCGGCACGGCGCGGCTGCGCGTGGCCGACCTCAGCGCGCTGCCGGAGCTGCCGCGCGGCAACACCGCCGCCGCCGCCATCGCCGTCGGCGAGCGAGTGCCGCACTACATCTTGAACGGCCAATGATTTAATACAACTGTATGCAACAGTATGATTTAATAAACATGTAATGCATATAAATACAAAATGCTAAATAAATACTGTATTGTTTATTTTTCTTATGTACCTTAAAAATGTGTAGGTAGCAGGGCTGTCCAAAAACAGTTAATACAATACAATACAATACTCTTTATTGCACACCATAAAACCAGTAGAATAACAGATACACAGTGTTACAAGTAGGTACAGGTATTACAATGGGCGGTTAATTGATGATGGCGGTGGACAGTTTTGTTAAATTAACTAAGTATTACTTTTTTTGGGGACGTTTAACAAATTAGCTGATATCTTCAATCAAACCCGCTGACATTCCACAATGCCTGAAAACCCGTCTCTTTAATCAATGTCTCCTGCCAACCATGACATACGGTGCCGAGACATGGACGCTCACTAAGGCTATGAATAAAATTAGAGTAGCACAAAAAGCCATGGAGCGCGCCATGCTCGGCATCAAGCTACAAGACCGCGTGAGGAATACCGAGATTCGACGTCGCACGAAAGTACAAGACGTCGGAGACGTTATTACCAAACTGAAGTGGAATTGGACAGGACACATTGCCAGACAGCGTGATTTATTTATTTATTATTTATTTTTATTCCAATAAGTTTCACAGCATTACAGTAAAAACCAAGTCACTGCGAACTAAAAATTTAAACATCAAATAAAAATAACTTAAAACTAGCTTGATTTAGGCGACGTAACGTAGAGGCGTGCGCCACGCCGGCGCGGCGCCGCCGCGCCGCGGGACCCACGCCGCCGCCGCCGCCGAGGTTTTCAAAATTCACGCCGCGACAAAAAAATTGCGGAATAATATAATTTAAATTACGCGCCACGTTGATCAAATTGACATTAAACAATAATATGCTTGCGAATATCGACAAGCGGTTCCCTCTGCTCGAAAACGTTGTATGCGCATCACTTCTGGATTGCAGACTTTCAGGCCTAAAGGAGATTGATACGTACCTACGAATAAAACACACTACTCGGGCAGAATTGTTCCCAATTGTACAGAATTCCAAGTCTACACATTCCCAATACTACAGATTTACAAACCTACAGAATCCCAATACTTTAATATTCTCATATTACCGTTTCCCATGTCTACAGAATTTCAATATTACTGATTTCTAACTCTACAGATTACCATGGCTACAAATTCCTATGTCTACAGATTCCATATTCTCTAGATTTCATGTCTACTGATTCCCAACTGTAATGCTTTTTTCAACACACTAGCTTGTAAGTCGTAATGTAGGTCTTATTGAACCGCTTTTAGGCTTATTATCGTAGGTATTATTAGCTTTGTGTTTTTTCATTTTATTATATTCTTCACATCGTTGATCCCACAGTGTCTGAAGACAAAAGTCTTAAATGAGTGCGTCCAACCCGTCATGACGTACGGAGTCGAAACGTGGGCACTGATGGTACGGCCGGTCCACAAGTTCAAGGTCGCTCAGCGAGCTATGGTAAGGTAAGGGCTATGCTCAATCAGAAATGAAGGTATCCGGCAGAGAACCAAAGTGATCGTACATAGCCCACCGTTTTAGCAAGCTGAAATGGCAGTGGGCTGGCCATATTAGCCGTAAAACCGACAACTGGGGTAAATGATTCGAGTTCTTGAGTGGCGACCGCGTCTCGGCAAGCGTAGTGTAGGACGTCCTCAGGCAAGGTGGAGCGACGATTTGCGCAGGATGTCTGGCAGGAGCTGGATGCGAGCAGCCAAAGATCGAAAAGTGTGGCGTGAAGTTGGGGAGGCCTATGTCCAGCAGTGGACTGCGATAGGCTGATGATGATGATGGATGTTTTTTTCCCTATCAACGTTAGGCCACCATATGAGGTTTAATGACTGTCTATCACAGTCGCACTAGGCCTCCCCTATAAACTTAGCGTATAAACGCATTAGGAGGTAAATGCCCATAATCACGCTGGGCAAGCGGATTGGCGATCGCAGTAATGTGTCCACTATGATGACATTGATGACGCTGCTGCCCATCATCAAGCTTCAAAGAATGGACAGCGACACTTCAATCCCTTAGTCGATTCTTAAGACACCCGCGGGAAGAGTTCGGGTGGTGACAAATGTATTCTTACTGCCGTCACCACACGGTAACCGTCACCACACTGTCTATAAACGGATTCTATTAATTTAAGTGTTTGCAATGGGGGATTTTTGTGCTTCTTGAATAAGATAATTTTAGAGGAAAAAGGAGATGTAAGATTTTTTTTTATTAGAATTTGAAAAAAAAAACTGTCGCTTTGCACGGCTTAGAAATAGACAATTGCAGCTTCGTATCTGTAGTAGGTATTTTAAATCTGCAGTACCTATTGGGAATTCGTATTGATTGGGAACCTGTAGTATTGGGAATCTGTAATGTTGAGTTTTTATACCACGTCGGTGGCAAACAAGCATACGGCCCGCCTGATGGAAAGCAGTCACCGTAGCCTATGGGCGCCTGCAACCTCAGGGTGTCACATGCGCGTTGCCGACCCAATAAAAATAACGTTGGCACAACAAATAAGTGGCTCCACTCCACCTGATCGTAAGTGAAAAGTAGAGCCCAAATCGCGGCGGCAACGAACAGGAGACAATTAGTAACCTGTTAGTTGCCACCGCCTTGCTGGCCCGCTAGATGCTGGTAAATACACCGGCTGACCCCGAAACACGGCAAACACGAAGGTAAGTCATTTCACGGGCGTTTACACCGAATGTACGGTGGTAGCCAACCAGGCGGGTACTAGTAAAAATACCCTACCACCGGCTGAGAAGCTGGATACTCAGTATTTCCCTTAGTCGACTCCTACGACACCCACGGGAAGAGAGGGGCGGTGATTTTTGTATTCTTACTCCGTCACTGCACGGAGTTGTTGGGTATTTGTAGCATTGGAAATTCGTATTAAGTATTAGTTATTGGGAATGCATAGTATTGACAATATCTGTAGTATTATCTCTTATCTGTAGTATTACGAATCTGTACAATTGGGAACGTGTAGGTAGTATTGGGAATCTGTAGATATGTAGACAAAATATCACGACTCGACCCAGTGCGAGTTAATAAAATAATTTTTGTACACGATAATTATGACAATTGCCGCATTCAATGCAATCTATAACTTTGTTTCGTGTTAATTTTTTTAAATAATAAACTTGTCCTAAACTATATCTAGGTTTTTAATATCTCGAATCCATACGAACATACAGGTGAACAATGTGAACTTGACGCCGGCGTGGCGCCGCCACGCCGGCAAAATTTTGCGGCGCGCCGCCGCCGGTGATTTCTATGCCGGCGCACACCTCTAGTAACGACGTGGCTCCGTTGCGTCGTCTGATCTGGCGTAGGATTCGGCAGATTGCCTCGGAACTGCCGAAACACGACGCCCTTCGGCCAGAAGCGATGGTGTCCTGCAGCGGGCGCGGCACGCGCACCACGAACGAGCTGAAGTGCACGTAGTGGCGCGACCGCAACTGCTGTACCCTCAGCGAGTAACCCGTCTTCCGGCGGACGTACTCCACCACATCGTTGGGCATGGCGGAGTAATGCAGGCGCGACACGTAGAGCGCCTTAGACGGTGTCGCAACCGGAAGACCGGATTTAACCGGCTCGGCGGTACCACACAGCGTCTTTCGGGGCGCCCTGCGCGCCCTGCTCTTCCGTTCCACCAATGTGAACCCCTCCTTGTCCACACAGATGCTGGAGACCTTGCCCTTATTGGGACCCGTTCCCTCAGGAGGCAAGGTGGCCCGGTTAGCAGCGACAGGCTGACCGGCAACGTCAGCGTAGTTACGCCGACGTGACTTCACAACAGGCGCGCGCGGGCGGCGGGGCGGCGGCCGCGACACATGGAGCAGTGTCAGCAGCACGCGATCTTACAGGCTCAGCGTTTGTAGCGGGCTGGTCAGCGCTCTTGAAATTTAATGCCATCGACCGAGTCGAGACATTCCGTAAACTATCAACTTCGTCACGTAGCTCGGCAATAGTGACTTGGGCGGCTTCAAATTTCAAAATGACTTCTGCTAAACTTGTTTTTAGGGCCACGATGTCCTGATACAAGCAGCGAACGTCGATATTATCCGGAACATGTATCGGCAGGACAGAGGCATCCTTCGATACAAACTCCGGAATTCGCTCTCGGTTCTCCTTAAGGATCTTCTGTATATCCAAAAAGGACTTCTTCCCAGTTTCATCCCCTTTTCTGTGAGGAACATACGTGCTAACGATCCCAAGGGACTGGCACAACACCTGCTTCGCTTCACAGATGTCATCCACGCTGAAACTCGATGGCCGCGAACTAAACTGGACAGCGATTGCAGCATCCATTCCTCCCTCCTGCAGCACCTTCTCCTTCTGTTGCAGGAAGGCGAGGAAATCGTTCACGATGGGTTGACTCGAAGAGGCACTCATCGCGGCGAATCATAAGCAGCGGCCGGGCCGCGCTAATTTCGTGATTAAATATAATATTTAATTAATCATCGATGCGTCCACGTCGCTTGGCGCATCGCGTGTTAGATATATAATACATATACACGGTGCTCGCGAGCATTGCGAAAGATTTTAACTGTGCATTCTAGGCATCAAAATAAACATAAAATATTATGAGACCAAAAGTCAATTCCACAAAAAAAAAAATTTTTTTCTTATTTTTAGTCTTTTTAAATACTTCTTAACATTTCCAGTACTTTTTATCATAACAACAATTTGATTAAATTATTTATTTCAATTGTTTTTTTAGATACAGGTTATTTCGTCAAGTCTATTCGTATTTTTTGATTGTCAGGCAAAAGGTGTGGTAATATTAGAACACATTGTGGTGGCATTGTAATCATAAAGAAGTTAAATGACGAGTTACGTCGAAAAACTTATTTCGAAAAAAGGTTGATTATCTCTGAAACCAAGCCGAATCCAGGAAATTTTATGTAACATTAAAGACTCTAAATGTGGTCAGGAATCCAGCATTAAAATCTTTCGGAATGCTCACGAGCACCGTGTATACATATAGATACTTAAATACATAGACAACCATGACCAAGGAACAAATATTTGTGATAAATAAATACACAAATAATGCCCTCGCCGGGATTCGAACCCGTAATCCATTACGAAATCAATAAACTTCCAAATACATTAGAAAGGTCATTGGGCGTTTTTGACCTGCTTTATGATTTTTCGCGTACAGAGACCAAACAAGCTTTAAAATAAATAACTAAATCTCACTTTTCTAAATAGGTAATTTTTCCGTATGTATCAACAGGGAAAAAAAAGTTATGCGACTTTTTGTATCCGAAATAGTGTTTTTAATGTTTTTACTTTCAGCATTGTATAATTGTATAATTACTATCAACTTTTACTTTCTTATCTCCTCTACCCAAAGGTTGTCTGGAAGAGATCGCTCTTTAGCGATAAGACCGCCTTTTGTTTACCTCTTCCAAACATGTACTTTTATTATTTGTTTTGTATTTGTCTTTGAGGTGCAATAAAGAGTTATTGTATTGTATTGCGTAAACGGGTGTGACCTACTTTTCTGGTTTCGCCTTGCAAGAATGCGTCTCATATCACTCAGTAGCACTTACATTTACCTACATTCCTAGCCCTATTTCGTTTGTGTACGCAGTGGGTCATATGCGCGAACAAAATGCCTAATGACCTTTGATATTTTATGTTCAGTATCTATGTATCTGGCAGTTAAATCTTGACAGGACCTAACTCCTAGATAGCCCCGCCTGGTGGCAGATAAAATATCGAAAACCCTAATAGTATTGTGAGCGCAGAACTAGTTAAGGTTGATTGGGTTCTACAAACGGGGCATGTAATCAGGATTTGTCCCAGAGGACCCTAAGGAACTATTGTGTGCTTAATCTTGATTGAGCTTCACTTCAATACACCGTTCATGTCTTAATCAATTGGCCTACAGCGAACTCCGAAATGTACCGGAAGGCGCAGCGTGGGTAGGCCTCCCACAAGGACTGATGACCGGGTTTAGATCCCAGGAGGCCTAGCCAAGATGCGATTCTGCAATAAAATACTTACGATAAGAGATAGCAGGCAGCGGAACTTTGGTGCCGATGACATCATTATGACGCAAATTAATTGGCACATAGGATGTTCTTATATATTACTAGCGACCTGCCTCGGCATCGCACGGGTACTATACATAAAAACCTTCCTCTTGAATTACTCTACCTATTAAAAAAAACCTCATCAAAATCCGTTGCGTAGTTTTAAAGATTTAAGCGTACAAAGGGACATAGGGACAGAAAAAGTGACTTTATTTTATACTATGTAGTGATAAACAACAGAACTACCTATTAAATTTTATCATGCTTTGACAGATGCAAAACTTCGCACTGCCACGCCGTGTCTAATAGAAATGTGAAATTTTAAATTCAACCTTACACAAATAAACAACATTCTTCCTACTTCAAACATTTCTTAAATTCACGAACAAGAAATACTAAAATAATGTACAACATTGATTTTGATAATTTTCTAATTAAACTGACAAATACAGTTATGTTATTATGTTTTTATAAGTACTTGGCCGTCTCAAGTGTCAATAAAATATCCGTGAACTAATGAGGCCAAAAAGTTGTTAGTGATTTATGGTTATCTATCATCTACATAAAAACACCCTGTAGGTATGCAACCGCTACGTTATACGTCGGTCATCGGCACCAAAGTTCCTGCTGCCGGAGATAAGTAAAGTCAAAGTCAAATTGTTTATTGCAAGAACATAGTTATATAAGATCTTAAACAATAATAATAGCGTTGCTAATGTTCTGCCAGAAAAGGCATGCAAACATGAAATCCTTAACTAATTATGTACACTTACATTATCACGTGCAATATACAGGTTGGTCCAAATCTTGACGTCAAAAAATTTTTTTTAGATTCCTCACGTCATGAGCTATCAGAATATACCCCGTGTACGTTAGCCGATTTTTTGTAGTTTTCGAGTTATGAAT
This sequence comes from Thaumatotibia leucotreta, assembly GCA_025490895.1. Classification (NCBI taxonomy): domain Eukaryota; kingdom Metazoa; phylum Arthropoda; class Insecta; order Lepidoptera; family Tortricidae; genus Thaumatotibia; species Thaumatotibia leucotreta. Next base: position 4,386 of record JALPQI010030264.1, on the reverse strand, counting down.
TTTTGAAAAAAAAATTTGAGAAATTCTGGAATGAAGAAATTTATTAATAAAAAAAGTATTGGGTTTTTGAACTAGTTTATTTTTGTAAAAGTATTACTACAAATAAAGCATTTACTGACAAAAAAATTAGCATCCTCACTTTGATACAAGTAGGATAAAAAATACCAAATTAAAAATTTTACGTTAAAAACGCATCAAAATATCATTAATGTACGTACATAAAAAAATAAAACATATCCCAAGGGATTTTCGTATTCTAAAGACCGCCCTAGAATTTGAGGCTTCGTAAAAGCAAAAAAAAAGTGATACTTTATGATGAGGATTTTTCGGAGTAGTCGGTCAAATAAACTTAAAAAAGCTTAAAATTTTAAAGTAGTAAAAAATGACTTGGATAACTACACAAATTGAGTTTTCGTGGTATTTTCTGTCTTTGTTTATTGATAAGAACAACAAAACAGACGAAATTTTACTTTATTTTTAAATTAAAAATATTGAAGCTTTTTTTTAAGTTTATTTGACCGACTACTCCGAAAAATCCTCATCATTAAGTATCACTTTTTTTTTGCCTTTACGAAGGTTTAAGGTCTAAGGCAGTCTTTAGAATACCAAATATCCTGGGGATATGTTTTATTTTTTTATTTACGTACATTAATGCTATTTTGATGCGATTTTAACGTAAAATTTTTAATTTGGTATTTTTTATCCTACTTGTATCAAAGTAAGGACGCAAATTTTTTATCAGTAAATGCTTTATTTGTAGTAATACTTTTACAAAAAGAAACTAGTTAAAAAACCCAATACTTTTTTTTTATTATAATTCTCTTCATTTAAAAATTTCTCAAAAAAAAAAAAAATTCAAAAATTCATAACTCGAAAACTACAAAAAATCGGCTAGCATACATGCGGTATATTCTGATAGCCCATGACGTGAGTAATCTAAAAATAAAATTTTTTGACGTCAAGGTTTGGACCACCTTGTATACAATTATACAATTTAATGAGGAATTTTACCGCTAGTCTACCATGTCAAAAGAATTATTTAATATGATTACATAACCAGAACAACAATTATTAACGCATAATTTTACAGTAATTAATGTCAGTTAAGTTAAATGTTGTTGAAGTCTTAGAGCCTATAATTTTGCATTGTCTGTTAGGAAGTAGTCCCTGACAGAGTAAAATTAAACATTTGTCTAATAGCCATTGTGTAAGAGTTCGCTTAAAGCGAGTTGTAGGACATTTCATAATAAATTCAGGTAAATGATTGTAGATTTGAATAGCCATACAATACGAATTATGTTTACTTGTGAAGCGTGATTCTAGAACGGGGTAAGTATAATTTGTCTTTTTTCCTATTTAATCTTGGATAAAAGGTGCTCTGCTTTTCAAAAAGTTCAGGATGGTCTCTCACAAATATGCACATCTGCTTTATATACAAACATGGAAGTGGTAAAACTCTGGTCTCTTTGAATAAGGGCCTACATGGCTCCAGGTAATGAGTATTACACACAGCTCTAATACATTTTTTTTGTACCATAAACGCATAATTGACATTTACCGAATTTCCCCAAATAATCAAACCGTAACTAAGTAAAGAAAGAGGATACATAACCGTGATAAGCAGTTAGCGCTACTTCTCTAGATGAGGTTCGGCTTAGTCTTCTCAACGCGAATACAAATTTATCCAGCCTCTCACAGACATAGTAAATATGAGTTTTCCAGCTGCAAAATTTGTCAATGTAGATCCCAAGAAATTTCGTTGATTCTACTTCTTATATTTGGTAATTATTATTGGTAACATTAAGATCGATGTCATTATTTTGATATGTTCTAAATTGCATAACGTTAGTTTTATTTAAGTTTATTTTAGAATAATTTTGTGTAGCCAGTCAATTATATCAGCAAGAGCCTTATTAATATCATCATTAAAATTATCTTTGTCATTTGATTTGATTATTAGGGTAGTGTCATCAGCAAACATTATACAAGTTTGTGTGTGAAAAGTGGACCCAAATATACTCCCCTGGGGTACACCACAGCTATTGTGGTTATACTGTGACCTCTTTGTTACAAGTTCACCATTTTCTATAGTTTGTACTTCCGTACACTGCATTCGATTTGAAAGGTAGCTGTCAATCGAACTATAGGCGTTCCCCCTGATACCGTGATATTACTCAATTTTTTCTAAAAGAATTGAATGTTTAACATAGTCAAAAGCCTTGCTTAAGTCTAGGAATATAGCTGCTACAAGGATTTTTGCAGTTTATTGAATCTGTTTTAACTTCATCAAGTTAAAACATGCTAACGTGGTTGAGCTACCATTACGAAAGCCATATTGGTTTTTGTGTAAATTGCAGTTTAAGAAAGATAACAAGCGTTTGTGCATAATTTTTTCAATAACTTTCGAGAAGATCGGTGTTTAAAGTGATGGGCTGGTAGTTATCCATTTTGTATTTTATCACCTTATTAAATATTGGTTTAACTATAGATAATTTAAGATCCTCAGGAAAAACACCTAGCTCAAATGACAAATTAATTATATGACAGAGAGGTGCACTGATATGCCTTGCACACAGAAGCTTTATTACCTTAGTGCTTATAACCGTCGACACCTACTGCGTTACTGTTTTTTATTGACATAATAAACTTAAATATTTCCAGTTCATTACATGGATTAAGAAATATAGTTTTTGGGGTTAAACGGCAATGCTGCTGATGAATACTCGTCATTGTCAATTTCATTATTATTTGTAATCGCTGGTTTTGTTAAGTTAATATAAAAATCGTTGAAAAGTGTAGCTATTTCAGTGGGATCGCTATGTGTTGTACTAGCATTGGTAATGCTAGGGCACGGTATTGGGTTGTACATAGGTTGGGCCACCTATCACTTGCCAAGTAGCTCTAGACTTATTACGTGCTTGTGTGATTGTTCTTTTGTTATGTAGTTGTTTAGCTCTATTCATTACATTTTCTTAAAAGCTTTGTGTACGCATTGTATTTTAGTTTATTAAGAGATTTATTCATCATCTCATGCCTGTACCTTCAATATAGTTTTCGTTTATTTGTACATGCTCGTCGTAGGCCTTTCGTAAGCCACTTGTAGTTATTACACTGATGATTTACTTTTACACGAATATATGGAAAGCATAAATCATTGAATAAACATATCGTTTCATGAAATTCCGTGGTATGCTTCATTGACTGTACTTGTATTGAGTACCCTCTGAGAAAGACAACGCAGCGATGCAATTATGGAATTTACGTAAAATTCTCACGACTGTAATATCTCCTTTTTATGTAGTACGGTGTTGGTTTGGCTTACACTTTTTACGGGAAAAGTGACAAATTGGGCAGTCTCATGGTCCGATAAAGCTAGAGGTAAGATTTCAGGAAAAAAATTCTTAACATTACTCGCTATTTGATCGAGACATGATTCCCCTCTCGTTGGACCGTTTATATGCAATTGATATTTGTAGTTATGTAAAAGTGTAATAAGTTTTGCTATACTATAATCTATTTTAGAATATTATAATTCCAATCCCCACATAGCACAATTTCGATTTTTTTAATCCAAGTGATGCAAGAGGGCCTCAAAGTGAAGCAGGAATTGCTCTTCATTAGTATTTTTAGGAATGCGATAAATGTTAACTATTATGAGTTTATGGTCTGGAATTTCAATGCCACTACATTCGAAAACAGTTGGAATACTAAGGTCAGCACAGATTTGTAAGGGTTTGAATTTAACATCCTGTTTAACTAGAATACAAGAACTCCCCTTTTATGGTTCTTACGGGTAAATGAGCTAGCTAACTTATATTCACTGATTTTTAGGTTGTTCTCATCACCTTTTCGAATGAAAGTCTCACATAAGCAGAGAACATCCACCTGCTTATTGTTCTTCATTAGTTCTAGTAGAGTAGCTTCAATAAGATCCAATTTATTTAGAACCCCCTGTATATTTCGGTGTATAATGGTAAAATTATTAGTCTTCACGAAAAAAACTGCGCTCAGGACTGTTTTTGGGAACTGTTTCGGGTTCTGAGTTAACGGACGATATTGTTTGTATTATTTTAAATAGGTTCCTTAACATTACCTCTATACCTCGTCTGTTGAAGCCGGAAGATTTGAAATGTAAAATGAAAGGAAATCAAATAATTTATTGTCATGCCACAGGTAAAATAAAAAAGATGTTACAGGTTCATTATGGTCACTGTCCGTGGTCTACCAGAATAATTTTAATTATTTTTGTTTGCTGTGTTACGTCTGTGATTTTGCTTTTCTGGCAGAGCCGGTTATGCATAGTGTATCCACTATAAAGTTTCTAGTAGGCTTCATATTCATGAGGCTGTTTATGGCCCATAAGGACGCCCAGACAGATAATTTGAA